>CM076582.1:19352909-19640669 GCA_034641835.2 Pinus albicaulis | reverse complement strand
AATTATGGCAGAATAGCAGCACCTCTAACAACATTATTGAAAAAAGATGCATTTTCATGGACTCCTGAAGCAACTAAGGCCTTTGAACATCTTAAAGAGGCAATGTGCCTAGCACCGGTCTTAGCTACGCCAGACTTCACAAAAACCTTTATTGTGGAATGTGATGCCTCAGGAAATGGAATTGGTGCTGTTTTAATGCGGGAAGGAAGACCCATTGCTTTTGAAAGTCGTCCAATCAAAGGAAAGTATTTACAAAAACCTATTTATGAGAAGGAAATGTTAGCAATACTGCATGCACTAAAGAAATGGCGAACTTACCTAATGGGAAGACACTTCAAGGTAAAAACTGATCATGATAGTCTTAAACACTTTTTGGAACAAAGACTATCTTCGGAAGAGCAGCAAAAATGGGTCACAAAGATGTTGGGTTATGACTTTGAAATAATCTACAAAAAAGGAAAGCTTAATGTTGTTGCAGATGCACTCTCAAGAAAGAATTAAGAGGTGGAAGCATTGCTTTGTGCCATTTCTATTATCCAACCAGATTGGATAACCGAAGCAAGAGATGAATGGAAGAAGGACAAAGATGTACGGACACTCATTCAAAAGTTGCAGCAAGATCCTAGTACATCTGATACATTTAGTTGGAAAAATGATTCCTTATGGTACAAAGATCGCTTATATCTTTGTAAGAATTCCCAACTAAAACAAAAGATTCTTCTGGAATTGCACACTTCTCCTTTAGGAGGACACTCAGGATTTTTAAAAACTTACCACAGGGTGAAGAAGAATTTTTTTGGGATGGCCTTAAATCTGATATTCGAAAGTTTGTGGCGGAATGTTTGGTTTGCCAGCAGAATAAAGTGGAAACAATTAAGACCCCAGGACTTCTACAACCTTTATCCATTCCAAGTCAACGTTGGGAGGAGATTTCAATGGATTTTATCACAGGTTTACCTAAGTCCGAAGGAAAGAGTGTCATCATGGTGGTAGTTCATAGACTTACCAAGTATGCACACTTTTGTGCATTATCTCATCCATTTAAAGCAAGTACGGTTGCTACTACATTTATGGACACAATTCAAAAGCTACATGGAAACCCAAGGGTTATTGTGAGCGACAGAGATCCCATTTTTACTGGAAATTTTTGGACTGAGTTATTTTCTTGTTTGGGTACTCAATTAGCTCATAGCTCATCTTATCATCCTCAATCTGATGGTCAAACTGAGATAGTAAATAAATTTTTGGAAGGATATCTTCGTTGTTTTGTATCTGATAAACAAACACAATGGGTTAAGTGGTTACCTCTTGCTGAATGGTGGTATAACACTTCCTTCCATACTACAGCAAAAATGACCCCATTTATGGCACTTTATGGATATCATCCACCATCCATCACATAATATTTAATAGAAAATTCGAAGGTTCAAGCAGTGGAAGATCACATCGAGCATCAACAATAAGTTCTCCAACTCTTAAACGATAACCTAAATTTGGCACAAAATCGAATGAAACAACAGGCATATCAACATCGCAGTGAGAGAAGTTTTGATGTAGGAGACTGGGTATTTTTACGACTACAAACATACAAACAAATGTCCCTCAAGAAATCTAAGAAGGATAATAAATTATCTCCAAAGTACTATGGTCCTTACAAGGTGTTGCAAAAGATTGGCACTATGGCATAAAAATTGGAGCTTCCTGCTTCTTCACGAGTGCATCCAGTTTTCCATGTTTCATGCTTAAAGAAGGTTATAGGTGAAAATATTCTAGTTCAAACAATATTGCCAGAACTTGATGAGGAAGGAAAAATCATATTGGAACCTGAAGCAGTCACGGAAACAAGAACTCGATAGCCTATGGAATCGATCAATTTCAGAGTATCTCATCAAGTGGAAGAACTTACCCACTGAAGATTCTACATGGGAGGATAAGAATTTTATATAGAAGCACCTAGAGCTACATCAAGCATTAAGGACAACACTTTTTTGAAGGAGAGGGGCATGTTAGGTCCCTATATTACTAGTATAGTCCCTTATTATTTTTAGTGTAACCCCCTTATTGTTATTATTGTACCCTTGTAACCCATATTGCTATTATTGTGCCCTTAAATTATTATTGTTAGGTCGGCTTGGATTACATTGTGGCCCCACTAGGATTACATTATGGCCCCATGGACTCCTATATATAGAAAGGAGGTTTTGTAATTTGTATCATCCAAGAATTGTTCATTCATGTAATGTATTGGAGGTTGCCCCCTCGAAGTGGCTTATTTCTAAGGCGTTGATATCTCTTTCCTTCTATTTTTGGAGCTGGCTTCACAACACAATCCCTCTGATGGTTTCGATCGATTGGATAGCTAAGTTTTCCAATTGCGTCTTTGAATCTCTGCATCAAATCCCAAGCAGTTTCTCCTTCCCGCTACTTGATTTCCCACATTTCTGACAGACCCTGCTGGTTTGTTTGGGGTAATTTGAATTCCTTAATGAATTCTCTCTTCACATTTACTATTGCTGGATTCTGACGAGCTTCAGACCATTTTATAAACCAGCGTAGTGCTCTCTCCCTGAGAGTGGTTTGAAATTATATTAACTTCCCCGCATTTGGCGCTACCTTCCCTTCCATTACCCCTCCCAGAGAACTCTGGGTATCGTGTAAATAATCCTGCCATGTTCCCTTGGGTAGGCGTTAATAAAATGAAACTGTTGGTTCCTAGTTGTGAAATGGTACTCCTAGCAATACTACCACTAGCATGTATTGCTGCTGAAGACTAAATACTATGCAACTTCCCTAATTCACGCAACTTAACAAAAATTTCACCTAGGGGTTGATAAAGCACCAGGGGAAGGTTGGGACTAGGGCTACTTGAACTTTGGGGAATAGGAATACCTTGAGATATGGACGCTGACCTTTATTGGAATAGTTTCTCCATTGCAACGTGCATCTCCACATCGGAGACCTCCTCCAGGTGCGTGTTTGTACCTTCTCCATCAGACTTCTTTCCTTTCTCCATCTGGGCTGGGCTCCTATACACCTGTCGAACTTATTTAACGACCTCTCATATATCTTGGGGACCCACCTGACTTTCCATTTCCTTCGTCACCTGAGGCGCCTCCTCCTTACCTTTCCGACTACTTTCTTGTCTTTTTAACTCCTTTATCACCCTTTCTCACCCCTTCTCAGCAATCTGCGCCCTCCGATGTGCACGTCACTCCCTTAGCCTATTAGAGGTCTCAACATACATACCCCTACTCCCCCTTTTTACTATTATTGTAGCATCTCTCCCTTAGTCCCTTCCCCTAGCACAGGAGGTTTACGCTTCCATCTCTGCTTTTTGGAACCCCATTAGTCCTCCATCTACCATCAAGGCTTTAATCCACAATGGGATCTCCTTCAGCAGCTTCCCCCTTAACTCAGATCTGAATGTATCTTCTGCTCTCAAGAAATACTGGTAGCACTCTACTGCAAACTCCACTATGTATCCGTCCAAGGTACATTCCACCCAGAAATCTATTGCTCGGGTCAAATTAGTGTTTAACCGATGAAGGGCCACTAGATCTCTGTGCACCCACTTGCGATTGACTTTCTATGACTTTTCTTTGGTTGCCTTGGTTTGAAGCCTCCACAACCAGTTGTACAGTTCTTTTGGGAACTTTACCCAAAATATTTCATAGCTATCACTGGCAGAGTCGAAAAATAGAACTAGAATTTTGATCGTTTTCTCCTTTTGTCGTCTCATCTTGGCTTGCTGAGTGATGAACTGATTTAGGTGGTTATCCCACCAGCTTCGTATTTATCTTTAGAAGATCCAATATATCATGATCTAGCTCCCAAATGAAATTTCAGGTCTCGTCAATGGAACCATTTTTTGGCGAGAAAACAGGTCTCGCAGATAAGACCCGGGTTCAGGTTAAGGGCCAACAAGGTTTTCCGCTGTAGTCTAGCACCATGCCAGCATTTTCACACTACTCCGAGGAGCTGAGAGTCTCACCCGAGGTGTGCTATGACCTTACTAAGGTAGGGAATAGATCGGTAATAGCATAACAACATTGGTATGGAGACTAAAATGGAGGACAATATCTTCGTCCATATCGGTAAGAAACTGTGGAAGAAAAGCGATGGTCAAGCTGTCTCAGCTCGAGGTGCATCAGGAGGCCTCGGTACCATTTGGAATGCTGAAAAATTCTCAAGGGTCAAAGAAATCACTAACACTCATTGGTTGTTCTTAAAATTACAGCACGTGGAATCAGATTCGACTCTCTCCCTCTTTAACGTATATGTACCAGTAAGCGCAGGAGAAAAAAAGAACTGCTAGGACTCCATTAGAAGTCTAGCAGATTCCAAAGAGCTAGCAAATATCATCATAGCAGGGGATCTGAACCTCACCTTATCAATGGCTGAAAAGCGAGGAGGATGCATTGTAAGGGATCAGGCGCGGGAATGCGTCAAGGATCTGCTTCAAGATTGGGACATGATAGACGTCAAGCCTTCGTCTGGTAAGTATACTTGGTCCAACAAAATACTCAGTCCGGGCCACATTGCTACAAGGTTAGACAGATTTTTCATACAAAGTTCATTTCTTCTTCTTGGTCTAGAATCTAGAATGCATATTCTCCCTTGCAGTGTTTCCGATCACCATCCCATAAAACTTGATCTGTTGGCTCATCTGGATCAAGGCCCCATTCCGTTTAAGTTCAGCCCTCAGTGGGTTAAGGAACAGTCCTTCATGAACCTAATAAAATATTGCTGGAAGCATCCATTCAAAGGCTCTGCCTTCTTTGTTTGGGAGGAGAAACTTAGGAGAGTCAAAGCAACGCTAAAAGCTTGGGTAAAAACCTTGCCCAATCCTGCAGTGGAAAGAAAAAAGATTCAGGAATGCCTCGAGATGCATCATATGGCCACGGAACAGGTTGAGATCACTAAAGAAGTTCTAGATAAGGAGGTTGAGCTCCAACATAAGCTCCTATAGGCTAGCTTGAAGGAGGAAGATTACTGGAGAATGAAATCTCGCAGCCTCTAGCTAAAGGCAGGAGATAGAAACACATCCTTTTTTCATAAGCAAGCCCAAGCCCGAAAATGCCTAAATTCCATTACAGAAATTAAGGTAGAGTCTATCAAGCATAGAGACATCCGAAGTATAAAAAATGTTGCCTTCACCCATTTCAAAAATCTCTATAGCGAAGAGGGGGACTTGGGTCATGTCTCTAATTTAGTAAATGAGGTGCCCTACCTAATAACCGACAGAAAGAATCATTTCTTGGAAGCGGAGATTTCTAACAAAGAAATAGAAAATTCCCTCTTCGCTATGGATCCGGACAAGGCCGCTGGCCCTGACGGTTTCACTGCCAGATTCCTGCAGGCTTGTTGGCAGATTGTGGAGAAAGATTTATGTAGAATGGTTTGGAAATCTCAAGAGTGTCAGAAATTAGGGGGAAGCACCAACTCGGCTTTTCTTGCCCTCATTCCCAAGGAGAAAGGCGCCAACACCTTCAACAGATTTCGTCCTATCTCCCTTTGTAATGTCGGCTACAAGCTAATTACCAAAGTGACCATTCTTCCAGACATAATCCCAGAGAATCAGGGAGGTTTTATACAGGGAAGACAAATAGTGGATAACTTCATTCTGGTACAAGAAGCCGTTCACTCAAGTATGGTGCGCAAAGAGAAAGGCATGGTGGTCAAGCTAGACCTTGAAAATGCCTTCGACAGACTGAGGCATAGTTTTCTGATAAATGTCCTGCGTAAATTTGGGTTTGGTCCCAAATTTATCAACTGGATAAAGGCTTGTATTAGTGAGCCTTGGATTGCCCCATTGGTGAATGGGAGAGCCATTGATTTCTTCAAAGCATCTCGTGGTCTGAGACAAGGGTGCCCTCTCTCCCTGCTGCTCTTTGTCCTTCAAGCTTCAGTCCTCAGTTTCCTTTTGAACAAAAAATAGCAGGATCATGAGATTATGGGGCTGAGCATTGCGAGAGGTGTCAAAAATATTAATCATGCATTGTTCGCGGATGATTCCCTTTTGCTGGGTGCTGCTACTATGTCTTCAGCTAAAATATTCAAAGATGTGATTGATGAGTATTGTGAAGCCTCAGCAAGCAGCCTCAATAAAAGAAAATGCAAAATTTTCGGTTGGAATATTCCTGCCAGCACGCTCCAGGCCATTTCCAGTTGCTTCGATTTCGCGGCCTCCTCGACTTGGTCTTCTTTCAAGTATTTGGGCCTTCCTATATTTCAAAAAGGCGCAGTCAACAGAGATTGGTTACCCCTGCTGGAAAAGTTAAAATCTAAGATAAATTCCTAGGGATTCTGCTAGCTTAACCTGGCAGGCAAGACAGTGCTAATAAAAGTTGTTTTAAGCAGCCTCCCCATTTATCAATCTGCGGTTATGTTGGCCCCAGTGGGCATTATGAAGAAAATGGAGGCTCATATAAAAAATTTATTTTGGAAAGGTGGGAAAGCTAATGAAAAGAAAATCCCATTAATAAGCTGGGACAAAATATCCATGCCCAGATTGGAAGGTGGCTTGAGCTTCAAGAACTTTGACAAACAAAACATAGCGTTGGGCGCAAAGATACTGTGGAGGATAATTGCCCCAAATCCGGGCTGGGCCCAGCTAGCTTTGTGGAAAAAATACTTCCGGGGGCAGAGGAAACGGTGCCTGGACAATCCTAAAGCAATCTCTGGTTCAACGATTCATAAGCTCTGTGCAAAATCCATATCCTTAATCAATCAGCACGCACATTGGATCCCTGGAAATGGCAAGCGCATTAGGATTTGGGAGGATCGCATTATGGGCTGCGATCCCTTGGCTGAAGATCGTTCTCTGGTCTTGCTGAAAGATTGGATGTCCAGAGCAGGCTTCAATACGTTATGGGATATTTCTAATTGGGATGATGGTGTCTGGCATAGTTGGAAAATGATCGAGGTGCCCCAGAATTTGTCCAAGGAGTATGCAGACTTCTTGGCTTTATTAAAAGGCAAGGCTCCTTTGAACAACAGGATTTTGGATTCCCGTGGTTGGGGGACTTCTCCAGGGCATTATACTGTTTCGCAGGGGTATCGGCAGCTCTCAGCCCACCCTCACGTCCCACCTGATCCGAAACCATAGAAAGGGATATGGTTCCAGCCCTCGATCCCAAAAATCGACTCCTTCTGCTGGCTCCTCTGTCACCAATGCATCTTGACTGATGATAGACTACAGAAAAGAGGCTTTCAAGGCCCCTCCCGGTGCACGTTGTGTGGAGAAAACGCAGAAACAGCTGCGCACATTATGCTCAACTGTAAATTTGTTGCAGTTATTTGGAAAGAGGCCACAGGTTCTTGGAATTCCGACCTCAATCTTCCTAGTTGCATTCCTGATTTGTTTTCGAATTGGATGCGTTATTACCCTGGAGGCATTACTCGGAACGCCCACATAAAAGCCTTCTGGTGCACTCTCCCTAAATTAATTTGTTGGCAAACTTGGTTAGAACGAAACCGAAGGATTTTCAGGGATAAAAAGAGTGATTATAAGATTGTCTGGGTCAAAATAAAATGTCTGTTAAAAGACTGTGTTGGAAATCAGCTCGATGGTGCGGATCTGAGTAATCAAGAAGCTGCTTGGAGTGCTACTCTAGATCTCCATTTCTCTGAAATAACCAGACCTCCCGTTGCTCTAAAATATTGGCAAATTCGCTTTAATGCTACAGATTTCTTGGCCTTTTGCACAAAGCAGGCACAAACTATTCTTTTCTTCGATGGGGCAGCAAAAGGTAATCCGGGCAGATCAGGAGCAGGAGGTGTGGTTAAAAACGCTGCTGGATGTATCGATCATAGATATGCCTGGGGAGTGGGCTTTAATACCAGCATCCAAGCGGAAGCTCTGGCCCTTTTCCAAGGTCTCAAGCTTCTTAAGGTCCTTGGTATCAACGATGTTGTTGTGATAGGAGACTCGCAGTCTATCATAAACTCCATTGTAGACAACATTTCCTCTTCAGACTTAAGGTTGGCTAGATTGATAAGCAGAATATGAATCCTCTTGAAATCCTTCCGGACCTTGGAATTCTATCATGTCAAAAGGGAGAACAATAGAGAAGTGGATCTCGAAGCCAATAAAGCAGCCCTTCTCCCCCCTGGAGTCCTCCTCAGAGATGGAGAAGAAGGATGGGATCCCATCCCTTAACAGTTTGCTTTTATGTTCTATTGTCTAATTCTGGAGCAGTTTGTCTGCATTTTTAAATTGGGGAAGATAGATAAGTTGGATCAAGGAATAATGTGTAAAAATCCCTGGTGCAGCAAAGGGGGAACCCCATTGGTCCTGGATAGGGAGATAGCTGGGCATTGCTTAGCATTTTGTAAGCAGATTTGTGGCATTTAGGCCAGAATTAATATATCACTCTATCTGTTTCTGTAAAAAAAAAAAAACATTGGTATGGATAAATCAGAGCTATGAAAAAGGTCTAAACAAATGCAACATTCCAAGAAAGATATCTCTGAGGAATCCATTCAGACTTAAAATAAATAAAATTTAAAATTACTAGTGAAACCATTCATTCCAGACCGCAACATATATCCAGAACAACAAACTCTGATTATATTATGAATCAATTATTAGCGACAAGCTATTACAAGGCTCCTCAACATGAGCTCGAACAAAACATAATACAAGGTGGTCCTATTGGACAGAGAGAAACACAGAGATACAGAAGGGTAGAGAAAAGAAAAACACGAACAGAGCTCTCCTATGGCTCTTGTTCCCTGTTCCCATCTGATCCAACCACCTCTTTCCGCTGGCCGGTTGCCTATTTGTTCTACTACCAGCGCGACTAATAGTTCTTCCTTTCTTCTTGCTTAGCTGTCTTTGTTTCTTTCCGTTAGTCGAGAGTTCTACTGCTTGTTTCCTGCTACGCTCTCCCTCCATCTGAGCTTTATCCCACAATATTCGTGCCACCTGTCCTTTACTCCTTCACAACCTTAACATCTCTCTGCCTACCGTGGTTGTGTCTCGCCATGTACTAACCTCAACTCAAAAGCTGTTTAATTTCAAAACAAGGGCCCCAACACTCTCTCTATATCCTTCCATGCCTTTGAGGCTTATAATTTATACAAATGGTTTTGAAACCAATTTTGGTTTCATGTCCTTTATCTTCTCAAAAATTCCTAAGAATCCTCTTAATCCTAAAATTTCTATTTAATCCCTAAGGATCCTCATAAATCCCCAGATTCATGAAACTAATTCTAAAATAATAAATTTTCAAATCTCTCATATTCTCTCTTGAGAATATTTACAAAAATCCTCTCAATTTATATTAATCCTATTTTGAAATATTAAAATCACTCAACTCCAAACAAATCATTCCAATTTCTTAGAAATACAAGACCCCCTATATTTAATTAAATTAAATGAAATTTTTGAGTCGGATGCTCCTGCATCAGACTCCCAAGTAGAAATTTATCATGATCTCCTGATCATGGGCTTCCAACCTTTGCCTCCTGGATCCCATACTCTGTTTTGTTGCTTCCAATAGCTACATTATTCTTCAGCTACACTTTTCCAGGCTTCCATATTTTATTTTGCATATTCCCACTAGCTATGCTTTCACAGTGTGTTCTTGTCTTCTCCTTGTTGTTGTTTCTTTGCTTTCTTGCTGCTGTCTTCTTCTGAGACACCTTCGTCATCAATCTTTTTATACTTTCAATCTCTATGTCCAGTTTATCTTCTGTCTAAAAATCATTCTACCTTTTTTTGTTGCTTCCAATTTTTGCTGCAAATATTATTGTAGATATTGCTCCAAATACTATTGCTTTGGAAATTGTTGTAGATGTTGCTGCCTCCCAGAATTCCTGAATATCTCTTAAGATATCTATCTCTGCAACATCCTTCTTCTGCTCACTACTTGCAAATTTGTTTTTAAAAAATAAATTTTCTTTTGATTCTTTAACTACGGAAACATAATTATTCCTTGTTCCTTGTATACTAGTAAGCATAATTAATTTCGGAAAACTAGTATCTTCTCTTGCCTCTTCCATAACTTCAGGTATTTTCCCTTCAGTGTCTGCAATTCCTTTCTCCGGAATAATTGTTTCCAACAAGAATTTTAGCCATTCCTTTTGTATTTGTTTCATTCAAACACATCATCAATATGTTGCAATTCAGTTTCAGCATAACCTTCTTCTTCTTCCTTGACAACCTTCATTGATTTTCCGTTACCTCCTTGATTGATGTTGACAATCAATTCATCTTCTTCAAACTTTGTATCTTCATTCAAGACAGCTCCAAGAGATGGATTGTCTTCTGCAACATCTGTAAAAATAGTCAAATTCTCAACATCAAAATTACAAGACCCAATGGTCTCATTTAATGATCTAGTCACCAAATATTCTTCTTGCAGTTCTAAGTCTTTTTCAGGACTTGGAAAATCTTTACTGTCTTCCTTCCTAGTTTTCAGGGTTATTTCCATTGTACCAATCACCATGATAGACTGATGATTCTTCACTAAGTTTTCAGCTAACATAGTTTCCTTTTCATTAAATTCTATGACATTTTCCATTTGTTGTCCTTCTTTACCTGCATAATTCACACATGAATTATCAGTATTAAAAATACAAGGTCTCAATACCTGTTCCTCCTCTGGCAACATCTCAGTATGTTGCTTTAAATTCTCCATGAGATTGTCATCTAGTCTCACTTTCATATCATATGTTTCATGAATTTCTCCCTGCTCATATGACCGTAGCGTGGGGGTGGGAATACAATTTTGCGCTCCAGTTCTTCTTCCGGGAATATAGTTAGAATAGAGCGTGAAGGTGAAGTTGCGTCATCTCCAACTCGCTCTCCAGGACAAATTGAGGCTCCAACAATAATGGAATATTTGTTTGTGCAACTTCAAGACATTTAACTTAACGTTAACATCATTTGTGACCACAGGTATGAATATCATAATGAACTTGTTGCATATATGAATGATATCCAATAAAATTAGAATGAGATATTGGAACATTTGGATTCTCTTCATCATAACCACTGACAAATGAATGACCACCTCTACAGTATAGAAGATCGAATGGAACATATAGATTTTCACATGCATGAGTATGTTGGATACTTTGCAGCCCCTTTTTTACTCCCTCCCCATCCCCCTTCTTGATATTTTGACATTGGTCTTTGTAGTTTTTTTTTTTTTTTCACTCCATGCACAATATGGCTTTTATGTCAAGTGAAAAATAATGTTTGTTAAGTTTTATCAGAAGTGTGGTTGGAATGAGGAAGAGGGGGGCGTAGATAAACTTATGTAACCTTTGTTTACATGAAAATCTAATGAGGGAATTTTGAACGACAACAAAAAATATATTAAACCCTAGGATTAAGATTTTAAACTCTAGAATTAAAAACACTTAAATTATAAACCTAACATTATAAACCCTTAGTTGTAATATAACATAATGTAATGTAGCACCAATTTCAATATTATAAATCCTAATATTAAACACCAATTTTGTAATGTCACAATGTGACATTGAATTAATTGCAATGCAATGTCATATTGCGACAATGGTTGAGACATTGTTTGTCACAATGCGACATTGGATAGATTTTTGTACCATTCCAATGTCATAATATTAAACCTTAAGATTAAATCAAATATTTTAAACCCTAATAATATAAACCCTATGATTAAGATTATAAACTCTAAGATTAAAAATCCTAATGTTATAAACCCTAGGTTGTAATGTAATGTAACACCAATTATTGTTGCATTGAGACAATGTTTCTCATAATGCAACACTGGAAAGATTTATGTACCATTCCAATGTCACAATATAAAACATTAATATTAAACCATATATTATAAAGCCCAACATTTAATATTAATGAATTTTAAATAATATATATATATATATATATATATATATATATATATATATATTATAATACAAAAGAGTCATTTTATTTAATATAAATATGCGCTCAGGTCGTGGCTAATTCTAGGAGATTACATGTTCAAGTTTTCCCCAAATTGGGCTGACTAGTTACATCCATAGCTGGGCAGGCCAAAATGACTTTCAAAATTACAAAATGCAGCTTTGTTATTGTTATTGATATGTTGTACATCCTATAGTACAAGCCGAGAAAAAAGATACATGCAATTTTACTCATAGAAAACTAAAATATAGTTAGTCTTCAGGGTTGGTTGGCTAGTTCAGGTCAAGGTCGCTTAGCTCCTCTTTCGAGGTGGTGGGATTCCCTTTCAGTTGGATCTTTAGGTCTTCAATTTGGCCCTGCAGAGCATAGATTTCTTCCTCCAGTTGGCTGATATTTCTGTTATTTTCTACTTCTTTCTCTCTGTGGTCCAAGTCGTCCTCTTGTTGCATTTGAAGATTTTTCTTCAAATCATCCAGGTATTCCCATAATTCCAAGTGCTCACATTCACATTGATTGCAATTGTGTGGGGCAACATTCGTCAGGGGCAAGATACATTCGATTTCCCTCTTTGAGCATTTGCATCTTACTCCCCAGGTCTCCACCTCCATCTCCGTGCTACTTTCTGTCTCGGTTTTTTTATGTTTCCCGTGACTTTGCCATGTAGTCATATGCATTTTAAGTATCACACTAACAATGAATATTAATGCCACCGCTTTGGGAAATTGAACGCAGAAATAAGTTCCTAAAGCCTCGCCCCAACCCGCTATCTCAGAGTACCACTCAGAATCCTGGTATGTCAGCACAGGCTGACCAGTAGTTTTTATATATTTCTTATACAGGAATTCACACAGTACTTAACTCCCCCACTGAGTAGCTCCACTATAGATACCAAGCCTTGAATTTTCTCTGCGCTTCCTCTATCCCAATTCCAGTTCCCTAAAATATCGTCATCCAGCCATAGGTGTAGGCACCCAAAGATCGAGATCACCCTACCCCTAAACTTAGCTCAAGTGATGATAAGGGAAACAATTCTCCACTTACTGTCAACCTCCTGACTCTCACAACACCACCCCAGAGAACTCACCAAGCTGAACTACCAGCCTCCCAAGAACATATTCTTTGCTCTACCTCTTTTATGGAGGTGCTTGTTGTTTCATATATAGCACCAATGGTTACTAATAGGTTGATAATTCCCCATTGGTTCTCTGCTTATCCCCATGATTGTGACCCTCCCAGAATGGGCAGCAAGTTGCTGCGTATTAATGGTCGCACGCTTGATCGAGCTACTCCAGTGACCCAACATTAATTTCGGCTTGCACACAAAGGGCTTATACAAAATTGGAAAATACTGGTTTGTGTGACAAGACATAGTGCTTGGATAAAACCTTCTACTTCCCACGTCGCTCCTATTCCAGCTCCACCTGTCTTCATCATCTCGTCATCTTTGTCTTGGAATTTTTTAAAGGAAACGAACGATATGAGATCTCTTGCCATGGTGTTAGTATAATTCCACATGTTGTCAGTTAGAGGCACCAACCGTTGAGAGTATGATGAAGGATGGGAAGACAAGAAGGCGAAGGGGTGTGGAGAAGGTGGGGGAGGGGTTCTTATAAGCTGTAATGGGAAAATTGAAGAATTGTATGCGTGGGGCCTTGGCAAGAAAACAAATAACCAAGCTTAGGCATATGGTCTCCTCTTTGGTCTCACCCTTACTCAGCAAAAAAGGATTAGAATCTTGAACATTATGGGAGACTCCCTCCTTATAATAAAGAGCATGGTTAATGAAAAGGAGGCTAAAAACTAAATGTTGAACCAATTTTTGAAAATAATCTGGTGTAGCTGAAAGATATTTGAAAGAGTCAACTTCTGTTACATTTTAAGAGAGTTGAACGGATAGGTTGATGCCCAAGAAAACATAGCCGCCAGATTGAAGAAAGCAGGAGCCTTATCAATGGGATCGAAGGGTTCCAGGACATCCTATAGGTGTTATGATGGGCATAATTGAGTTTATGCACTGGACCCTCTCTAATATCAAGGGCAAAGGCACAAATAACAGGATTTTAAAGGACTATAGGGATAATGGAGGCCAATTTCTCCTCCCTAGCATATGTTATCCATTCTATCACCCCCTCCCTCACTTTGTGACCCCTTACACCTAGAATTTTAAATCATATTAATACATTTTATTTTATATGGATTTTTTTTTAAATTTAATTTTGAATTTTATTAAATAAAATTTTCATCTTATATTAATATTTCAATTATTATTATAAACCTTAAGATTAATATTAAATCCTAAGGCTAATAACAAACTCTATGATCAAAGGGCTTCGCAGAAGTTGGAAAGATGGAGCGAAATGAATATAGGGTTATTGATTTAGGGTTCTTTGGCTCTGTTGCCACCGTCACACCCTGGCTCTCTCAGGGAATGGGGATCCACCCTGATGCAGGAGTCTATGGCCCTATCTGCATGCCATCGTTGGAGGATGGAGCAATGTTGCAAATCATTGTATTTCATTGTGGGGCTCCTTAAATTGTAGCCGCAAACCACTCCAAGTCATACAACAGTCAAGGGTTGGGAGCTGCTCCTACACCTTATGAATATAAACCTGAAAAAAATCATGGAATAAGAGCCAATGAAAAAATGAGCGAGGATGTAGGCTAAGGGTGACCTTCGGTACCACAAAGCATAGTTAAAATCGATCCTCTCATTGTTGGTTCGACGCCTCATCCCTGCACAGAAATGGGCGAGTGGTCATTTCCTCAAACCAAAAATATGTTATGGGTCCATTGTGCCACTACCCGATGTTGGGCCATGAATAGGACCACTTCTTAACACTTATTTCATCCATTTTCACTCTTCTTTATCATGTCATTTATTATAATTTATCATATAAATCCATTTTATAATGATTTATGCTCTTATGGATGAATATTAATTCTTCTCCTTTATTTTTAATAAATTGATTATTATTATGCACAATTTTATCAATGATGGTTTATTAATATTATTTACCATTTTAGCCTCCAAAGATAATTGCCAGATTACAGATTTGATTTCCAAATCATCATGAGATATTCCAACTCAGAAATCCGCTGGAATAAGAAGTGAAAGTTTTGCGGTTGAGATTATGAGCAAATGAAGACGAATATGGAAAATCAGGAACATGAGTTTTGTCCAGAACGGACCCAATTAACTTTAGCAAAAGAATGGTTTGCCCAAATTCGGACTGTATTGAGAGATACGCAGGGTTTTTTAAGCACAATTTTCTCAGTTCTGTTGTTGCGGCCGTCCTCAAAATCTCAGCTGCAAAGCCAAATTCGCCTTGCTCTTGTTGAAACACTGTTGGAAATGTATTTTCTGGTTGATCAAGTTGTTTGGAGAAATCCAATATTGTTATGGGAGATTATATTTTCTATTTAATTTCTCCTCCTTCTGATTATAAAAGGAGAAGCATGTATTGTGTATTAGGGGCGAATGGAGAGACTTTTCTGGTTGTAATTTACAGAATTGTGCATCGACTCTTGTTAAAAAAGTACGAGCTATTTGTAAACATCATTCATGCTTGATTAATAAAATAGTTCGTTCTTGTTCCATTTCTCAAACGCTGGAGTAAAGCGCAGCAGCGTTTCACCGGTGGCTGAGGGCCCAGCCCTGGTGGAATCGTTCTGCTATTTGTATTTCTATTCTTTTATTTATGTTGTGTGATAATTGCATGTAGATTTATTATGATTACAAATTTATTTGATTGCTGTTCATTTTATACTCATTTTGATTTTCTGCTCATTGTTTATTTACAGCTTTCAATCTGCAAATAGATGGGTTATAGTTATACGTTGTTGTTCCTTTTCAGTTTGTGTTTCTTTTAAATTTCTTTTGTTTAACCTTCTTGTGTTTCATTTGCTTTAAGATTCCCAACTGTCGAGGATAGAGGCTTTTGCTTCCAAGTCCCCAGAATTGGTAATATTGCATCGATTTCTAAGGGAAAGAGTTCTTGCTACTGCATCCCTGATCGATGTTCTGCAAGATTGAAGTAGTTTAATCTTTCCATTCTTGTTACTGTAATTAGGTTTCTTTACAAGCATTTGTTACCTTTTCATTTGTTATTTAGTACTACATCTTCACAGCATTACTCTTGGATAAATTGCTGCCTCAGACTGAGTACACTCTTGAAATAAAAAGTCGCTCCCGGATTGATAATTAATGTGAGATAAATAGGTGTTAAAAAGATACCTTTTTATGACTCGACACCCGACATAAATATTCGACTCTGGTTGTATACAGGCTGACATTTTCGCATCCTTAAAACTTACACTACCCTTTCACTGATGCAGTTACCTTGTCACTTGGAAGAATTGGTAGGCCCTCGCTTGGGAGACACTGACCAAAACATATCACAACTGTCAAGAGGCATGGTGACAAAAGGGTAATGGACAACAAGCAATAGGTATTACCAATCTATTTTCAAGTTTTTATTAGAACCCCTGTATAGAAAACTAAAATATTACGGGTATCCAAATCCGAGAAGGTACACACTCTAAAACAGAGCATCTGTATTGTAATCGGATATCCAATATACCTACAGTCTCCTATCTGTGGAGGCAAAATTTTACAAGATTTCAATTTAATCAAAGATTACCACATCTTCTCAGGCTCCACAATGACACTCAACCTGAGGCTGAGAGGAGGGGTTGTGGAACAGGGTAGACCCAAAGGCCTGGGAGAGTTAGGGGCAGCAGCTACTCAAAACAGGAACAGATCAAAGGAGTTTCCTCCTACAAGAAAATTTTGAAGGGGGAAACAAAGAAAAAGAAAATGCAGCCACAAAATTAACAGGAAGTGCCCCAGGCCCATACATAGTAGAACAACTGAACCAAACGCCAGACATCTATGGACTGGCCATAGATGTACCAAAGATAGATGAACATCGTTCAAAATACGAAGCTCAAGCTATCATATGTCGTTTTAACTGTTTTTGGCCCAAACCAATGGAACTTTTCCACAGGATATTCACCAAATGGACCATGGACTATGAAATCCATCTCTGCTCCAAAGAATTCTTTATCGTCAAATTTTCAACCTTGGAATTCAGAGACATTATAATCCGTGAGGGACCATGGTTCTGGGGCTCAACGAGTCTCTTCATTACACCATGGTTCCCAATGTTTGATTCTAATCCTATGACTATTTCGAAAATGTCGGTATGGGTCCAGTTGTTAGGTTCCCGTGATTTGGCTGATTGGCAAGCCAAATGACAGTGTAACATCAAACCAAGCTTTGAAGCCTGAAGACCTAGCCTTCCTAGACTCAGAGAGGACTCTCTCTATATGTGTAAGGGATATCTATGTGTTCGTTTATTATGTTCTGATTTTAGGCTAGTTATGAAGTAAGTTTTTTGGTTTTTTAAGTTGTGAGGGATGAAACTGATCAAATATATAAAATAGATAACAAGATGTTAGATTAACTTGGCTATGGGGTCAAAAGGTCAAGAAAGCTATTAAACGGTGATACAAGGCTGTTGAAGGGCCGATTTGATTTCAAGGTAGAAAGGATCTTGGGGAAAAATGGAGTAAATGGACATCAAGTTTGTGAACAACAAAGAGTTTCAAGCATAACTACTTTAATAGATAACATAAACATGGTAGGGCAAACCATTAATCATGAAAAATGTAGCCATAAGCTAATCAATACATAGAAATAAACATTCAAGCCATGCATAGAAGTATATAACCCTCTAACTTTGGGAAATTGCTATCAGAATTTGGGGAAAACACTTAAGGAAGAAAAACAACTTAAATTACCATGCCGGAATGCCTAAACACAGTACTTCAAGTTATTGGGCACTTTAAACAACAAGATTT
Organism: Pinus albicaulis; assembly: GCA_034641835.2. NCBI lineage: Eukaryota > Viridiplantae > Streptophyta > Pinopsida > Pinales > Pinaceae > Pinus > Pinus albicaulis. Next base: position 19,622,905 of record CM076582.1, on the reverse strand, counting down.
GCATAGTTTTAGGCAAAGGGCTAGATCGAAACTAGGCCTCCTTAGTTCAACAAGATGATAATCTAATCAGTCAAAGAGAAATTTCATGGATGGAACTATAGATAGCCATAGGTAAGCAGGGCGTACCGTAAGTCATACTTAGCATGTATAGAACTATGAATGAAACAAGCAACAATATCCTCAAGTTGTTAAAGAGCAGTTAAGAATTCTTTAAAGCAACTAAGGAAGAAGAAAACATGAAAACTATGAAGATTCGGGAAATTTGAGGTGCCTCCATGGGCATATATCAAATTCGCTCTCTAATGATCTATAGCAAGCAAGAAACATGTATTCATGAATGAAAACTAGAAGACAACAACAAAGCAAGAGACACTATACCATTCTACCAAGTCATGGAATCCATCAACAATCCTTCATCATTCATCCAAGAACATCCAAGAGGCAATCCAAAAGCATAACACAAGTATTTTCTTTCAAAGCTCATATGACCATATATTGCTTCTCTTCTCAAGTTCAGCCTTGTTTTACAATGAAAGCCTTTGGAATAAATAGGCCAAAGTGAAGAAAACCTCATGGTGCAACTTGCCATCCTATTGGCCTAATCAAAATATCTAGATTTGTCCTTGAGGCTTTGCAAAGCCCAAGGCACAAAAATATCTCATAAAATATCTAAAAAATGCTAAAAAGGGAAAAATAATTGACTTTGCATCATTTTCCAAGTGCAAAAATAGCTAAACGCACATTTGGAAAAAGCAGATTTTAGAGGTTCAAAAATTACAAAAATATTTCAAATTTACATCAGCAAAAGGTCCCCCGACTTTCCGGAAACATTTGGCAGTCTTCCTGATATCGAAACGGGGCTCATGATAGCTCGTTGGAAAGCTCTGAGTGTCTACTTTCTGGAACAACTAAAATTTTCCAGATATAATGCCTGGAAGTCCTCCAAAACTGCACCTGTGTGTAGAAAACCAAAAATTACAGTCTGCTGATATAACGGGCAGAGTGTGCAAAAAGTGAGCCTTTTTCGCCATTTCGGGGAAGAAAATGATCTCAAAATGTTCTGAAAATTTCTGAGGGTGTGCTATTGAATTTATGGCATGCAATGATACCATTCTCCTCCTTTGAAGAATCCCTAAAATGAAATGGCGAATTTCATGAGTTTTGACAAAAAAACTCAAAAATGCCAAAAAAACCAAAAATTGTCAAAAAGTGCCCAAAATTGGTGTGCATGACCCTCAAGGGTCCTCAGCAACATGCTCCGAAACTAAAGCCAAAATGTCAAGTGCCAGGCGCTTTCCGTGCCGGGCGCTTTCCTTTTGCTTCCTTTAGTTTCTCTTCAGTGGCCTTTAACTTGCGCCGGGCAAACTGATTTAGCCTTTGATAATGTTTTGTCATCTTCGTTTGCAGCTCTAAGTCCCTGTTTTCCTTCTGAAGATTCATCTCCAAATTTTTATTGGCTCTTTCTAGCCATGCCTCCTTATTGCTTTCAATCTCTTGCTCAAGTAGTGCAGTGAGGGGAGTGGATTGAAGAAGGGCTTGCTCTTCTTCCTTTTGCCTCTTAAGAGCTTTTCTAAGCCCTATGATTTTAGGCCTTTTTCGCCTAGGCTGGTCCTCTTCTTCACTTTCATCAAAATTACCTACAATCTCATCTATCCTTGCTTGGGCTTTGGCAGCTTCTTTCTTGTATTTGATTGCTCGTGCCTCATAGACAGCCATATGGGCACTCATTTGGCTATTTTGGATCTGCAAGAATTGATTGAAGTTTCTTGCCCGATGAAGGTCATTCTCTAATGTATCAATTTGGCCCTCTCTATGGATTAGAAGGTTTTCAAGAATCCGAGCCTCGTTGTCACTGTCGTCACTTCGGATTAGGATGGCATCCAAAGCACTCCCATGCTCATGTCCTTCTCCTACCTTGCCCTTTCCTTTGCCCTTGAAGGCTAGTCTTGCGCTCTTCCTCCTAGGCAAGTCAATGGTAGGCTTTTCGAGCAACTTCCTTTTGCTACGGAGAGCTCTTCTCACATTTGGTGTGACAGCCTTGGGCACTTTCTTCTTTTTTGTCTTGGGCTTAGCCTTTTCGGAAAAGGAAGGCATGATTGCTTTGCCTTTGTCATCTTGCTTTTCACCTTCTTGAATTTGCCTTTCTTCTTGGGGTTGTGGTGTATCATGAGGAGGGGTGCTTTTCATCATGATGAGGGTGTTGTTTGTCTTCTTTATGCTACCCTTGTTCCTCAACATCATGAAGCTGCTCAAACTACTGCCCCTGTCCACCAACATCATGCTGTTGTTCTACCTCAATCTCCTGTTCATTTTGTGGTTCAACCTGCTTCCCTTGATCATCAAGATCATGCTGCTGTTGTGCTTCAACTTCATGCTCACTTTGTGGCTCAAGCTACTACTCAAACTGTTGTTCAAACTGTTGTCCTCCCTCACTGAATTGTTGTTGCTCAACACTCTTATCTTCTTGTTGTTGCTGCTGCTCACTTGCATCACTGTCAAGCTGCTGTCTTCCATCATTTTCTTCCTGTTGTTCCTCACCTTTCTCTTCATGTTCATGTTCCTCCTCTTCTTGCTTTCCACTTCCCTCTCCTCCTCCATGCTCTCTTGATTGTTCTGTAGTGAATCTCAGCCTTCTAGGAGTAGGCCTACTAGAGGAAGGTGAGGGGCGGTGAGTAGGCAATGTGGGGGATGTATGGACCGGAGGGACAGTGGAGAAATCCGGGTGACTAATGAAATCATTCCAAGAAACCTCTTTCTTCTCCAACTGATGAAGGATGATGATTTTAATCAGAGAATGATGGAAAAGAGAAGCTACTTGCTGTGATGGAGGCTTCTTCTGCACTAAGGAGGCCATTTTCTCGATGCTTTTGCACAAGAAGTAAGGGAGATTGAGCTGCTTGGTTCTAGTGAAGTGCATCAACAGTCGGATGTGGTATGCATACACTCGGGAGAATCTCCCTTCATAGGTGAAATATTTCATTATGATCTTCATAAGAGGAGCATAGCTGGCAAGAAGATGAGAGAAAGGAAAAATAGCAGTGCATGCTTCTATGTGCTCAGGCTTGATGAAGGGCTTGTAGTCATCCAAGTCTAGATAGGCTTGCTTGAACCATTTCTCGCCAATGTATGGGATTTTAGTGGCTTTGGATGCAGACCTCAGAGAGAACTTGAAATCAAGGCATGCCACTTGGAAATGTTTGCCTTTGAACCTCAAGGCGCACAAGTGTGTTAAGGGCGAGAAAATTTTGACTTCTTGTACCCTCTGGCAGAAATCCAAACAACCCACCTCATGAAAATTAAAAAGGATGGATGGGTGTGCATTGACTTCCTCAGTAGAAATTGGCTCATATCTCTTGTGTAACCCACTTCTGCTATCTTGCCTGGGTGGCATATTGACTTGGATGTGCTCTAGAAACACCACACTATCTCAAAGTTTGTGAAAAATGTTCTTCAAACCTAACTCTGTCCCAGCCTGTCAACTCACTGTTTCAATAAGGCAACAATGATCTTGGATGTTGCTTAAAATGTCCCTTTTTGATACAAGACCTCTGTTTCTTCAAAATGTGGCCTTCCCAACCTTTGATATGCAATCTAACAAGCAGACCTTTTAAGAAAAACACAGTGAAATGAAGATAGATAGTCAAAGTGAATTTGTTGTGTGTTGTGATAAGGTCACCCTGCCCTTTGAAGTTTTGAGGCCAACAATATATTCTAGTGTCTTTGACCAAGGTAAAAATCACAAACTTCTTAATTTCAAAATTTTTCCCTCTTCTTGGTATGCAACTCAACCAACCAAGTCCACATTATATACACAGTCAACCAGATTATGTATACACATAGTCAAAATTTACTGTTCATAGGACAAAGGTGGCAGAGCTTTGAAATTCTTCTGAGGTTCTAACAAAGGCCTATAGGAGTTTTTTTTTTAAACAATCAAGGCTCCCCTCAACCAAAATACTACTTCCTTTTAAGGCCACTCAACCAATAAACTCAAAAATATGCACACAGTCAACCAAAGTGTCTTTATACAGTCCAAAGTCAATGTGCTTAAAGGGACAAGGTGACAGAGTTTTGAAATGTTTCTGAGGTGGTAGCAAAGGTCTTGCAGCAGTCAAATACCAATAAACTTCTTTTTGAGAAAAGTACTACCCTCCTTGTATACAGCTCACCAAATATATAATGATATGAGCCCAGTCAATTCAACAAGTATCAACACACAGTCCAAGTTTTACTGTTTAATAAGTGACAGAGTTTATTCTGCTTTTGATTGGTCATATAGAATCCTGTAGCACTCAGCCATATAGACTCCCCTTCAACAAAACTCTTCCCTCTTTAAATTCTACAGTTCTTTGCACCAATTTGATCCACACACCTTCCAACTGTACATGGCAGCTTTCTTACAGTTTCAAACAAACCACATGGCTGACAGATTCAACCTTGTTTCGTCGTAGTTTTGAGGGTATTTGCAATGGTTATTCATGTTAATGCAAATTCCACCTTTTGATGTTTTACTTCTAGCCTTATTATCATAGCAAAACTCGTTTTCACATATAATTCAAACTGTGGTTGTCAACCCTTTCACATCACCTAGAAAATTTAAAAAAATGAGGGAAGCTTATAAAAATACCTCTACAAATCGATGAAAGACCTTTTGAAGAGCTTGAGAAACCTATTCAAATGATTTGGAGGTGTTAGAAGCATCACAACTATGCACGGCACTTTTGCAGTGAAAAACGTCGCGCAAACTTTTGTTGTCGGGTCACTATCGGGCCCTTGTGACCCGAGGCTACAGGAGTGCCGCGCGCCGCTACAGGCGCATCACGTGCCTTTGTTTCCCTTTGGAAATTATGTGCATAGGAGCGCCGTGCGGTTTAAACATGTTCAAAACTCTTCAAACGGGTTTGAAAACTCTATCTCTGGCCTTGTGAATTGCAAAAGGATGCTTTGCTCAATGAGTTTGCAACGGTCTTGTGTCTTTTGAAATGAAAACAACACGAAAATCCCTTGGTTTGGACTTGTGAGGGTTTTTAAACCTTTTTCTCTTTGAAACAGCCTCGGTTTGCCTTTTGAATACCCAAGAGTTTTTAACTATAGGCAAATAATGTGCGTATATTAAAAGAGCTCGAAAAATAGGAATTAACCTCTTTGCTTTATAAAAAACTTTCCAAAAGGTCAAACCTTGTTCTCTGTGCCTTATACATTTGAAAAGTGATTGCCTCTGCTTGCTTAGAAGGAGAAAGAGTTCAAATTTATCTCGTGCATGTAGCTGCATGTATTTAATTGATGATTCCTTTCTAATCATGGGTGAGACCTAGTTACGTTAGCCTGAGCTTTCACAATGATTTTAAAAGGAGAAGCTCTGCTACTGTTGACTTTTTAGTGCCCTTTTCACAATGTAACATTTACCCAATAACACATTAGTGAGTTTATGAAGCACTTTGTCATTTTGGAGGGAAACAGATTTACCCTTTGAACTTTAAACTGATATTTTTCGCTATGGATGCTTCAAAGGTGATAAAACCTTATTGTGAAGATGATTTGACTGCCAGGTGTCTAGTAAACTCATTCTTTGACTGTGAATGAAAAGTGTAGTTGCATTTGCTCAGGCCCTTCTATCTTAGTCCATTTCAAAAGGAGATCTCTTTAGTCACTTCTCTCTTACTCAAATTTCACTGATATTGTCCCTTTGACCTCTTTATAATGAACAGGTCAATATCTGATTTGCAGTCCTCTTCAGAATCTGAAAGTATACCAAAATTCCTTTTGTACTTTATGAACCTGTATATCAGCTGCAGTACCTCTTGGGGAACTGAGCTTAGATTTTCTTTTTCAGCCATGATAAGCCTATTTTAAAGACACCTTTTTATGAGTGGAGCAGAATAGTACTTTTTAAACATAATCATCATTAATTCTTTCGCCTGTGCAATGACTCACCTCATCAACCATTCTTCAAATTTTGTTTTGTTGGAGCTGCAGACTGTCCTTTGAGAAAATCTTGTTAAGAGATAAGCTTGACCCACTTGGATTGCAGTGGTACCCCTGCTTTCCTTCTTGGTGTCTCACCATTTCATCTTTGAGCAATCAAACTTTGAAAACAGTCAATGCCCTGGCCCTCTACTTGTGAATGAAGGAGGCCCTCTACTTGGCGACAAATCTAAAGATTGTTTGATAAGCCTACTTGACAAGGGTTCCTCTTATACATGATGGCAAGCAAACAAACTTGAAAACATTAATGCCTTTATCTCTGCCTGCAATCATTACTTTTCTTCAGAAAATATGCGTTACTGTCTCACTGTTTATTAAAACAAATCTGTCTTACAGTGAGCTGCAACTTTTCAATTCAAACCCTGGCCATCGCCCTCTGCTTATAGATGAAGGAGGCACCTTAACCCTCTGCTTATAAATGAAGGAGGTTCTTAGCCAGGACTTATTCAACAGCTTCTTGACAGTGTTGCTTTTCTTTTGCTGTCCTTTCAGACTGTGAATGAGGTTGCAAGAGTTTGATGAATAAATCTTTGCCCTGCAGATGCATCTCAGGCTTATGATCACATTGAGAAGTAGCTTTCTTCTTATGTGGAGCCAAGAATTGTCTTCTGAGATGCTGATATGTTTTTATTCTTGAAAGATCCATAAAACACTATAAAACACCTAAAATCAGCTTAAGAATATGGTCTGTGTATCGCTGAGACTTAAGGGCGTATAAGTGGCGTGACTTAGGGATGTGACTGACTTCATTAGCAGAGTGGGAGGTCTGTTATGAATGGCCTATAGCAGATGGAGGTTTTTTGGCTTTTTGATGGTTTCCAAGGGTGAAATGCCTTAAAGCGCCACTTCTTAACTTAGGGGACGGTTTTTTGAACAGATTTGGATTGTCTCTTTGGAGCTAGTGGGAAGACTAGTATGGCTGAGGCTAGGTAGGATTTTATAATGGGGTTTCATCTCGTTATGGGCGGACTGAAAGGTAGGAGAGACAAAAAATTTTATGGGTGTTTTCCCAGCTGGCAAATATGACAAATTTTTGGATCAACTGCTAGAAAACTTGACTGCGAGAACTAGTCATCACTAACAAGTAGAAAATATTGATGACTAACAGTGGCTCCATTTGGGGAGGGCAGCTCCTTTTCAGGAGGTGTCCAGAATTTCAGATCTTTGGCTTATGAAGACCAATGCCTTACCCATTGGCACAAATTTTCACTCTTTTTGATGCTACTTCTGAAAAGAGACAACATGATTAGCATCAATGATATTTCTACCTACCCAACTATCTTTCCTAACATTTTTTCTCCTTTTTTGGCGCATTTGAACTAGCAGCCTTTTGACAATGCATATTTTTATTTTTGTAAAATGAACCTATCTATTTCTACACTTATATCTGCCGGGAGTTCAGATTAAACTGATGAACTCCTTCACTACTCTACCTAAACTAGATCAATTGTCAAGATTAAACTGTTTGACAGGATTTTGTTCTCTAATCTAAAACATGAAATTTAAAATGATCAAATCAGGGTTAAACAGTTTGATTTGTCATGTATCTGTGGCATGAGAGGACAAACTGCACACAAATATTATTTTGCAAAAAGGAAATCTAGAAAAGCGGGGCTAAGAGGTACAATGTGTTTTTCATCCCTCGCTTCTCTCTTTGGTTCTGTTTTAGGCATGTGGAACCAGTATCTTTTCCTAATATACTCTTTGTGATAAGTCAATCTTACACAATGTTGACCATCTTTTTCACTCACTAAATTATCAGCAAATAAATTTAAACATGCTTAGCTATGATTAGGCTAGATAGCTTAGCAAGACATTTGAGTACTAGTAGCGGCATTTAGACTTGCGCACTTTCCGAAGGACTATTTTTTGGAACATGGGGTTTTTTCCTATTTTTCAACGCCCTCTTTTCTATCTCTTACTGTTTTTGACTTTTCTGTTTATCTATTTTTCAAACAGTGGTATGTACAATGAATGAAAGTGTTTCAAACTCAGAAATCTTGGAAATGACGAAATTTAAGCATCTTATCCTCGTAAGGATCTCCTCTCACTCTTGGCCCACTCAACTCCTGAAAAGAGAAATTTGGAAAGTTTTCTCTTTCTAACATGACATAAGGATTCATGCAAGAATCCTTGAACCAACCAGTATCTTCCCGTTGTACCTCTTTGTATCTCTGATTTCCACTCCTTTCTTTACTGTACATCTTCCTTAAGTAATGCATATACTCTTGGTCATTTTTGAAATAAATAATGACATCATCAAGGTAAGCAAAAATGCAGAAATTCAGGACCGGGAACATGGCTTTTATGAGCATATTTTTTATATCCAGTGGTTTTGCAATTCTGAGTCTGAAACTAGAACTACCTCCATCATACTGAAAGAAGTCTTTAGGCTGTCTACTTTGCAAGGGAATATTTTGACTATAACCTGAAACATCATCTTGCAAAAAGAACTTTTCATCGGTATATCATGATCTTGGGTAGAAAGGACAAAATTTATGTTATAGGGATGTGCATTAGTTTTTCCAAAACCGAAACAGACCCTATGACCAGCTATTTTATCTCTGATTATTACTGATTATTTCAGATTGTTATATTTTCTCTTGTCGAAGTTATTTCTTAAAGGAATGGTAGTAGCCCAGTGTTTTCCCCTGTTTTCCCTGTATGAAATGGTATTCTGCATGAGATTGTTGATTCTAGCTTTTCTAAGCTTATGGTGGAAAGACAAAATATGAGCCAATTTAAGTAACTTGGGTATGTTTGGACTGCAGCTATTATCTTTGCTCATAAGAAACTTATCAGGCATTTTTTCTGAATTTTGAGTTGTTAGAGCTACAGTCAAAGTTTCAGCTGCAGTGGAAGAGTTATGTGATGGTAAATCTTTGAGGTATGGCAGAAACATCAAACTTCCCTGTTCCTGAGTTCTAAATAGGTTCGTGATATGTAGGTCTTCTAAAGCCTTTACCCTAAAGAAGTTTCCGAAAGTCATTGTTGATGTTTGACTGAGGTTTGAGCAATTCACTTGATAGTACATGAGGGTTTGTGCTTCTTGCCCAATTCCTATTTTAGAAGGAACATACCTACTTTCCTCAAGACACAACTGCCTATGATCATGGTAGTTTTGAGTATCTAGTTCATCATAGAGAGCTAGGGGCAGCTGATGTGGTGGGTCTAAGTCTGCCTTAGTTTTTTTTTATTGTTCTTCAATGTCCTCATCAGTATAGAGAATAAAAGAGTTCAGGTCGGAATGCACGGAGTACATTGGAATATTATCTGGTCTCTCTTGGCTACTAATCATGTATTTCATGTGTGACTCTTGATAGAGTATTCTTGTTTGGTCAAACACAGGAATGGTGGCGAAAGAAATATCCAGTTGAATGTTCCCTTGGTGCTTGGCTCCCCAAGATCTGGATAGAAGCATTCCGTACTTGGGGGGAATGTCTGCCACTACTATGTCCATGATTAGATTTTTTGTAGGTATTTGGGCCTGACTAAAACAAAGGTCTTTGATCAAACCTAGGCATTTGACTCTACTTGAATCGAATGAATACAATTCTTTATATGGTCTTGTGATTTCCAGGCCTAGTCTTTCCATTACAACCTTCGGCATAATATTATGCGAGGCGCCGGAGTCTAGCATGGAATTGTGAAGGATTTGGTCATGGATATTTAAACTGATGTAAAAGGGAAGAGTAGCTCCTTCTTGGAATTTCACTTCTACTTTCGGACCAAACAACACTTCAGGGGTGTCATCAGATAGATTAAGGGTATTGGCATCATTTCCCATATTTAGGACTTTCAATACTTGGGACTTGTAAGAGTTTTGAGTGATTAGCTCGGTAAGAGGCATGATGATATTTATCTTGGCGATTTTGCCCTCAAAGCTAAAAGGTGGCTGAAGCTTGGACATGTTTGTTTCAGCTTTTTCAGCCACGACCTTCTCTACATTCTGAGTTCGCTGGGTCTGTTTCAGGACTTTGTTTGCCACAACCACTTCAGGAATTTTTGTGAAAGTACTAGGAGTATCTAAATCAGGGTTAGTTTGGGTAATTCTATCCTTGGTTTGCTCATTTTTCCCAACTATGATTTTTTTTCTGTTGACTGCTTTCTTAAGGATGGTATCAGTGGTTTTAGAAGTGTCTGAGCTACCTTTCTTGGAGTTATCTTGATTTTTCCTGCTTCTAAGGTCATACTGCCTGTGAACTTCTATTATGGCATTCTGGAAGTCTATGGCAGGATCGTCGGGATCTTCATAGTTGGTTTCGTTCTGATTTGGAGAGAAGAATGATTGTTCTTATTCCGTGAGATATACCCCACTCTCATTATCAGACCCTATGAGGTTCAAACGACTTTCATCAATGGGTTTTGTATCCCTATCATCTTCTTCCACATAAATTTCATTAAATGGTAGCCTAATTTGTTGGTCATTTTCCCTTGGTCTGTTTTGAGGCTGCTCCCTCTTAAAATTTTGGTTCCGGTTTTTGTTTGGAGGGTTTGGCTGATTGTCCCTAACAGGGGCCTTTTCATTTATCCTTTCCCACATTTTGGCCATGGTCTTGACTAATTCATCTATTCTAGGATCTAGGGAAGGAGATGAAGTGGAGACCTCGTCTCTATATGTGACTTTTCTTTCCGATCTAGTCCTAGCTCTTTTTTCTGCTAAATTGGCATCTGCTTTTATGGCTATTTGTTGCATTTCCTCTAAGGTAGGGGGATCCTTGTCTCTCAGATGATATGTCATGTCCGGATCAAAACCCTCAGGGAATTTTGCTAAGGATAAACCAAGTGGGGGTTTGAAATGAGGTGGGAGGGAGTTATACACACTGCTGAACCTAGTGTAGTAAGCCTGGACACTTTCCCCATTTTCCCGTTTTAGGTTGTTGTATTCTGATAGGATTTGAATAGGGTTCTTTCAGACTTCCCACCTATTTCTGAAGACTTGACACAGTTCTGGGATGTTGTGGATGTTGTTTGGAGGCAAGTTTTTGAACCATGTTTTGGGTTCTCCACCCAGGCTTTGGGCGAATATTCTCATTCTGACAGTCTCGTCTTGTACTTCCAGGTATTCAAAAGCATCGCTAATCTTACTTATATGTTGTTGAGTTGTGGCTGTGTCTTCTCTGGTAAAGTGTGGGATTTTGTCTTGATATTTATTTGGGAGAGGAGCCAAAGGTGGTGGAAACACCAAAGGTGCGTATCAGGCTGCCATGACGGGAGCTAATGGATGATGTACAAGATGAGGGCTTGTGGGATGGGTTGAGGTGGTTTGAACAGTAGTGGTTCGGATAGGTGTGGCGGATGTACTTGGACTAATGACCTGGTTTTGAGCAGATCTGGGATTGTATGAGCCAAAGTGATGGAGAAGCTGAAAGTCGGGGGGTGTGGAAGGTGAGGCTTCTCTACTAGGACTCTGTGGCAGGTCTAGGGATTCAAGATCGTCAAATTTTATCTTACTATGTGACTTTCTTCTGAAAAGAGTTCTTGCTTATTCTAAATCAAAAGAGGAATCTGGCAAGGTAGTAAGATGTTTAGGTACTGATCTTGTTTTACGGATGGACCTATCAGTAGCTAGATTTTCAGTTTCGGAAACTTGCCACAGAATCTTCTCTGGGTCATCTACTATGATAGGGGGATTTGGGTCAGGGTGAGATCTAGGATAGATTGTTCGTGAAGCCAGATTTCGAGTTTAGAGTTTAGAGAGGGTGGTATTTGTGAAAGTTTCAGATGTATGGCCTCTCTAAGTTTATACTAAAGTGAAGGATGGTCAAAACCAAAAGGGATGGATTAGTGGAGTCGCCAGGTGGAACTTGGTTGCTTTTGTGAAGATATAACTATGGTCCACTACCAGTAACTAATATGGAAATGTTTTTAAGATTTTTCTGAGTTTCTTATGTGCAGCCTATGGTTTGTTAAAGTATTCTAAACTTGTTTCAACACTTTGCTAGGGTGGTGATAACAAAAAGAGTTTATTCTAAATGATCTTATGGACTGCTTGCTTGTTTAAGTATCTAAAGGACTAAAGAGTCTATAAGAGTTTGCTATACTGTCATGTACTCAGTGTCCCACCATCTCCCGCTATGTTAGTGAGCGATGGGATAGGTCGATCGGATAGTAACCTAAAGTTCGGTAAAATAGTAAGGCCTACTGGAGGCTAGTGGAGTCGCCATGTGGATTTTTAGTTGTTTTGAGGTATATGTGTATGGTCCACCGCCAATACTGTCAAAAACCAATCTAAGGGAGTGTTTTGGGGTTTTTTGAGTTTTATGTAGTCCTGGGGTTTGGAAGAGTTTCCTATAACTGACTCATCCTTTTGCTAGGATGGTGAGACAACCAGATTCTACTCTTCTAAGTTTGACTGAGATTTTGAGAGTTCCTAAGGGATACCTAGGATGTTTTGACTCAAGGTCCCACCGTGATCGCCATTATGTTAATGAGCGGTGGGATAAGTCAATCAGATAGTATTCCTAAAGGTCTCTTAAGGTCTAGGGAAACTAAGTTTGTTTATCACTCAGAGTCCCACCGTGATCGCCATTATCTTAGTGAGCGGTGGGATAATTCAATCAGATAGTATTCTTAAGGCTGCTTAAGTTCTAGGGAATCTAAGTTTGTTTAATACTCAGAGTCCCACCATGATCGCCATTATGTTAGGTTGGCGATGAGGTGGCTAAAAAGACGGGTATTCTTGAAAATAAGGGACTTCTAGAGTTCTAAGGTGTCCTTAGATTGTCACTAACTCAGAGTCCCACCGTGATCGCCATTATGTTAGTGAGCGGTGGGATAAGTCAATCAGATAGTATTCTTAAGGCTGCTTAAGGTCTAGGGAATCTAAGTTTTTTTAATACTCAGAGTCCCACCGTGATCGCCATTATGTTAGGTTCCCATGATTTGGCTGATTGGCAAGCCAAATGACAATGTAACATCAAACCAAGCTTTGGAGCCCGAGGACCTAGCCTTCCTGGACTTAGAGAGGGCTCTCTCTATATGTGTAAGGGATATATGTGTGTTCATTTATTGTGTTCTGATTTTAGGCTAGTTATGAAGTAAGTTTTTTGGTTTTTTAAGTTGTGAGGGATGAAACTGATCAAAGATATGAAATAGATAACAAGATGTTAGATTAACTGGGCTATGGGGTCAAAAGGTCAAGAAAGCTATTAGACGGTGATACAAGGCTGTTGAAGGACCGATTTGATTTCAAGGTAGAAAGGATCTTTGGGCAAAATGGAGTAAATGGACATCAAGTTTGTGAACAAAAAAGAGTTTCAATCATAACTACTTTAATATATAACATAAACATGGTAGGGAAAACCATTAATCATGCAAAATGTAACCATAAGCTAATCAATACATAGAAATAAACATTCAAGCCATGCATAGAAGTATATGACCCTCTAACTTTGGGAAATGGCTATCAAACTTTGGGGAAAACACTTAAGGAATACAAACAACTTAACTTACTATGCCGGAATGCCTAAACATAGTACTTCAAGTTATTGGGAACTTTATACAACAATATTTGCATAGTTTTAGGCAAAGGGCTAGATCGAAACTAGGCCTCCTTGGTTCAACAAGATGATAATCTAATCAGTCAAAGAGAAATTTCATGGATGGAACTATAGCTAGCCATAGGTAAGCAGGGCGTACCGTAAGTCATACTTAGCATGCATAGAACTATGAATGAAACAAGCAACAATATCCTCAAGTTGTTAAAGAGCAGTTAAGAATTCTTTAATGCAACTAAGGAAGAAGAAAACATGAAGGCTATGAAGATTCGGGAAATTTGAGGTGCCTCCATGGGCATATCTCAAATTTGTTCTCTACCGATATATAGCAAGCAAGAAACATATATCATGAATGAAAACTAGAGGACAACAACGAAGCAAGAGACACTATACCATTCTACCAAGTCATGGAATCCATCAACAATCCTTCATCATTCATCCAAGAACATCCAAGAGGCAATCCAAAAGCATAACACAAGTATTTTCTTCCAAAGCTCATATGACCATATATTGCTTCTCTTCTCAAGTTCAACCTCTTTTTACAATGCAAGCCTTTGGAATAAATAGGCCAAAGTGAAGAAAACCTCATGGTGCAACTTGCCATTCTATTGGCCTAATCAAAATATCTAAACTTGTCCTTGAGGCTTTGCAAAGCCCAAGGCACAAAAATATCTCATAAAATATCTAGAAAATGCTAAAAAAGGAAAAATAATTGACTTTGCATCATTTTCCAAGTGCAAAAATAGCTAAACGCACATTTGGAAAAAGAATATTTTAGAGGTTCAAAAATTACAAAAATATTTCAAATTTACGTCAGCAAAAGGTCCCCTGACTTGCCAGAAACATTTGGCAGCCTTCCTGATGTCAAAATGGGGCTCATGATAGCTCATTGGAAATCTCTGAGTGTCTAATTTCTGGAACAACTGAAATTTTATAGATCTGATGCCTGGAAGTCCTCCAAAACTTCACCTGTGTGTAGAAAACCAAAAATTACAGTCTGCTGATATAACAAGCAGAGTGTGCAAAAAGTGAGCCTTTTTCGCCATTTCGGGGAAGCAAATGATCTCCAAATGTTCTGAAAATTTCTGAGGGTGTGCTCTTGAATTTATGGCATCCAATGATACCATTATCCTCCTTTGATGAATCCCCAAAATGAAATGGCGAATTTCATGAGTTTTGACAAAAAACTCAAAAATGCCAAAAAAACCAAAAATTGTCAAAAAGTGCCCAAAATTGGTGTGCATGACCCTCAAGGGTCCTCAGCAACATGCTCCGAAACTGAAGCCAAAATTTCACGTGCTGATGTGCTTTTCTTCTCTTTCCGTGTCGGGCGCTTTCCTTTTGCTTCATTTAGTTTCTCTTGAGTGGCCTTTAACTTGCGCCGGGCAAACTGATTTAGCCTTTGATAATGTTTTGTCATCTTCCTTTGCAGATCTAAGTCCCTGTTTGCCTTCTCAAGCTTTATCTCCAAATGTTTATTGGCTCTTTCTAGCCATGCCTCCTTATTGCTTTCAATCTCTTGCTCAAGTAGTGCAGTGAGGGGAGTGGATTGAAGAAGGGCTTACTCTTCTTCCTTTTGCCTCTTAAGAGCTTTTCTAAGCCCTATGGTTTTAGGCCTTTTTCGCCTAGGCTGGTCCTCTTCTTCACTTTCATCAAAATCACCTACAAGCTCATCTATCCTTGCTTGGGCTTTGGCAGCTTCTTTCTTGTATTTGATTGCTCGTGCCTCATAGACAGCCATATGGGCACTCATTTGGCTGTTTTGGATCTGCAAGAATTGATTGAAGTTTCTTGCCCGATGAAGGTCATTCTCTAATGTATCAATTTGGCCCTCTCTATGGATTAGAAGGTTTTCAAGAATCCAGGCCTCGTTGTCACTGTCGTCACTTCGGATTGGGATGGCATCCAAAGCACTCCCATGCTCATGTCCTTCTCCTACCTTGCCCTTTCCTTTGCCCTTGAATGCTAGTCTTGTGCTCTTCCTCCTAGGAAAGTCAATGGTAGGCTTTTCGGGCAACTTCCTTTTGCTACAGAGAGCTCTTGTCACATTTGGTGTGACAGCCTTGGGCACTTTCTTCTTTGTTGTCTTGGGCTTAGCCTTTTCGGGAAAGGAAGGCATGATTGCTTTGCCTTTGTCATCTTGCTTTTCACCTTCTTGAATTTGCCTTTCTTCTTGGGGTTGTGGTGTATCATGAGGAGGGTGCTTTTCATCATGATGAGGGTGTTGTTTGTCTTCTTTATGCTGCCCTTGTTCCTCAACATCATGAAGCTGCTCAAACTGCTACCCCAGTCCACCAACATCATGCTACTGTTCTACCTCAATCTCCTATTCATTTTGTGGTTCAACCTACTGCCCTTGATCATCAAGATCATGTTGTTGTTGTGCTTCAACTTCATGCTCACTTTGTGGCTCAAGCTGCTGCTCAAACTTCTGTTCAAACTGCTATCCTCCCTCACTGAATTTCTACTGCTCAGCACTCTTCTCTTCTTGCTGTTGTTGCTGCTCACTTGCATCACTGTCAAGCTGTTGTCTTCCATCACTTTCTTCTTGCTGTTCCTCACCTTTCTCTTCATGTTCATGTTACTCATCTTCTTGCTGTCCACTTCCCTCTTCTCCTCCATGCTCTCTTGACTGTTCTGTAGTGAATCTGAGCCTTCTAGGAGTAGGCCTACTAGAGGAAGGTGAGGGGCGGTGAGTAGGCGATGTGGGGGATGTATGGACCGGAGGGACAGAAATCCGGGTGACTAATGAAATCATCCCAAGAAACCTCTTTCTTCTCCAGCTGATGAAGGATGATGATTTTAATCAGAGAATGATGGAAAAGAGAAGCTACTTGCTGTGATGGAGGCTTCTTCTGGACTAAGGAGGCCATTTTCTCAATGCTTTTGCACAAGAAGTAAGGGAGATTGAGTTGCTTGGTTCTAGTGAAGTGCATCAACAGTCGGATGTGGCCTGCATACACTCGGGAGAATCTCCCTTCACAGGTGAAATATTTCATTATGATCTTCATAAGAGGAGCATAGCTGGCAAGAAGATGAGAGAAAGGAAAAATAGCAGTGCATGCTTCTCTGTGCTCGGGCTTGATGAAGGGCTTGTAGTCATCCAAGTCTAGATAGGCTTGCTTGAACCATTTCTCGCCAATGTATGGGATTTTAGTGGCTTTGGATATAGACCTCGGAGAGAACTTGAAATCAAGGCCTGCCACTTGGAAATGTTTGCCTTTGAACCTCAAGGTGCACAAGTGTGTTAAGGGCGAGAAAATTTTGACTTCTTGTACCCTCTGGCAGAAATCCAAACAACCCACCTCATGAAAATTAAAAAGGATGGATGGGTGTGCATTGACTTCCTCAGTAGAAATTGGCTCATATCTCTTGTGTAACCCACTTCTGCTATCTTTCCTGGGCGGCATATTGACTTGGATGTGCTCTAGAAACACCACACTGTCTCAAAGTTTGTGAAAAATGTTCTTCAAACCTAACTCTGTCCCAGCCTGTCAACTCACTGTTTCAATAAGGCAACAATGATCTTGGATGTTTCTTAAAATGTCCCTTTTTGATACAAGACCTCTGTTTCTTCAAAATGTGGCCTTCCCAACCTTTGATATGCAATCTAACAAGCAGACCTTTTAAGAAAAACACAGTGAAATGAAGATAGATAGTCAAAGTGAATTTGTTGTGTGTTGTGATAAGGTCACCCTTCCCTTTGAAGTTTTGAGGCCAACAATATATTCTTATGTCTTTGACCAAGGTAAAAATCAAAAACTTCTTAATTTCAAAATTTTTCCCTCTTCTTGGTATGCAACTCAACCAACCAAGTCCACATTATATACACAGTCAACCAGATTATGTATACACATAGTCAAAATTTAATGTTCATAGGACAAAGGTGGCAGAGCTTTGAAATGCTTCTGAGGTTCTAACAAAGGCCTATAGGAGTTTGTTTTTTAAACAATCAAGGCTCCCCTCAACCAAAATACTGCTTCCTTTTAAGGCCACTCAACCAATAAACTCAAAAATATGCACACAATCAACCAAAGTGTCTTTATACAGTCCAAAGTCACTGTGCTTAAAGGGACAAGGTGACAGAGTTTTGAAATGTTTCTGAGGTGGTAGCAAAGGTCTTGCAGCAGTCAAATGCCAATAAACTTCTTTTTGAGAAAATCACTACCCTCCTTGTATACAACTCACCAAATATATAATGATATGAGCCCAGTCAATTCAACAAGTATCAACACACAGTCCAAGTTTTACTGTTTAATAAGTGACAGAGTTTATTCTGCTTTTGATTGGTCATATAGAATCCTGTAGAACTCAACCATATAGACTCCCCTTCAACAAAACTCTGCCCTCTTTAAATTCTACAGTTCTTTGCACCAATTTGATCCACACACCTTCCAACTGTACATGGCAGCTTTCTTACAGTTTCAAACAAACCACATGGCTGACAGATTCAACCTTGTTTTGTTGCAGTTTTGAGGGTATTTGCAATGGTTATTCATGCTAATGCAAATTCCACCTTTTGATGTTTTACTTCTACCCTTATTATCACAGAAAAACTCGTTTTCACATATAATTCAAACTGTGGTTGTCGACCCTTTCACATCACCTAGAAAATTTAAAAAAACGAGGGAAGCTTATAAAAATACCTCTACAAATCGATGAAAGACCTTTTGAAGAGCTTGAGAAACCTTTACAAATGATTTGGAGGCATTAGAAGCATCACAATTGTGCGCGGCACTTTTGCAGTGAAAAATGTCGCGCAAAGTTTTGTTGTCGGGTCACTATCGGGCCCTTGTGACCCGAGGCTACAGGAGTGCCACGCGCCGCTACAGGCGCGTCGCGCGCCTTTGTTCCCCTTTGGAAATTATGCGCATAGGAGCGCCGCGCGGTTTAAACACGTTCAAAACTCTGCAAACGGGTTTGAAAACTCTGTCTCTGGCCTTGTGAATTGCAAATTGCTCAACGAGTTTGCAACGTCTTAGTCATCAGTATTTTTTCACTTGTTGGTGATGACTAGATCCATAGCTGAGTTTTCTAGAAACTGAATTCCATATGTCAATCTTTCATCTAGAAAACCCTCATAAAACTTTTTTCGCCCTCCTACTTTTCAGTCCGCCCTTGTCAAAGTTAAAATCCATTATCATTATTTTTCTAGCTTCAGCCCTACTGATCTGCCCATCAGCTCCAAAAGAAAAATCCAAGTCTATTTCAAAAGCCTCCCCTATGTTAGGAAGTGGCGCTTTAAGACATTTTACCCTTGGCAATCATCAAAAAGCCAAAAAGCCTCCATCTGCTACAGACCAACCATGACTGACCTCCCACTTTGCAAATAAAATTGACAACAGCTCTAAGTCGTGCCACTCACACCCCCTAGGTCTCAGCACTGCATAAACCACAGTCTCAAGCTGATTATTAGGTGTTTCACAGTGTTTTATGGATTCTACAAAGACAGGGAATATAACTTCATCTCAGGAGGAAATGCTTGAATCTACAGTTAGAAGAACAGCTGCTTCTAAATGTAACATGAGCCTGAGATATATCTGCAAAACAGAGAGTCACTCATCAAGACCTTGCATTTTCCTTCCAGCATGAAAAATCACAGTAAGAGAAAAACACCACTGTCACAGCAAACTGGTAATTTGTCATGGCCCAGGACCTCCTTCATTTACAAGCAGAGGGTTAGGGCGCCTCCTTCATCTACAAGCAGAGGGCGCTGGCCAGTATTGACTTTAAGGATTGCAAAAGTCCAGGTTTGCTTTTTTACTGAACAGTGAAACAATGACTCTAAGTTCTCTGAGTGAAGGTGATGATCATAGCAGGCCTAGAATCTGAAGTATGCGAATTAAAAGGGAAACAGAGTTCAGGTCTTGTAAAGCAAGTCATTTGAAGTTTTCAAATCATGTGAATTGTTAAACTTTAGAGAGGCATATCATTGGTGAAAACAATTCTGATCATAAGCAGCCTCCTTTTCCACAAGACTAAATTGAAGAGATGCTGACAAATCATGTCATTAAATAGGTAGAAGAAAAGGTTTGGTTTTTTCAAAGGGTGCTAATCTCCATAGTCACAGAAACTATCTTTCAAATAATTTGTCATAAGATGACCAAAGCAAATGATGACATTTTAGTTCCCCTCAGAGCAGTGCAGTAGGACAGTGACACCTTGACTAGGGTTTTTTCTGAAGAACAGTAGTGATTGCAAGCAGAGGTGCCAGTATAAATGTTTTTCAAGTGTGTTTGCTTACCATCACATCCAAGGAAAATATTTGTCAGGCAGGCTTATCAAACAATCTTCAGATACTCTGCCAAGTGAAGGGCCTCCTTCTTTCATGAGCAGATGGCCAAGGCATTGACTGTTTTTAAAGACTGATTGGTCAAAGATGCAGTGGAAAGAGACAAAAAAGGAAAGAAAAAGTATTTACACAGGTAACAGATGGTGTTTATGTTTCAAAAAGTAGTGGTTTTCCTACCCATAGGAAAATGTCTGTCAAACTATACATCATAGTGGACAGGAGACAATTTGAATATACATGACATTGATACAAAAAGAGGTAGTTTCCTTAGGGGAAGGGGTCAAACAACACCTCACTGTCACTTTCCAAGAAGTCTAAAAGAGTTCCTTTCAAATAGACAGAGAAAGAAAGTATGAATGGATGCAACTAAAATATGGCGCTTACAATCCAAGGAGGAGCTTATAAATCACCTGGAAGCAGAAATTATCAAAAAAGTTGGAAGAAGACAGACCATCTCCTGATAAATGACAAAACAGCTTTCAATGCTCTTTGACAAATCTCGAGTGGTTTTTCCTTGTTAAAAACATCACCAAAAGTGTCAAGCAGTGGACAGATTTGAACCTTGGAATGAGTCTGTTACAAGAAGATCAATGCACAGAACAAAGGAAATGATAGTTGTTTCTCAAAGTATACTGATCTTCCTACCTATCAGAGGATGTCCTTAAGATTACTTATCATAGGTTGACAAAAGAAACCTGAGCTCAGTTTCCCAAAAGGTACTGCAGCTAGATACAGTTATTCATCAAAATACAAGAAAGACTTTGGCACCTTTTTCAGGATCTGGAACTCATTGAAAGCAAAGTGTGCATACCACAGTCACAACAGAAAGCAGATTCCCTATGAAGACAAATCAAGGTACTCTACTCTTACATGTTGAATAGAAGAAAGGCAGTAGGTTAAAAAAGGTCCGCAGGAGTTTCCTTTCCTTCTGAATCACAGGACAAAATCTATAAACTGGAAGGTTCATTATCATTGAAGAAAAGTGAAGGCAGGTGGTCGAAATTTGAAATTCTCATAAGATTTAAGAGTGGACCCTTTTCAAAACACTATCGAAATTGTTCCAGGTTTCAAAAAATGCACCAGGGCATCATTTCAAAAAGGAAAAAACTTTGAAAACCCTTACAAAATTAAACCACGGGTTTTATTTCATTTGGCAATATAGGATGTCAAAGGACCGTTGAAAACTCATCAAGCAGTCACCCAAGCACAAGAGCAAACATCACCTTGAAGTTTACAAAGTCGGAGGAAGAAGTTGTGAGCATGAAAAACAGAGTTTTCAGGTTTTGAACTGCGCGCCGCGCCTGTGACGCTGCGCGACGCGCTCAGGTCGACTGTTTATAAAGAAATACATAGGCGCGCGACGCGCCTGTAGTGGCGCGCGACGTGCCTGTGCGTGCTGGTCCTGTCGGCCCGACAGTGACTCGACACCACAAACTTGCGCGCCGCTCTCCATTGCAAACGTGCCGCGCATGTTTCAAATGTCCAAAACACCTCCAATAACTTCTCAAAGCTGCTCAAACTCTTGAGAAAATCCTGCCATCGTGTTTCAAAGGATTGTTTGGGCTCACACCAAACACAAGGGGCTTGATAACTATACCTATTACACAGTGACCTTTGACTGTGTATACACCTTGTTTGACTGTGTAATATTGTTTAATATACTTGTTGAGAGGCAGAGACAGAAAAAGAGCAGTGTTTTTTTCAAAGGAAGTTTGTTGGTAATATGACTGTTGCAAGATCTTTGACTGCCACCTCAAAAGAAACCTCTAAAGAGGAAAAAGGAAAGTTTTGTTATAGAGAGACAGGGCTTATATCTAAAGGAAAGCATTTCACACTATCTTCAGAACATTGCCACATTATTAAACAGTGAAGTGTAATCAGAAAAAGGGTTGTTGACAAAGAGTAGTATATAAGTTGAAAGACCACAGGGTAAAGCTGTTCCTGCTCCTCATAAAAGGACAGTGTTCACTGTGTTTTCCACTTGATTTCCTTTGTTTTTCCAGCTCATATTAATAAGTGGATGTGCATATAGAGTAAAAGTATTTTTTCTGCAAAGGCAAGGGTTACATTGATAAGGGGACACTGATTATGTTGAAAGAAATAAACAGCTACAACCTCTGTTGAAACCTTATAGCTTGTCACCTCTGTTCTCTGACTGTGACAGTGACTGTTTAATTGCACTAAGGGTTGATTGCATATATGCAAGCTTGTTGAATATTGGCACACTTAGACAAGGCAGGTTTTTAATGATTGCAAAGTCTACCTTGGGCAAAGATACAGATGTATTGATTGACCTCTAAAAACTTCACAAGGACAAGGTGAGTTCTTGACACTTTGCACAGGAAATTTACCTAGCAGTCTGTCTACTTCTACTGTATGGTATCCTATTGAAAGTTCTATTGGCAGAGATACATTCCAGGTGTAAGGCTACCTTTTAAGAGAGCAGGAGTTTTTGTATTGTAAAGGAACTGTTGCAACCATCCAAATCACATTGTTTCTCTGTCAAAGCAGTACATTGACACAGTTTGGCTCCAAAGGGGCAGTTTTACACACAGTGAGGTAGTTTGTTTCTTCCAAAGCATATTTAGGTCAAAATGCCTCCAAGGCAAGGCAGCAGGAACCAGAGGAGGAAAGTGCTGAATAGCAGCAGCTCAGCAGTTTGAGTAGCAGCATAAGGACGATGATCAAGAATAGCAGTTTTAAGGAGCGCCCGGCACGGAAAGAGGAGAAAAGCATATCAGCCCTTGATATTTTGGCCTCAGCTTCAGAGCATGTTGCTAGGGACCCCTGAGGGTCATGCATGCCAATTTTGAGCCCTTTCCGACAACTTTTTGTCTTTTGGCATTTTTTGGGTTTTTGGTCGAAAACTCATAATTTCGCCATTTCAGTTTGAGGATTTGCCAAGGGATGAGGATGATACCAGTTGATGCCATAATTCTATGAGCAGGTCCTCAGCGATTTTCAGGGCATTTGGAGATCATTCGCCCCCTCAAATTGGCGGAAAATGCTCACTTTTTGCACAGTCTGCCCGCCATATCAGCAGTCTGCTATTTCCTGGTTTTTTACACACAGGTACAGTTTTGGAGAACTTCCAAGCATCAGATTGAGCTGATTTCAGTTGCGCCTGAAAGTAGACACAGAAAGCTTTCCAACGAGCCATCATGAGCCTCGTTTAGACATCGGGAAGGCTGCCAAATGTTTCCGGCAAGTCAGGGGACCTTTTCCTGATATAAATTTGAAGTATTTTTGTAATTTTTGAACCTTAAAAATCTGCTTTTCCCAAATGTGCGTTTAGCTATTTTTACACTTGGGAAATGATGTAAAGTCAATATAATTTCCGTTTTTAGCATTTTTTAGATATTTTATGGGATATTTTGTGCCTTGGGCCTTGCAAAGCCTCAAGGACAAGTTTAGATATTTTGACTTGGCCAATGGGATAGCTAGTTGCTCCATGAGGTTTTCCTCCCTCAACCCTATTTATTCCATGGGTTTCATTGTAAAACAGAGGCTGAACTTGAGAGAAGAATCAATATATTGGTCATATGAGCTTTGAATAACATACTTGTGTTATGATTTTGGACTGCCTCTTGGATGCTTTTGATGAATGATGAAGGATTGTTGATGGATTCCATGACATGGTAGAATGGTATAGTGTTTCTTGCTTTGATTGTTGTCTTCTAGTTTTTGTTGGGGTTCCCATGTTTTGGCCAGGTTGACAGAGACCAAAAGATGAGACAACATAGAACCACTTTCAGACCTTAGGATCTAGCCCTCCTAGGTCCAGAGAGGGATCTCTCTATGATTATCAAAGGATATATGTCTTTGAAGTTCTCAATTATGATTTTAGGCTAGTTATGGGCTCAAGGTTGTTGGTTTGATTGTTTGAGTTTGGTTGTTGAGAATCAGGAAGGAAGGTTTCATCATAAGACAAGGATGGGTAAAGAAGGAAGCTAGGAAAAAATAGATAACTCAGGGAACATCAAGGCCATTGGGCAATGGAGTCAAGAAAGGATTTACTTATGTTCAATGTGTAAGCTTCAATTGGGCTAGTCATCTAGAGCATTTGGATCTCGAAGACTGATTGGTGGGATGGAACACTAAGGGATGAGAATGAAGGATGGAAAACCATCTGATTCCGTCTATAGATCAGGCCAGAGGTCATTTAACTCCAGGCCTGCTTGGACAAAACCATAGGCAACACAAGGGGTCTTGAAAAGGTTTGTATTGGAAGGGCAGGTTATGAAGAGGCAGCGACAGGCTTTAAACCTCCCAATGTTCCTAACCTCTTTCAATTAAATCTTAACAAAGACATCTGAACACTGATTCTATCAACTTGCACATCAGAGAGCAGGCAATAATCATCCACTACACTAGTTTAGTCAATTAAAAACAATATTCAGATACACATATGAGCAGAAAACATTAAAGACTGAGAGAGCTGGGACATAAGGTACCTAACAAGGGTAAATATTATGTCATGCGTTCAGATGTCAGTCAGAAGAACATGAAATGAAATGGAAATAAACACAGAGATAAGAAAAACATCACCAACTGCTGTAGATCAGGATCCAATGAAAACTGCTTATCATGTTAAACACAACACCAATCAGGTACATCACTTCCAAAGCTTTTACATTCAGCCTAAATACATCATATTTCTCAGCCTGTCATACAACTATTACACAGGAAACTTGGCTCAGGACAAAAATGCTTGCAATTCACTGATAATGCAACAACAACCATTACAATGATATCCCTCTGTGCTTTATAGCAGAAGAGACACAGAGGACCGACTGAGGAGGTAGGTGAATCTTAAATGTTACATTTAAACACAACAATGAATGCAGGGCCGAGGCCCATTCTGCTTGATACACTGTATATTTAATGATTGTCACCTTCCTCGTGAAAGAAAGATCTGCTCCGGATACGATTTGACCTTTGGGCTGTAGTACTCCAGGTGATTTGAACAAAATGAAAGAACTTGCTGAGAGGTCTGCCTCATGGATGTTAGATTGTTTTGAACTATAGCTGGGACGAGAAATTCCTTCAAGGACACGGCGCATAATAGAGACTGTATGGGAGACCTGTCCTTTATGGAAAAACATTCTGCTGATAAGAAAACCTTGATATTACCTCTTATTGATGTTCAGGATCTCCAGAATCGATCCTCGGGGTCTTCAAAATGATGCTTTGCCTCTTTAAACCTCTGTTTCAGGGATCAAGATCTTCGTGTCATGCACTAATCCCTCTGCTCTGTACTAAAAATCCTTGCTGCTTCATTACTGCCTCTGTCAAGTTAGCTCGAGCTTTAAATGGCGCCGGAAGGATTTCGGCGTTTGAACTCTGCTCTCCTTTAATGTAAGCCCTGACAGCCCCATTCCTTGACCTTCCTGATGGTACTAGCCCATTAGGTTTGATCCTGACTGCGCCGCTTGCCATTGAGGCAGTACATTGAACAGCGGCAGTCCCAACCTCTAGAAACTCTGCAACACAGCGAACTTATGAAGAAAACAGTGGACGGAGCGATGAATGCAGGGTGAACGAAACGGTGGTGCGGCGGTGGCGGAACAAAGCTATTATGATGAAAATGTAGTGGAGTGGTGGAATGCGCGGATAATAGGGTTTGGTGTGAATATGCAGCGCAGACCGTTAGATCCCGGCCCGGAGACGAAGATCAACGGTGGAGATTGATCCATGGTATGACTTATGGACATGGCGGAATACATATGAAACTTTAGACTTTGGCGAAAATGTATGAAATGCAAACAAATGCAACGAAATGGTGGGACCCAGCAGAGGCGGAGGGCGATTAAATATGAGCCGTCAGATCCGGGAGGAGATGGATGGCAGAGATGCAATCAGAGGATCGCAATCGCAAGGGCACAAAAATGAGACACTCACAAACTTCCGATTGCGATCGACAGGGGAGAGCGATAGCCGTTGGATCGCGAAACAAACGAACGGCCAGGATTTAATCGGGACACAGAGGGAAGGCTTGCGATCAGCGATCGGAAGGGGAAGCGATTGAGCGCTGACCGTCGATCTGGCGGGGAGATCAACGGTGGAGAACACAATCGGAGGGGATCTGCGATTGGCGGAGTACCGTCGGATCAGCGGGAAAATGGACGACGGAGATTAAATCGTAGGGGAGACAGAAGGACTTGCGATTGGGGGAAATGGGAGTGCGATGGCTGTCGGATCTGCGGGAGGATGGACGGCTACGATGCAATCGGGAGATCTCAATCGGGGCGGCACAACTGGGGTTTGCGA
The DNA here is from genome assembly GCA_034641835.2 of Pinus albicaulis. NCBI lineage: Eukaryota > Viridiplantae > Streptophyta > Pinopsida > Pinales > Pinaceae > Pinus > Pinus albicaulis. The sequence goes on along the minus strand of CM076582.1, from coordinate 19,596,859 downwards.
TTGCGATCGGACATGGGTTTGCGATTGAGCACAGACCGTAGATCTGGGCAGAAACGAATGGTGGAGATTTAATCGGAGGGGCAGTGTGATCGAGAGAGGACTTGTGATCGGAAGCTGCGATGACCGTCGGATCTGTGAGAGAATGGGCGGAGGACCGTCGGATCAGCGGGAAAATGGACGGCGGAGATTAAATCGCAGGGGAGACAGAAGGACTTGCGATTGGGGGAAACGGGAGTGCGATGGCCGTCGGATCTGCGGGAGGATGGACGGCTACGATGCAATCGGGAGATCTCAATCGGGGCGGCACAACTGGGGTTTGCGATTGCGATCGGACATGGGTTTGCGATTGAGCGCAGACCGTAGATCTGGGCGGAAACGAACGGTGGAGATTTAATCGGAGGGGCAGTGTGATCAGGAGAGGACTTGTGATCGGAAGCTGCGATGACCGTCGGATCTGTGAGAGAATGGGCGGAGGACCGTCGGATCAGCGGGAAAATAGACGGCGGAGATTAAATCGCAGGGGAGACAGAAGGACTTGCGATTGGGGGAAACGGGAGTGCGATGGCCGTCGGATCTGCGGGAGGATGGACGGCTACGATGCAATCGGGAGATCTCAATCGGGGCGGCACAACTGGGGTTTGCGATTGCGATCGGACATGGGTTTGTGATTGAGCGCAAACCATAGATCTGGGCGGAAACGAACGGTGGAGATTTAATCAGAGGGGCAGTGTGATCGGGAGAGGACTTGTGATCGGAAGCTGCGATGACCGTCGGATCTGTGAGAGAATGGGCGGTCCGGATTAAATCGGAGCATCGCAATCGGGAGGTACACACTGAGCGTTGCGATTGCGATTGGGAGGAGGCTTGCGATTAAGCGCTGGCCATCAGATCTTGCGGCAGATCAACGGTGCGGAACGCGTCGCAAGACTTAACATTATAAACTAATCGCATCGGGGGTTTAGAGTATTACAAAGGAATTTGCCTCCCGCCCGGCCTCTGATTGCGACTGGCCCCCAAGGCTTAAGCGCTTGGTCTTGGGTGATGGGCATATGTGGGGAAGTGGTTGAAGGGGCTTAACGGGAAAGGGGCTAAGGCCTGAATTAAGGTCGGAATATAGGTTTTTTGCCCATTTTAATGGGTTTTAAGGGATTTAAAGGGAAACGATAAGGGGAAACAAGGGAAAAAGGCTAAACAAAGGGTAAGAGGGGGAATTTAAAGGGGATTTTAGGGGTATTTGAGGGGTAAAAAGGGGAAATAGAAGGGGAGCCAAGGGGGAAATAGAAGAGGCTAAATGAGGGTAACAGAAAGGGAATTTGGACAAAGGGAAAAAGGGGAGAATTGATGTATGTTGCAGGGATAAAGGAAGGAATGACAGGCCCTTTTTAGCAGTTTACTAGCAGAAGGGGATTTGTATTAGGCACAGCAATTGAGAGACTTCAAGGAGGGTGGATTTTCAGGGGAAAGGCATTCCTTGAAGACTCAAAAATGAATTAGCCCCCTATTTGCTTGTCAAAAAATTCATAGGGGGGCTAACAGTTTTCATTCATGATACATGCTTTCTTGCTACTATAGATCAGTAGAGATTAATTTTGAGATATGCCCATGGAGGCACCTCAAAATTCCTGAATCTTCATAGCTTTATGTTTTCTTCTTCCTTAGTTGTACTAAAGAATTCTTAACTGCTCTTTGGTAACTTAAGGATACTGTTGGCTAGTTTTATTCATAAGTTCTATGCATGTTGAGTAGGATGTATGGTGTGCCCTGCTTAACTATAAGTTGTCCATAGTTCTGTCCATGAAACTATCTCTTTGACTGATTAGTCTATCATCTTGTTGAACCAAGGAGGCCTAGTCCCGATCTAGCCCTTTGCCTAAAACTATGAAAGCTTGTTTGTCAAAGTGCCCAATAACTTAAAGACTGTGTTTAGGCGTTCCGGCATAGTATTTTGAGTTTTTAGTCCTTCTTATGTGTTTTCCCCAAAGTCTGATAGCCATTTCTCAAAGTTAGAGGGTCTTATACTTCTATGTATGGCTGGAATGTTTGATTTCTATGTAATAATTAGCTTATAGTTACATTTAGCATGATTAATGGCTTTCTATAACATGTTTATGTCTGCTATCAACTAGTTATACTTGAAATCCCTCGTCTTTCACAAACTTGATGTCCATCTACTCCATTTTGCCCAAAGATCCCTTCTACCGTGAATCAAATCGGCCCTACAGCAGCCTTACATCATCATCCGATAGCTTCCTTGACCTTTTTGACCCCATAGCCCAGTTGATCTGACTTCTTGTTACCTGTTTTATATCTTTGATCAATTTTATCCCTCACAAACTTAAAAAACCAAAAAATCAAAAAACTTACTTCATAACTAGCCTAATATCAGAACACCATAAGCAAACACACCAACATCTTTTACACATATAGAGAGAGCCCTCTCTGAGTCCAGGAAGGCTAGGTCCTTGGGCTCCAAAGCTTGGTTTGATGTTACATCGTCATTTGGCTCGCCAATCGGCCAAATCACGGGAATCTAACATTAATGGCGATCACGGTGGGACCTTTCTGAGTTTATTTTAATCTGAATATCTTGCAAGACTCACGGAAAGCCCCTTTTTGAAACTAAGCATACCTACCATTGAGCCACCTCATCGCCACCTAACATAATGGCGATCACGGTGGGACACTGAGTATTAAACAAACTTAGTTTCCCTAATATTTAGAGACTTTTGAGAATATTAGTTGGCTGACTTATCCCACCGCTCCCTAACATAATGGCGATCACTGTGGGACTTTGAGTCAAAACATCCTAGGTATCCCTTAGGAACTCTCAAAATCTCAGTCAAACTTAGAAGAGTAGAATCTGGTTGTCTCACCATCCTAGCAAAATGATGACTCAGCTGTAGGACACTCTTCCAAACCTCAGGACTACATAAAACTCAAAAAAAACCACAAAAAACTCCCTTAGATTGGTTTTTGACATTACTGGTGGTGGACCATACAAGTATATCTCAAAACAAATAGATATTCCACCTGGCGACTCCACTAACCTCTAGTAGGCCTTACTATTTTATCGAACTCTAGGTTACTATCCAATAGACTTATCCCATCGCTCACTAACATAGCGGGAGATGGTAGGACACTGAGTACACAATAGCCTAGCAAACTCTTGTAGACTTTTTAGTCCTTTAGATACCTTAAACAAGCAAGCAGCCCATAGACCCATTTAGAGTAAACTCTTTTTGTTCTCATCACCCTAGCAAAGTGTTGAAACAAGTCTAGGATAATTTAACAAACCATAGGCTGCACTTAAAACTCAGAAAATCCAAAACATTCCCAGATTAGTTACCGGTGGTGGACCATAGCTAAATCTTTTTAAAAACAAACAAGTTCCACCTGGCGACTCCACTAGCCTCCAGTAGGCCTTTTTCCCCACTAGTCCTTATAAAAACTCCTAGGAATGCAGTAAGTAAACCCAATCATCCTAATGGAAGAAGACATGGTTCAACACCTGAGGACACAAAGGAGATATGCTCCAATGAGCAGAGAACATATCCCTGGTTTCCCACACAAAATGCCCACAAATGTAAATTGGTTCGAAGACCTATCTGTCTTTCGAAATGAAAATATTGACAACCCATTTTTACACCTCATCAAATTTCATATGCATGTATGTAGCTTAAAGGTTGAATGGCATGAGAACTGCCTTATGAAAATGTTGATGGGTACATTAGAAGAGGAGGCAAGAGAATGGTATGAGAACCTAGAACCTCGCACCTTGTTTTCTTTGAAGGATTTCCACAAAGTATTTTGTAAACGCTATATAGGGCACTGTCCATCTCTATCATTGGCTGAAAATTTTTGTGATCACTCTGAAAACCTTATACAACACCTTGTAAGCATTGAAGAAGAATACGGAAATTGGCATCCTGAAGAGTTTTTAGAGGAGGTCCATAATTTTCTTACCCAAGCTAACAATCAAGATGACCAAGAAAAGTTGATCCTCGATGAAATCCATCAAGAAATAAGAAAAGATCCACAAGAACTCTTTGAAAAGGTTGAAACAGATAACAATCCATCTGCCCTTTCATTTAAAACACGAGGACATTCAGCCACAAGATCAACTTCCACAAAAGATGGAAAGAAATTGTTGCCCCATCCAAAGAAAACAGAAAATACCTTCTCCCTTAACTGAACAGGAAATAGATCATATAATAAACATGCAGACAGCCTCTAAAACTTCATGTAACCAAAAATTCGCTATTTTTTCTCCTTTAAACCCTGCATATCATAAATCAGAAAAAATATTTGTAAATCAAGTTGAAGAAAAGCAATCTGATTGTCCAATATACATGGCTGGTGACATTACTTATGTTAATGATTCTCCAATGTTTGATCAATATGTTGATGATTATGACTTCCAAATAGAAACTAACTTTGCAGAAGATTCAGTTTTTGATTTTCGGGAGGAAGCTCAGTTTCATAAACCTGAGAAAAGTGAGCAGCCATTACAGGTCATCTATAACACTGATAAGGAGAGCCTTGAGAGTTCAGAAGTAAGTGAAGAGTCTCGGACTCTTTGCTCTACTTCACTTCAGTCCATCAGAGATAACATTCACATAATTGGAAATCAACAGTTTTTCAACTTTGATGATGAGGTTGAGGAAGATGGTGAAATTCTTGAGCATGTTGTAAATGAGAAGCCTTTTCCTGAAATGGTTGAGGAAATCATTTTGGACATAGAATCTTCCTTAACTCCAGATTTGCAGTTACCCAGTTCCATTGAGTTAAAAATTGAAGATGATGAAATAGAGGTTGAGAAACAAATGAGAGTTGTCACACTATCCTTTGAAGATGATTTGCTGTCAAAGTGTATCCCTGCTCATCGACCTGATGACCTTCACACAGTTTTCAGCCCGCCCTATCAAAACACATCAGCTTGGATTGAAAACTACACTGCAATATATGATGAGTCTGATATTTCCTGTGATCATGAGCAAGGGGAAGAGTTGCTTTACCGGGAGAGTCCCAAATATAGTCAAGTGGAAGAAAGAGTAGTCGTGAATGAAGCCTATATCTCAAATCCTCTAGATCAAGTACTATTCCAAGATCCATTTATTGTTTTCCTTGAGAAGTCTGAAGGAGTAGTGGGTTCTATCATGAACAATTTGCTGCCTAGAATGGGGAAAAAATTACACACTACTGTCCAAAAACAAACCAAGTGGGAGTGGCCTTTTCATTATTTCTGCATCATAAAAGAACTAAACCAGAATGACCCATGTGAGCATCTACTTGACTGGTTGCATTGGAAAGAAGAGTTCACCAAGTGTATGATATGTACAGTTTAAGATAGAATAGATAAACAGCTGTAGAAAATAAGCTCAGTCTTGTGAGCACCTTTTTCATTTATAGTTTGTTTGAAGAAAAAGTAGAAAAAGAGGGCAGTTTCTAAAAATCAATAGTAAAGCCCCATGTTCCAAAAAATAGTCCTTCGGAAAGCGAGCAAGTCTAAATGCCGCTACTAGTACTTCAATGTCTTGTTCAGCTATCTATCCTAATCATAGCTGAGCATGTTTAAATTTATTTGTTGATAAGTTAGTGAGTGCAAAGATAGTCAACATTGTGTAAGATTGACTTATCACAGAGCTTAGATTAGGGAGAGATTCTGGTTCCACATGCCTAAAACAGAACCAAAGAGAGAAGTGAGGGATGAAAATATATTGTACATCTTAGCCCCGCTTGTCTAGTTTCCCTTTATTGCAAAATAACATTTGTGTGCAGCTTGTCTTTTATGCCGCAAATGCATGACGAATCAGACTGCCTAATCCTGATTTGATCATTTTGAATTTCATGTTTTAGATTAGAGAATAAAATCCTGTCAAACTGCTTAATCTTGACAGTCGATCTAGCATTAGGTAGAGTAATGAAGGAGTTCATCAGTTTAATCTGAACTCCCGGCAGATATAAGAGTAGAAATAGATAGGTTCATTTTGCAAAAAGAAAAATATACATTGTCAAAAGGCTGCTAGTTCAAATGCGCCAAAGAGAAGAAAAAATGTTAGGAAAAATAGTGGGGTAGGTAGAAGTATCATTGATGTTAACCATGCTGTCACTTTTCAGAAATAACATCAAAAGAAGGGTAAATTTTGCGCCAATGGATAAGGCACTGGTCTTCATAAGCCAAAGATCTGAATTCTGGACAACTCCTGACGAGGAGCTACCCTCCCCAAATGGAGCCATTGTTAGCCATCAGTATTTTTTACATGTTAGTGATGACTATATCCATAACTGAGTTTTCTAGAAGCTGAATTCCATATGTCAATCTGTCATCTAGAAAACCCTCATAAAACTTTTTTCGCCCTTTTACTTATCAGTCCGCCCATGTCAAAGTCAAAATCCATTATCACTATTTTTTCTAAGCTTCAGCCCTACTGGTCTGCCTATCAACTCTAAAAGAAAAGTCCAAGTCTGTTTCAAGAGTCTCCCCTATGTTAGGAAGTGGCGCTTTAAGACATTTTACCTTTGGCAATCATCAAAAAGCCAAAAGGCCTCCATCTGCTACAGACCAACCATGACTGACCTCCCACTCTGCAAATGAAATTGACAAACAACTCTAAGTCGCGCCCACACCCCCTAGGTCTCAGCACTGCATAAACCACAGTCTCAAGCTGATTATTAGGTGTTTCACAGTGTTTTATGGATTCTACAAAGACAGGGAATCTAACTTCATCTCAGGAGGAAATGCTTGAATCTACAGTTAGAAGAACAGCTGCTTCTAAATGTAACATGAGCCTGAGATATATCTGCAAAATAGAGAGTCACTCATCAAGACCTTGCATTTTCCTTCCAGCATGAAAAATCACAGTAAGAGAAAAACACCACTGTCACAGCAAACTAGTAATTTGTCATGGCCCAGGACCTCCTTCATTTACAAGCAGAGGGTTAGGGCGCCTCCTTCATCTACAAGCAGAGGGCGCTGGCCAGTATTGACTTTAAGGATTGCAAAAGTCCAGGTTTGCTTTTTTACTGAACAGTGAAACAATGACTCTAAGTTCTCTAAGTGAAGGTGATGATCATAGCAGGCCTAGAATCTGAATTATGCGAATTAAAAGGGAAGCAGAGTTCAGGTCTTGTAAAGCAAGTCATTTGAAGTTTTCAAATCATGTGAATTGTTAAACTTTAGAGAGGCATATCATTGGTGAAAAAAATTATGATCATAAGCAGCCTGCTTTTCCACAAGACTAAATTGAAGAGATGCTGACAAATCATGTCATTACATAGGCAGAAGAAAAGGTTTGGTTTTTTCAAAGGGTTCTAATCTCCATAGTCATAGAAACTATCTTTCAAATAATTTGTCATAAGATGACCAAAGAAAATGATGACATTTCAGTTCCCCTCAGAGCAGTGTAGTAGGACAATGACACCTTGACTAGGGTTTTTTCTGAAGAACAGTAGTGATTGCAAGCAGAGGTGCCAGTATAAATGTTTTTCAAGTGTGTTTTCTTACCATCACATCCAAGGAAAATATTTGTCAGGCAGGCTTATCAAACAATCTTCAGATACTCTGCCAAGTGAAGGGCCTCCTTCTTTCATGAGCAGATGGCCAAGGCATTGACTATTTTTAAAGACTGATTGGTCAAAGATGCAGTGGAAAGAGACAAAAAAGGAAAGCAAAAGTCTTTACATAGGTAACATATGGTGTTTATGTTTCAAAAAGTAGTGGTTTTCCTACCCATAGGAAAATGTCTGTCAACCTATACATCATAGTGGACAGGAGACAATTTGAATATGCATGCCATTGATACAAAAAGAGGCAGTTTCCTTAGGGGAAGGGGTCAAACAACACCTCATTTTCACTTTCCAAGAAGTCTAAAAGAGTTCCTTTCAAATAGACAGAGAAAGAAAGTATGAATGGATGCAACTAAAATATGGCGCTTACAATCCAAGGAGGAGCTTATAAATCATCTGGAAGCAGAAATTATCAAAAAAGTTGGAAGAAGACAGACCATCTCCTGATAAATGACAAAACAGCTTTCAATGCTCTTTGACAGATCTCGAGTGGTTTTTCCTTGTTAAAAACATCACCAAAAGTGTGAAGCAGTGGACAGATTTGAACCTTGTAATGAGTCTGTTACAAGAAGATCAATGCACATGACGAAGGAAATGATAGTTGTTTCTCAAAGTATACTGATCTTCCTACCTATCAGAGGATGTCTTTAAGATTACTTATCATAGGTTGACAAAAGAAACCTGAGCTCAGTTTCCCAAAAGGTACTGCAGCTAGATACAGTTATTCATCAAAATATAAGAAAGAATTTGGCACCTTTTTCAGGATCTGGAACTCATTGAAAGAAAAGTGTGCATACCACAGTCACAACAGAAGGCAGATTCCCTATGAAGACAAATCAAGGTACTCTACTCTTACATGTTGAATAGAAGAAAGGCAGTAGGTTAAAAAAGGTCCGCAGGAGTTTCCTTACCTTCTGAATCACAGGACAAAATCTATAAACTGGCAGGTTCATTATCATTGAAGAAAAGTGAAGGCAGGTGGTCGAAATTTGAAATTCTCATAAGATTTAAGAGTGGACCCTTTTCAAAACACTATCGAAATTGTTCCAGGTTTCAAAAAATGCACCAGGGCATCATTTCAAAAAGGAAAAAACTTTGAAAACCCTTACAAAATTAAACCACGGGTTTTATTTCATTTGGCAATAAAGGATGTCAAAGGACCGTTGCAAACTCATCAAGCAGTCACCCAAGCACAAGAGCAAACATCACCTTGAAGTTTACAAAGTCGGAGGAAGAAGTTGTGAACATGAAAAACAGAGTTTTCAGGTTTTGAACTGCGCGCCGCACCTGTGACGCTGCGCGACGTGCTCAGGTCGACTGTTTATAAAGAAATACATAGGCGCGCGACGCGCCTGTAGTGGCGCGCGACGCGCCTGTGCGTGTTGGTCCTGTCGTCCCGATACTGACCCGACACCACAAACTTGCGCGCCGCTCTCCATTGCAAACGTGCCGCACATGTTTCAAATGTCCAAAACACCTCCAATAACTTCTCAAAGCTGCTCAAACTCTCGAGAAAATCCTGCCATCGTGTTTCAAAGGATTGTTTGGGCTCACACCAAACACAAGGGGCTTGATAACTATACCTATTACACAGTGACCTTTGACTGTGTATACACCTTGTTTGACTGTGTAATATTGTTTAATATACTTGCTGAGAGGCAGAGACAGAAAAAGAGCAGTGTTTTGTTCAAAGGAAGTTTGTTGGTAATATGACTGTTGCAAGATCTTTGACTGCCACCTCAAAAGAAACCTCTAAAGAGGCAAAAGGAAAGTTTTGTTATAGAGAGACAGGGCCTATATCTAAAGGAAAGCATTTCACACTATCTTCAGAACATTGCCACATTATTAAACAATGAAGTGTAATCAGAAAAAGGGTTGTTGACAAAGAGCAGTATATAAGTTGAAAGACCACAGGGTAAAGCTGTTCCTGCTCCTCATAAAAGGACAGTGTTCACTGTGTTTGCCATTTGATTTCCTTTGTTTTTCTAGCTCATATTAATAAGTGGATGTGCATATAGAGTAAAAGTCTTTTTTCTGCAAAGGCAAGGGTTACATTGATAAGGGGACACTGATTATGTTGAAAGAAATAAACAGCTACAACCTCTGTTGAAACCTTATAGCTTGTCACCTCTGTTCTTTGACTGTGACAGTGACTGTTTAATTGCACTAAGGGTTGATTGCATATATGCAAGCTTGTTGAATATTGGCACACTTAGACAAGGCAGGTTTTTAATGATTGCAAAGTCTACCTTGGGCAAAGATACAAATGTATTGATTGACCTCTAAAAACTTCAGTTCTTGACACTTTGCACAGGAAATTTACCTAGCAGTCTGTCTACTTCTACTGTATGGTATCCTATTGAAAGTTCTGTTGGCAGAGATACATTCCAGGTGTAAGGCTACCTTTTAAGAGAGCAGGATTTTTTGTATTGTAAAGGAACTGTTGCAACCATCCAAATCACATTGTTTCTCTGTCAAAGCAGTACATTGACAGAGTTTGGCTCCAAAGGGGCAGTTTTACACACAGTGAGGCAGTTTGTTTCTTCCAAAGCATATTTAGGTCAAAATGCCTCCAAAGCAAGGCAGCATGAACCAGAGGAGGAAAGTGTTGAACAGCAGCAGCTCAACAGTTTGAGCAGCAGCATAAGGATGATGATCAAGAATAGCAGTTTTAAGGAGCGCCTGGCACGGAAAGAGGAGAAAATCATATCAGCCCTTGATATTTTGGCCTCAGCTTTGGAGCATGTTGCTAGGGACCCCTGAGGGTCATGCATGCCAATTTTGAGCCCTTTCCGACAACTTTTTGTCTTTTGGCATTTTTTGGGTTTTTGGTCGAAAACTTATAATTTCGCCATTTCAGTTTGAGGATTTGCCAAGGGATGAGGATGATACCAGTTGATGCCATAATTCTATGAGCAGGTCCTCAGCGATTTTCAGGGCATTTGGAGATCATTCGCCCCCTCAAATTGGCGGAAAATGCTCACTTTTTGCACATTCTGCCCGCCATATCAGCAATCTGCTATTTCCTGGTTTTTTACACACAGGTATAGTTTTGGAGAACTTCCAAGCATCAGATTGAGCTGATTTCAGTTGCGCTGGAAAGTAGACACAGAAATATTTCCAACGAGCCATCATGAGCCTTGTTTCGACATCGGGAAGGCTGCCAAATGTTTCCGGCAAGTCAAGGGACCTTTTCCTGATATAAATTTGAAGTATTTTTGTAATTTTTGAACCTTAAAAATCTGCTTTTCCCAAATGTGCGTTTAGCTATTTTTACACTTGGGAAATGATGTAAAGTCAATATAATTTCCGTTTTTAGCATTTTTTAGATATTTTATGGGATATTTTGTGCCTTGGGCCTTGCAAAGCCTCAAGGACAAGTTTAGATATTTTGACTTGGCCAATGGGATAGCTAGTTGCTCCATGAGGTTTTCCTCCCTCAACCCTATTTATTCCATGGGTTTCATTGTAAAACAGAGGCTGAACTTGAGAGAAGAATCAATATATTGGTCATATGAGCTTTGAATAACATACTTGTGTTATGATTTTTGGACTGCCTCTTGGATGCTTTTTGATGGATGATGAAGGATTGTTGATGGATTCCATGACATGGTAGAATGGTATAGTGTTTCTTGCTTTGTTGTTGTCTTCTAGTTTTCATTCATGATACATGCTTCTTGCTGATATAGATCAGTAGAGATTAAGTTTGAGACATGCCCATGGAGGCACCTCAAAATTCCTGAATCTTCATAGCTTTTATGTTTTCTTCTTCCTTAGTTGTACTAAAGAATTCTTAACTGCTCTTTGGTAACTTAAGGATATTGTTTGCTAGTTTTATTCATAAGTTCTATGCATGTTGAGTAGGATGTATGGTGTGCCCTGCTTACCTATAAGCTGTCCATAGTTCTGTCCATGAAACTATCTCTTTGACTGATTAGTTTATCATCCTGTTGAACCAAGGAGGCCTAGTCCCGATCTAGCCCTTTGCCTAAAACTATGAAAGCTTGTTCGTAAAAGTGCCCAATAACTTAAAGACTGTGTTTAGGCGTTCCGGCATAGTATTTTGAGTTGTTAGTCCTTCTTATGTGTTTTCCCCAAAGTCTGATAGCCATTTCCCGAAGTTAGAAGGTCTTATACTTCTATGCATGGCTAGAATGTTTCATTTCTATGTATTAATTAGCTCATAGTTACATTTAGCATGATTAATGGCTTGCTATTACATGTTTATATCTGCTATCAACTAGTTATACTTGAAATCCCTCGTCTTTCACAAACTTGATGTCCATTTACTCCATTTTGCCCAAAGATATCTTCTACCGTGAATCAAATCGGCCCTATAGCAGCCTTACATCATTATCTGATAGCTTCCTTGACCTTTTTGACCCCATAGCCCAATTGATCTGACTTCTTGTTATCATTTTTATATCTTTGATCAGTTTTATCCCTCACAAACTTAAAAAACCAAAAAACTAAAAACATACTTCATAACTAGCCTAATATCAAAACACCACAAGCAAACACACCAATATCTTTTATATATAATAGAAAGAGCCCTCTCTGAGTCCAGGAAGGCTAGGTCATTGGGCTCCGAAGCTTGGTTTGATGTTACATCATCATTTGGCTCACCAATCGGCCAAATCACGGGAACCTAACACAACGGTCTTTTGTCTTTCGAAATGCAAACAACATGAAAATCCCTTGGTTTGGACTTGTGAGGGTTTTTTAAACCTTTTTCTCTTTGAAACAACCTATGTTTGTCTTTTGAATACCCATGAGTTTTTAACTATAGGCAAAGAATGTGCGTATATTAAAAGAGATCGAAAATAGGAATTAACCTCTTTACTTTATAAAAAACTTTCCAAAAGGTCAAACCTTGTTCTATGTGCCTTATACATTTGAAAAGTGATTGCCTTTGCTTTCTTTAGAAGGAGAAAGAGTTCAAAGTTATCTCTTGCTAGTAGCTGCATGTGTTTAAGTGATGATTCCTTTCTAATTATGGGTGAGACCTAGTTACGTTAGCCTGAGCTTTCACAATGATTTTAAAAGGAGAAGCTCTGCTAATGTTGACTTTTTAGTGCCCTTTTCACAATGTAACATTTACCCAATAACACATTAGTGAGTTTGTGAAGCACTTTGTCATTTTGGAGGGAAACAGATTTACCCTTTGAACTTTAAACTGATATTTTTTGCTATGGATGCTTCAAAGGTGATAAAGCCTTATTGTGAAGATGATTTGACTGCCAGGTGTCTAGTAAACTCATTCTTTGACTGTGAATGAAAAGTGCAGTTGCATTTGATCAGGCCCTTCTATCTTAGTCCATTTCGACAGGAGATCTCTTTAGTCACTTCTCTCTTACTCAAATTTCACTGATATGGTCCCTTTGACCTCTTTATAATGAACATGCCAATATCTATTTTTCAATCCTCTTCAGAATCTGAATGTATACCAAAAGTCCTTTTGTACTTTATGAACCTGTATATCAGCTGCAGTACCTCTTGGGGAACTGAGCTTAGATTTTCTTTGTCAACCATGATAAGCCTATTTGAAAGACACCTTTTTATGAGTGGATTAGACTAGTACTTTTTAAACATAATCATCATTAATTCTTTCGCTTGTGCAATGACTCACCTCATCAACCATTCTTCAAATTTTGTTTTGTTGGAGCTGTAGACTATCCTTTGAGAAAATCTTGTTAAGAGATAAGCTTGAACCACTTGGATTGCAGTGGTACCCCTGCTTTCCTTCTTGGTGTCTTACCATTTCATCTTTGATCAATCAAACTTTGAAAATAGTCAATGCCCTGGCCCTCTGCTTGTGAATGAAGGAGGCCGTCTACTTGGTGACAAATCTGAAGATTGTTTGATAAGCCTGCTTGACAAGGGTTCCTCTTATATATGATGTCAAGCAAAAAAAAATGAAAACATTAATGCCTTTACCTCTGCCTGCAATCATTACTTTGCTTCAGAAAATCTGTGTTACTGTCTTACTGTTTATTAAAAAAAATCTGTTTTACAGTGAGCTGCAACTTTTCAAGTCAAACCTTGGCCATCGCCCTCTGCTTATAGATGAAGGAGGCGCCTTAACCCTTTTCTTATAAATGAAGGAGGTTCTTAGCCAGGACTTATTCAACAGCTTCTTGACAGTTTTTCTTTTCTTCTGCTGTCCTTTCAGATTGTGAATGAGGTTGCAAGAGTTTGATGAATAACTCTTTGCCCTGCAGATGCATCTCAGGCTTATGATCACATTGAGAAGTAGCTTTCTTCTTATGTGGAGCCAAGAATTGTCTCCTGAGATGCTGATATGTTTTTATTCTTGAAAGATGCATAAAACATTGTAAAACACCTAAAATCAGCTTAAGAATATGGTATTTTTATCGCTGAGACTTAAGGGCGTATAAGTGGCGCGACTTAGGGATGTGACTGACTTCATTAGCAGAGTGGGAGGTCTGTTATGATTGGCCTATAGCAGATGGAGGTCTTTTGGATTTTTGATGGTTGCCAAGGGTGAAATGCCTTAAAGCGCCACTTCCTAACTTAGGGGATGGTTTTTTGAACAGATGGATTGTCTCTTTGGAGCTAGTGGGCAGACTAGTATGGCTGAGGCTTGGTAGGATTTGATAATGGGGTTTCACCTCGTTATGGGAGGACTGAAAGGTAGGAGAGAAAAAAAATTTTATGGGTGTTTTCCCAGCTGGAAAATATGACAAATTTTGGATCAATTGCTAGAAAACTTAGCTGCGAGAACTAGTCATCACTAACAAGTAGAAAATACTGATGACTAACACCAGTCACACAATCTCCCCGTGCATTATGGAATGAATGTGTGTTAATGGCCATAGGAAATATCATAGGGATATATCAAAAATAGATGTACAACGTTTAGAGGAGCGAATCTTCACTTGCACACGAACATGTGTGGAATTTGATCTCAGCAAAGGGTTGTTAGAAATCATTGTGTTGTTACATAAACATCAAAGCTGGACATAACATTTGGATTTTGGCTCTTGCATTATTCGGATACGGGACACACGGGCGAGACTAGACATTTACAAATCACATGCCCAGATTCAAAAAGGGAAAACCGAAAACAAAAAAATAAAAAATAAAATAAAAATAAAAAAAATATATGGAAAGGCACCTAAAGGATGGCAATATCCACCAAGTGACCCAGAGGAGGATGCATAACAAGAAGTGGAAGAACCCACTCCCAATGAAAACTAACAGCCAAAGACAGAACTAGAAGCACGAAGGAATGAATCATAAGATCCTTTTGACTTACAAAAGGCCTCAGAACGACATGCGAAGGAGAAAATGGATATGGATAGCGGAGGGAATAAGAGACCCCATACATCAGATACTTCAGACTCAGACAAGGATAGTGGGAGACACATAGAAGAAAATCAGCTCGCCCTTGTCTCCTCCATGCCATCGCAAGGTGAATGGCGCAAGGTTGAAAAGCAAAAAGGGAGAAAAACTTGATATTTTTCTCCTATTGTATTTTTATGAATCTCTTGTATGACTCTTGAACACCAGTCTTGACTGGTTGCTGGACAATTATCAGCTGATGCAACATGTAATTTTATTTTCATTAATAAAATTACGACTTTTTCCCTGGAAAAAAAAAATCTATGATTATAAACCTTAAGATTCATATTATGAACCCTAAGATTAATATTAACCCTAAGTAAACTTGTAAAAATAGGAAATTATGCCCAATAAATTAGGGAGGTGGAAAATAGCTAAAAAGATCATATTTGTAATAGTATGGTAATGCTAAAAAGGTCATAGTATAATAAAAAGGTTGTCATTAATAAAAAAAAGTACATGAAAGCTTTAGACTATGAAATGAGTCTATTACAAGAATGATGACATCATACAAGTTATTAAAGTATTTATTATTAAAAACATATAATATTAAATTTCAAATTTACTATATAATCAACATAGATAAGACCAAAATACAATGTATTATCTTCATTGTGTTGGGTATGTGTTATATTCTTTCCACGACTAATCACACATGGGGGGGGGGGGGGGGGGTAAGAGGGAGGGTGATAGCCCCCCCCCCCAGTCGAGGTCCGGGGTAGCGCCCCGACGAATTTTTTTTGGTCCTTAATTTTCGGTGGGCGGTCCACGACCATGGTTTTGGGGTATGATGGTTTTCGGCCCCTAGTATTTTTTGCAGATCTGGTCAAGGGAACTACGGTTATGTTCTAATCCAGGGTTAATGGATTAGGGTTTATGTATGCTTCAGCATGTATATATATGTGTTGTAACACTAAAAGGAATATAATGAAAAATCAAGCTGGTTGTCCCGATTTGGGATCGAGGGGAAAATCTCTGTGTTTATCTGTTTTATGGTTTATGATCTTGCTATTCTTTATTTTCTGTTATAAGATTCGTGTGTAGATAATTTATGTTCAAGTTTAAAACCTACACATTGTTTAAACAATATTTTTGAATGTAAAATAGAGTATATAAAAGATGAAAAAAAGTTTTAACCATAATTTATTTATTTTTTTATTTTTATTTTTTTATTCAAAAATAATAATTTAAATTTAATAAAATTTATATTTCTAATATATTAATTCAACAATTTTTCCATGATAATTTTTAACAATTTTACTTTCGAGTTCATGTAGAATGTGTTTTTATTCTTCTCGACAGACATAATGGTGAGGTAAGCCACCATTCGATAGTTCCAATAAGCCAAATATTGAATCAGGTAAGTATACTTCTTAACCCAATAAGAAATTTACTTTATTTATATATTTTAACATAATTTTGAATAATTTTCTTAAAAAAATAATCTTATTAAGATGAAATTGTTTAAACAAATACAAAACCTTAAATAAAAGGAGGCTTCCCTTGAAATTCCGGTAGACGGGCATGATAAAGAGCTTAACAAATCCCTCAATCTCATGAGGCCTTTGTTTTATATGTCCCAAATTATCTCTAATGCAACCGTCAATACTAGAAAGACGAGGCATGACATTCTGGAAAAATCCTAGGTATTTGAAACCCTCCTCTTCGTCATTCTGCAGGGCTAATACGTGGTTACAGAGACAGAGATCGGTAGAGCGTCTAAGGGAGTTGGAAAGCCAAAACATAGCAGGAGTAGACTATGCCTTTAAAAATGATTTGTTCACACTTGATGACGACATGAGGCCTTATGTGGGAGAACATGACAATGGCGGGGAGAAACATTAATAGAGAAAATAGAGAAATGTTCCATGTATGGTTGCAATTCAGAATTGAGTATCCACTTAGCTCTTCTAGCGCTTAGGTTCACACAGGTGATTTTATTACTAAACTCTAATGACTTATTCATTAAAAAATCCCTATTTATATTGCTTTGACTGAGTGTTACAGAGGATACTCTTTCTCAAAAAATAATTCTCAAATTAAAGACCATAGTGCCTCCTTGATATATACTACAAGTGCACATTATATCTTCAATATATGTGTTAGAATAATTTTATTTCTTAGGATTTCCTTCGGCTTTCCAGGCCACCTCTTGCTACGCTCTCCTCCACACCAAGTTGCGCATGCTCACCATCGTAGAGGGCTCAGTGCTGCCTCCTCGGAGCTTGGTGGATTGGCTTCTTTCAAGCGTTCAATCCAGTTGCGTTCCCATCTCTCATTGCTCTGGCCGACATTCGCTCCTATTCTGCCCTCCGCCTCTGTCTTTATCCCCAGTAGCCTATTTCCTGGGCAACAGCAGGATGCACCTTCAGATCATGAGTAAGGAGAACCCCCTGTAGCACAGCAAGCCCTTAGTTCATATTTTAGCTCTGACGGAAAGGAAAACCCTCATCCACCATCACAGCCATTTCAGATTCAGATTGTTCTTCTCACAGGCAAAACCTTGCTTCTATGGGTCCAATCCTCGAACCTGGTGCATCACCTCTCAAAGGCCCTCAAACTCAAGCTAGGGATCCCCTCCTCATATCTGCATCTCCTTCATGCAGGTAAACAGCTTGATGATTGTCTCCCTCTTTCTTTTTACAATATAGAAAATAATGCTGCGGTGATTATTTCCCTCAGTCTGAGGGGAGGCATAGCAGGTCAAACCTCTGCTCCCAAGGGCTTCTCTTACAAATAAGTGGTCAAATCTCAGCCCTCCAAGTATTTTTCTCCTCCCCTAAAGGCTCCCAAGCCTTTCTTGGTAGACAAAATGGAGGATGTGCCTTAAGTAGAAATCTCCCACCCAGATCTGGAAGAGCAGCTTCAATTCTTTTCAAAACTTTCCCTCATATGTAGGTTCAATGGACTCTAGCCCCACACAGAAGATTTATACTCATGGATTCACTCCACCTGGACCAAACACTGCAAGGTCATTCTCTGCTCCAAGGGCTTCTTCATTGTTATCTTTGTTGACAGCAAGGAATACCAAACTGCCCTAATAGGTGGTCCCTGGTTCTGGGGAAAGGCAAGGCTATTCCTAACCCCCTGGTTCCCCGAATTTGATCCCTCCACAGCTATCATCACCAAACTTCCGATTTGGGTGAGGCTTCCTAACTTTCCCGCTCACCTATGGAAATACGTGGTCTTCTAAGCCATTGGAAACTCTCTGGGTGGCTTTCTTGCAACAGATCCCTCGAGAGGAGTGCAGGGACTCTACACCTATGGCAGAATTGGCATGGAGATTGACATCAAAAAAGGCTTACCTGACCAAATCATTCTTAAATTCAGGGATTTCTCATGGTCTCAGACTTTGGACTATGAAAATACAACATTCCGCTGTCGGCATTGCCATCAAACCGGACATCTTCAAAATTATTGCACTCTATTTCTAGCCCAATAGAAAAAAGCACTCAAAAATCAAAATATAAAAGCTAGAAACCCTTTGTTCCACCTCCCATGGAGGACATTGAGTCCTCCAGCTCAGATGAGGAAGAATGTGATTCATATGATGAGATTGATACTCAGCAGCAACCTCTTTCCTCGTCCATCCCCGAGAGGCCCCCTGCCTCCTCGAATCAAACAAAGAATCTCCTTCATTGACCAGAAACATTCTTCAAGTGGTTTAAATCCACCCGCCCCCCGACGGCTGGGTTCAAGTCACAAAAAATAAAGGGAAGAAACTTCATATCGTGGACTCCAACCAATCTGGATAGAACTCCTTATCTGTCTTCTTGGCTCCTTTTGCTCTTTTTTTTCTTCTCTTGACAGCATCACGAAATTGTGGTGGTTTTCTGATACCTTCATGCTCCCCCAGTTTCTTTATTCTTACGATTGTAACTCCATTTGTACCATGCACTTTTTAATAGAACAGTCCCTCCTAACTTAACAAAAAAAAAAAAACTATTTCTGCATGTCAGGTTTAGATTTAGATTATGTGTACAGTTTTATTTTTTTTATTGTGTGTCAGGTTTTGATTGTTGGAAGGAGGAAAAAAATTGACGTCTATGATTGGTTGGGGTGAACATGTTGGACATTGGGTTCAACACTCCCCGTGTGTTTCGTGACATGGACTAACTGCCTCTCGTGGATCCTAACTCTGGCGATTGTAGCGGAGACTAATTCCTGCAGGTTTTGGTCTAACGGCAATCGTGAATCCAACAAGTGGTATTAGAGCAATAGATCTCGAGTTCGAAACTCACCCAGCTCGCGTTGGGGGGGAGATTGTTGGACATTGGGTTCAATGCTCCCCGTGTGTTTTGTGACATGGACTAACTTCCTCTCATGGATCCTAATTGGCGATTGTAGCAGAGACTAATGCCTGCAGGTTTTGGTCTAATGGAAATTGTGAGTCCAACAGAACAGTGTTTGATCACCACAACCTCGTAGAGAGAACGCCTACTGACATAGTAATATCAAGTACAACTATAAATAATTTAGAACCATATAAATCATATTATATGAAATGTCAAGTATTACAATGTGAGTTTCCAACTTAATATTGGTTGAAGTACAATTTACACATGAAATATTATATCATCACTTAAAAATATTAACATTGTGTTGCTAAGGCATTGCATGTGAATTCGCCAACTTTAAAGACTTGACCATCAACCTGTATGTGTGTGTCTCACGTGGGATATTGGTGTTAAGGGTATCACTAGATAGGTTCTCCTCTCTCTCTCTCTCTCTCTCTCTCTCTCTCTCTCTCTCCTCTCTCTGCATTTCTTGCTCCAATTTTACTGTTCTCCTCTTTCTTCAATTCATGCTTTTTATCATCAATACCAAGTTTCTCTTCTGAAAATGAAAGAAGATACAAATGAAAAATATTAGACATGAAATATGATGAACACTATAATATAAACTAAAGTATATTATAAAGGATTTATAGGACATATTCCTCAACATTAGCAATGTCAATACCATTTTTCCCCAGAAAAGCAAGAAACTAGAATAAGTTTTCTTCAATAGAGTGATAGTGGCCACTATTTGGCCAAATAACCTATATAAACAAATCAAATAAAATTTCACCATAGAAAAGAACACCTTAGGAACTTAGTATTCAACCTTTAGGAAAATATTAGGCACAATTTTGCCTAACTCACATGCTAAAATGTCGAGGCTATAGATAACGTGTGAAAACAAATGAAAAGAAAAAAAACAACATATAATAAATAATGTATAACAAAGTCTCGTTGGAAAATTGCATCATAGAAAGAAAAAAATTATCCTATGGTTACCCATATATGTGGGTGGGTAACATACCCCAATATGCCATGATCCTTAGGGTCGAGAGGGGTAACTACTACCATATACATGCTCAATAATATTAAGCATAAACCAGGTAGTATTAAGACATAAGTCATTTTTGATGTCTAGAAAAATGTTTGGTGCAAATATGTGACTCTACTGATTTCCAACGGGATAATGTTACCAAGTTGAATCCCATCTAGAGGTGGAAGCATCTATTCATAACGGTAAATGAAGGTGGACTCTCTCAAACTTATGTGATTGGGTCGCATTATCCATAAATAAATTATTGGCTCTATTAAACATTTTCATTTAACCCATTTATTCTAAAAATTCAATAAAAGAACACACATGAAGGGTCCTAAAACGTCCTGGGATTGACAAGAAAGATAGAGACATTCACTTTATGAGAATTTCATTATAGAGACAAAAAATATCTTACAGTTAACCAACAACATGACAACAAAAAATAAATATGGATAAATATTCATACAGGTTGTGTTCCAAGTATAAGATAATATTTTTTATTTGTGTCCACCAAATGACCAAAAACATCTTTCAAAGGAACAAAGATAGTACATCTAGTGTCAATACAAAGCGTGAGTGCCAAGGCATTTATATACTAGACGTTAACTGTCTAGCAAAAGAGAGTATAATCTAAGCTATCATTACAAATATAGATGTTATAAACTAAAAACATCTAAATATATCAGTATTGAGTAAGAGAAGAAAGGACAACAAACCTTGTTAGAGTCAATAATTGAGGATGAGTGAGCGGACCAAGAGGCAGAAAAAAAAATACATATTAATAAATGCATCATATAACTAATATTAATTCTATATTTTAAGAAACTTATACACACAATGTATTAAATAAAAAATCACTTTAGTTGGTGTTTTTCCAAACAAAAAGCCAGCAAACCAATATTTAATACAAATGAGACTTGCGGGAGTATGTCCCAAACAATTTTTTTTTTATTAAATGAAAAGTTAAATTTGTAGCATAGGAAGGAGCATTTAGATGGAGCAAACATTGCAAATGACATATTGAAACTACATCTAATGCCAAAATTTCATAATTTATGGCATGCACTAAGTTGACTTACCTCACCTTGATGAGCTACTGCTAATGCAGTGGTTTATTAGTTGCAAATGTACAAAAGTACCATATCAACAAATGGCAGTCGTCTCAAACAAACCCAAAAAGTTACTTGTGCCTTAAGTTCCATGAAACATCTTCCACAACACCCTCGTGGACTTACATTGACATGAGGTCATCACACACTTTCAACAAAGATAACAAAATTGGAATTGTAAAGTTAACAATACACATAAACACAAACTCACCAACAAATCCCATTAAATTTCTACAAAAAAAGGAGAATGATAGTAAACATTAAGAATGATCCTAACATCTTTTAATGGTCGCATTTGTGGGCATGTGAGATCAATTCTAACAGTGTATTTACCCTTCTTTTTTATTCCATGCTACCATAATGTAAAACCAATGAAATTTAGGATGAAAATGGCTTTTGAAGCCTAAAAGCCTGCATGTGTTCAATTTCATATAGAATCCTCTGCTAAGTTGCAATTGACAAACAAAAAAATATGAACCAATCCTATTATATGGGAAAATCATCCAGCTCCTAAATTGTCTTAAAATGGAAACCGAATGATAATAAGAAGTCATTAATTTGGGTGGATTTATTTGTAGTTGGATACAAAGTTACTTTGAATAACATCTGTCAAAGTAACTCACCCTATATGTCTGTTGGACTTCAAGAACTTTGTTTTTGGTAGGTGCATTAATGTCCCAAAAACAAATTTGTGTGTCATATAAACCACTTAGAAGATGGACTTGCTTAAAATGGTTCCATGATAAACCATAAATTTTTTTATTATGATCCCTCAATATGAGATCAGGATTACAACCACCATCCTAAGTGGGCTTTCATGGATGCTTGTTGCAATCAAACACATAGACTTTTTCACTATCTATTTTCGTGGTAATAATGAAAGGATTATGTAGCATGCTTTGGGATCTATTGACCTCCCCATCATGATTGATTTGTTTTATTACTTGTACCTGCAACAAAGAGCATCCACTGAGTAATCTAACCTAAATGACAAAAATGACATATTTACAACAATTTAATTATAATGTTTCAATAATATTGAACTTAAAAAAATATTTTCAAATTTCAACACGCACTATGAAAATGTTTGTCCCAAACATATAACAACCCCCAAATGTGTGGACAACATTAAAACCAAAAAATTACATTCAATCTTTTCCTTTCCAATAACGCCAGGTTAACTTTTTGTACAACTACCTCTTAACCCAAGATGATGTTGTAAACATATTGACTACATAATCCCCCAAGCATTTCCAAAACCATTCCCTCAATCCATGTGTTCTTTGAATTGAGTTTAACATCAATAGTTGAACTTTCCTCAACTTTCATTATGCATTTCTGCAGTATCCTTCTAGGTAGCAAAACAATATGTCGACCAGATAACCAATATCAAAACATTAATATCATGCTTACCATATCATGATGGCTCTTTCACCAAAGAATTTGTTAGAAAATTAAATATTACAGAGCAATGAAACACATAAAATATGCGGAAAATACAAGCACACAAAACACATAAAACCAGAGAGACACAGATATACGTGGTTCACCCAGTTTGGGCTACGTCCACCCCGAACAGCCAATCCTTCCTTTATATTATCCAACAAAAATGAAGAGACAAAACCTACAGCAGATCCGCTGTAATATCCTCTGTTCTCTCTCACAGTCTCCCTCTCTATTTCTCGCTCCAAGAATACACTCATAATACACAGCCGCAATACAATGCCCTCATATATACAAGGGGGTTGCCTTCTAGGGAAAAAAACCCTAATCTAAACATAACTTCTACCGTCAGATCATTTGCCTAATGAACGGCCCAGATTGACTAGAAATTACTATACTTTTGCAAGGCAATTTTACATCTATTTTTAGCTTCGGGGGGCTCGGCTGCCGCCTGGACCCCCCACGGCAGCGATTAAATTTCGGGCGGCGTTGCCGCCCCTTTTAAGGTACAGGGGTCCAATGCTGTGATACAAAGTAAACAAGATAATCAGGCTCCACACCCAACAGAATTTTCTCACTTGAATCCTCAAGATTAACATCTTTCTACATGATCCATTTCCATATTGTACAAGAGTCCTTCTCTATGTATTTAATTTTAATCAGGGCGCCCATTGATCGAGCTTGATTAGCAAGCTATAATATCTTTCTTGGAGTTGTCATTTTCAACTCACTTTCTTTCTTCGAGAGACCATACTTGATGTTAATCAATATTGTTATATTCATGCTATCTTGTGGGAGAGTCTTGAATTTTAGCCATTCTAAAGCATACTAAACTTCTTCTTCCAAACAACAAGTAACCATATAGAAAACTTATTGAGCATACTTTTTTATAACTAATTATTTATGCAAGATTATTGTGGATATGAACCCTACCTCAAAGAAAGTTAAAAATATGCATGCCTTTGTTTCCATATAACCATATAACCACCCTTTCTTGAACGAGCTTAATTCTTATACCTATCGAAGATATGTTTCTTTTGATAAAGAATTTTTACTATGCATTTCATAGTAAAACTCGACCATCTACATTCCTTCGTCCTTCAAGAGTATTGATTCCATACTAAATGGAATATATACTAGTCATAATGCTACTTCCAAGAACCTTCCAAAATGATGGTTCTTATGGGATCTTGATGATCCTTATTTTCAAGATGATACCTCTAACATTATGTTAGAAAATGCTTGGATGAACTCGATTATGCGATATGGTACCAATCTTCTCATTCTTCAAAGTTACATGATTCTTACCAAAGAAACTTAACCAAGTAGATTCCAATTCCTCTACTATCGTATGCTTCTTTCTATGATGCCATGCTTTACAAAAATCAATAATTTTTCTAAATAATGTTCAGGTGCATGCTACTCTACTTTACACCTAATAAAAGAAAGAAAATTTTCATAACAAACCTAACAGCGATGGAACTTCCTTCGGTAGTAGAGATCCTTGGGATCTTCTCCTTTCAGCTTCTTCTTAGGTTCTCCATTTTCTTTAGCTATGTGAGCTTCACACCTTTCCTTTTTTTTGTTGTTTTTCTTCTTCTTTGGACAATCCCTCTTAAAGTGTCCATACTAATTGCATCCAAAGCATTGAATCTTGGACATATATGGCTTTCCTTTAGACTTTCCAAACTTCCCTTTCTTCTTCTTGGATCTTGCAATAAAGGCTTGAGACTTTTCATTTGATTTAGTGTCATCATTTTCCTTTACTATACTTTATTCCAAGATACATTGAGCCCGTAAATTGTCAAAAGGTGTAATATATTTCTTTGAGTAGATACTAGTTGGAAAAAATTTCTAGTAAGGTGGCAAATAATTTAATACACAAGTAGTCATTTCAGAATCAAAAACAACTTCCCCAAGCCCTTGCAACTCGTCTCGTATTTGTGATATCTTCATTAGATAAGTGGAAATATATTAAGTCTTTGACTTCCTTATTCTATATAATTGATTCCTCGAGGAAATATTTTGACCTAATGTACTTATACAGTACAATTTTACCAACTTATCATACATAGCTTTGGATGTATTCAAATCAACAACAAAGGGAACTATATGATCCTTTATGGATGCAACAATGATCCCTTGTGCCCTCACCTCTCCATTATTGTATTTTTCTAACTCTTGAGTCTTCTCTTTGTTCGGTACAACAACTTCACTAAGAACATATTCCATGACTTCATTTTCTATGAGTGCCAAGTCAATCCTCTTCTTCCATGCTAGGAAGTTGATCCAATGAGATATTTGATTTCCTTACAAAATGTATCCATATGATCTATAGATTGAGACATAGAAGAAAATGTGACACTTACTTGTCAACCAATAGTCCTCCTTTTTTATAATGTCTCAAACTATCTTGATGTTTTCAAGACCTTTAAAGAGAATTCAAAGATGCCTCAAAATGATTACTTCTAGGATGCATTCAACAATGGTTTTTTCGAGCAACTTCAAAGTGTGAATGATGATCCAATATTATTTTATGCTTTCTCTTGTTCAAGATGATAAAGTGCAGTAGAGATCCTTCAATAAGATCTTGTTATTCCTTCCTTCAATGAGAGCTTGATCCTTCCTTAGATGATGAGGTCTTCGATGAAATCTTGATGAACTAACCCTCCTTCTACACCAATAGGTCTTCTTATTCTTTCCTTGTGTCCTTTTGTTAATGATTCCCCTGGCAAGCCATCCTTCTTATGTCAACAAGATGACCTTCAAGTTGCCTTCTCTTTCTTCACCTTAGCTCTAATACCATGTTGAAGAATGTAGTAGGGAAGTTATTTAAACCGACTCATCTGTAAACTTCTGTGGATATTCTATTGGACAGTTCATCACAACAAGTTTGATAATATTATAATAAAAATATAAGATTCTAGATTATTACATTTTTATTAAACTTCGAATCTGTATACTTAATTGTAATTAGTGCATGTATGTGAATGGAAATAATGAAAAAAAATAGATAACAACGAGATAAACTCACACACATGCATAAGACAAAAAATATGTTTTGGGAAAAATTTTCGGGAGAAAACCCAGCTGGAAGGTGAGGTCGCTTCGCTCTCTTTATCTTTCTGGAAATATGGCTATAGGTACAAAAAATTAAGGCCTATGGCCCATGGGTTGATAAAGTGCACAAATCCTCCCTATGTGCTCTACCTCCTATCCCTCTTGGATATATTTGTTCAACTATGGAACAAAATTCTCTTAAAAGAATGGAATGCCTCTTCCTCCTAGTGGTTCGATTATAACAAAGCCTGATAGCCTACTAGTGGTTAATTTTGGCAACATTAACTCTTACTAGAGTTGCAATATGGACTCTTCTAGAGTATTTTAAATCAAAAACACATGGCTAGCCCCTTTTCCATGAATAATGGCGATTGATATGGCTTCCTCCCGAATTATAGGTGTGAAAATAGGAAGGTCAAATTATGAGTGGAATAACTTTTGCATGCATACTCCAATTGATGTGCTTCTTACGTCGTTGGAAATATCTCTGTGTGTAGAAAAACATGAAATGATGCTACGCTAAAGCAATAATTTTTACCCCCAAAAAACATCATTTTATGCCTCAAAACGCTCTCAAAAGGTTTTAGACCTCATTTTTCCAAACTGGATCATGCCGTTAAAAATGATCCCATGAGTGGATTCCTCCAATTTTCCACTCTAAATGCATTGAGATAGATGAAAATAAATATAATGATACAATCTAGATCACACCTACCTACTTTGGGAGGATTTTAGTCCCCAAAATATTTTACTGAATGAGCTGGGGAAATTTTTCTTCCACCTTCTCTTTGGTGTACCATTTTTCTTTGTTTGGAAGTTGTCCCTTCAACAAATATTCCAAAGGTCATGCTACTCCTATCTCATATTTCTGGACCTCTTCTACAAAACTGTATCTTTTATAAACTCTGTCAGAGCATTTGGTGCCAAATCCTCCACATAAGGTAGGACTCGTTCTTCTTCCTAATCTAGCATTGAAGGTGTAAAATTCCAAAATGGAAAAGACAAGAATATAGAACAAAATACTGGAATAGCAGTGATAAATCAATACACCAACATATGAGACAAATGTAAATCCATATTATTAAGCATATCAGCCATGAGGAACAAAAAATCTTGAGGATCAAGTCACTCAAGCAATACAACACAAGCCTCCAATAAAAAAATATGCCAATACATGAAAATAGCTGCTATACAAATTCCATGAGCCAAGACAACGCATTTTTAGTGAATAAATGCTACATGAAAATTAAAACAATATATATCTTCTATTATATAGCTCAAAAGGTGCTAAGGAAAGATATCTAAGCTCCCAAGCACATTTCCAAGACAACCCAGAAAGGGTTCCCAGAAATACCCCAAAATGCAAAATGTCGGAATGTAACCCTAGGGCTGAATAGCAGCTTCAACTAAATAAATAGAATGGAGGTGGTTGAAACTGATATGAAAAGTATATAAATCCTCCAATATATTCTCTCAATGAAAGTCTTATCCCCTCAATGAAGATCTAACCCTCCGACTGAAACACTGAAACCTCCACTACAAATACTCAATGAAATAACACAGTCCTTGAGGGAAACTGCGTTGTAGGAGGTGGAAATAGGTTGGCCTGGTGCCAAAATATGAAATGAAGATCCTGGACCTTCCTTAATGGCCTCCCAATGGAAATGCTACCTCTCCACTAAGAAAAAAAAAAAACTCATAAATTGGCCCTATCAATCCTCCACTGCAACACCCTGCAACACAACACAAATTTGAATAGAAACTGCGTTGTAGCTTAAGATTGAAGTTCGGCCTGATGTTGGAATGTGAACTATACAACTCAATAATCTCTCCTGAGTAGGCACTTGAATTCCCATGAGGATGAGTGTGGGTTATCAACCTATTGGAGACAAAAAACGTTTCAGTTTTAAAGTCAACGACATGTTAGCCAAAGAGGCCAACATATCTTCACGAACCCTAAAATAGAAGTACATAAACAATTTTATGAATCTGAATTGAACAAGGGAAGTATTGTACTTCACACAAGATTTGGAAGACCAACCTGGGTAAATAGCAGTGAGTTAGGTTCGGAAAATTTTAAGGATTCCATATGCAAAGAATTAAATCTGAAGAGGGTGATTGGTAATAGATTTATTACCTGTACATTCACAAATTGAAAGGATTAATATAGTGCCAAATTCATAACTGGATATAGTAAAAAAACAAAGTCATTGTAACCACACAAAAAAAAACCATGACAGAATCACTTGTAGATAATGAAGCTGGGAAAACTGGGATGAAAATCGAAGTTGTTCGATTTCCCATGCTGATTTTAGATGCAGGCCTATGTTAGCCTCGAGTCCAATAGAATAAGAGCTAGAAAATAAAAGAAACTACAAGTAAATAAATGCTGGAATACCATGATGAAAATTCAAACATCGAGGTCAGAATAATATTAATTACGATTTCCACAAAAATGTACAGGAGAGAAATCTGAGAATTTCCAAAACGATAGGAGGAACTCACCTAAAATTTCCAAGAGTAATAAACCCCAGTGACTGCATTTCCACCATTTAGAAACCCGAAGCCAAATCTGCCATCGAGGGCAAGGATAGGGAAAACGAAATTATTCCACTGCGAAGGAATTATAGCATAAACAAAACTGATATATTCTCAGTAAATTAAATTAATACATGTTTAATTGTTGGATATAATAATGACAGGAATAATTATACCAGCGTTCATGAATAAGTGATGAAATTTCAAATCGAACCAGGCATAAGCCAAACCAGCAGAAAAATGATGGCAAGCAAACTTAAAAATCACAGGGATAAGTCGTTTACCCGACGAAAATAAGGCAGAGTCTAGATGGTAGAAGGCGGGATTGTTCCAATCTGCATAACGTTGAAGAGAAGCCAAAAACCCAAATAGCGGACGACGAAAAGAATAAAGACTCAAAGAGAAAAAATCACAATTAAAACCATCATCAGGTGTAAACCCTAATCCATCACAGCCATACATGTGTCGCCAGATAAACGCATATCATGTGGATCGGAAAAAAAAATCAATGTTTAATAAACCGAGGTCTGTCAAGTGTGTACAACATAAATTGAATGAAGAGTACCAACCATATAAATGGTATATATGTTGGGAGTACTTTTATATCTGCAAGAAATCACGTTGAATTCCAGAAATTCGCTTAATAGCTGGCCTCATTTATTATCTACCAACCTCGTCATAAAAGCTCTGAATTACGGTGGTAATTCTTATTCAAAAAGGATAGGACGTGTTATCATGGATTACACTTAGAGTTATGTAGGGTCGGGTGTATAAATTTTATTCATGGAGTGACTTAAGAGTCCCACGCAAAGGAGTTAGTACCCCAACTTTAACCCAAGTCTATATAAATTAAATGTGATATTTCTTGGGGAAACAATAGTGTTAAGAGTTAGGTAAACTTAACGCTTATGGCTAGTTCCACTTATATAGATGAGAAAAATTAATATCTTTGATGGAAAATATACTATCAATGATAAATATAAAGGTAGGTTTGTAGAAGATAGGAAAATGAGTAGAAATAAGTGAGACATAGATAAAAAGGGGTTTATTGAATACACATACGCTTACACATACATAAAACTATATATGTATAGATTCCCACTAGGAATCCACTATAGGATTACTTAGGGTAATTAAGATGTAGTGGAAATGGAGGGGAAGGTAGCACATTATAAACTAAAAGTATAAATGTTTAATATAGTGCCATCCCTTATGCAAGGATATATATATATATATATATATAAAAGATAGTACTCTGAATGGAAATAATGAGAAATGGGTTAGTATTACTGTATTATAAATTATAAGTTATAGATCAGAATTACGGAATGGCATTATTTATAAGATAATGAGTCGTACTCTCGTCAGAAAGCTATGGAAAAAAAAAATTTGTGTCTAAATGAGAGATATTACACCCTTACAAACTTTGTCACGCACATAGCCAGTGGAGTCTACACACAGCCAGGACTAGGTCTCCGTGCACACAACGAGGGGGAGCCTTTTACCCAAACCAAAACCCTTACAGACGCAAATATCAAAATATCAATATCACTTCCCACATTAGCTTAACTACTTGACTTAGACAAATGCTATCTATTTATAATATGCCTAGCGTGAAGATACTATGGTCTAAAACCATGGTTTGAGGCCCATACTTTACATTTAAGATTAAATTATGTCAAAAATTGGGGGAAAATCCCTTTGATTACATCTATGCAGCACACACATAAAAACATACAAATAAAGATCATTAGAACTTGTGCCTCATAGGACCCCGCTCAAACAAGCCCCCAACACAAAAATGTGACTCATCTCAAGTCACTCAAGCGCTATGGTTGTCTCCTTGGTTTCATCTCGGAGCATCTTGAAAGAAGTTTGGAGAGGGAGCACTAACTGAAGGCTCTGCGTTGCTGATGCCTGCACCTGTTGAACCATCTTATCGGTCATAGGCCCCTCAACGGCCATCTCCACACTATGCTGGGTTTCTTGAATGATCTTGAGTGTATTGTCTAGCGTCTGAGAAAGTTGCAGTGATTCTTCTACCCATGGTTGCATTCTTTCTGTGAGCACCTGTTCTTTACAGTGCAAATCTGCAATTTCTCCTTAGATTCTGCGGCCTTCTTGCACACGAGTAAGTATTTGTTGAAACAGAAATGTGGGTGCAACTATGCAGATTTGTTCAAACATATGTTCCTTGGTGTTGAGTGTGTCGCACAACTTCTGGACGACCAGATCATTTTGGACAGATGCCCAAATGTCCATGGCCTCAGCCAAAGATTGGTCACACTGAGTGACTGCAGCGGCGATACTTTCTTGGGCCTACTTCACCTCTGCTGATCTCTTTGCGCAAACCTTAGGTGGTGTCTCTTGTTGCAACTTGGTCTAGAAGTCCACGATTTGATGCTCATATTCGGCTCGAATAGTGTGATCTTCCGCATGTGCAGCCTTGATCGCAACACCTAGTCCATCCAACTTCTCTATGGGTGCAGCAGTGGCCGTGACCCTGGAATATCTTGGCACACTTGGTTGATCCTGGCTTCTAGCGCAACACACTGGGCCTCTACTTCTTGATATTTTTCTTCTGCCTATCGTTGCTACTCATGTGTTTGTGCATATTGTTTTTTTGCATCCTTGGTCTGCGTCTGCGTGGTTGCTTCTCGGTATTACAGCTCATCAACAATAATAGAGTGAAGTAAATGGAGTTTTCCTGCAGGCAACACAGAAATATTAATATGAACATCACCTATACCAGTAAATTGTGTGCACTGGATCGCACCCATTTGAATTGCTGGAAAAGGGATATGAACAAATTGTCCTTCCCCAGATGGTGGTAAGGCTACGTCCAAAGGTTGTGCGTTGGTAACAAGCACACTGGTCTAGCTTTCTTAAATCATTCTCACCTGGATCTAGCTCGCTTGCATTTTTAACTCTTGTAGGCCAACCTGTACAATATAAAAAGGATTTATATTGGACCTCCATGTTCATCCATCTATCCTCCTGTGCAATGGTCATTGTATTTGCAATCTCATTGAGATCATCCTCTGTCAGTGTTAGGACCTCCTATCCTGTT
This sequence comes from Pinus albicaulis, assembly GCA_034641835.2. NCBI lineage: Eukaryota > Viridiplantae > Streptophyta > Pinopsida > Pinales > Pinaceae > Pinus > Pinus albicaulis. The sequence goes on along the minus strand of CM076582.1, from coordinate 19,565,392 downwards.
TTCTTCGAACCCTTCTGCTTTTTTCTTCACCAAACCTTGGTCTGCACACTGCGCTTTATGCCTTTTGATGTTGCTGCTTCAGTTTCTTTGGGCACATAGCCATTCTTTTCTGGCACAGTGGTATCAACGGTTTCACCTGTTGTGGTCGGTGTAGGCTCTTTCTCACTAGGTTTTTCTACCACAGTCGGTGGTACTGTTTCATCAAGATTTTTTAGTGGCTTTCTCTTTTGATTTACCTATTGGGGTGTGCAACTATGTTGGTGGAGTTAACCAAGCTGACGGCCAATCTGCTGTGACCCTGATCAAATCATCTTCAGTCCATTAGGGGAATTTTGAGGTCTAAAATGAGCCTCCTAAGGAAAATGTACAATCAAAATTCACTTTATGAGAACCAATCACATTTTAGGGGATGACATCATCCCTAATGGTTGAGGTGGCATTGCTTGAGTTGAAGGTACTTACTTGTCACATTCTCAATGGTGGATAAAAACTCATGGTTAACCATGGTAGTTCTCTAAGTTCTTTTAAAGTCATAAAGTAAAGTACTCATAATAAATGTCATTTCACACATTTTGAATAAAATATTATTATTTCCATTTCATATTTTTTGAAATATGCAATGCATATCCCTACACAATCTTCATGTATTTACACACTTCTCAATAAATATTATATTTGTATATTTTCATATATTTATTTTTAAATTATATATTCATCTCATTTATTTATTATTACAATTTCAAATTAATTATAAGTTAATATCTATACATATACATTATACAAATGAAATAAAAATAAATAAAAATGTAACCTTGTAATTTTAGGATAAATCAAATCTATAAATAATATCATTATAATATTAACGACAATACAAACATATCAAAATTAAAGAAAAAAGACATTTTAGTTTTGTGGGATGAAAAAAGGTATATTAGTTTTGTATGTTGAAAAAAAATATATTAAGTTCAACATAGTTTGGGGCAAAAAAACACTAAATTTCAATGTATATAAATCTTATAGTATACTTATAAATATACATTAAATTTATTTCATTACTTTTTTTTCCTTTAATTTTAAAGAAAACTCAATTCATTTCATTACGATTATATTAATATTATATATTATTATATATAATATTATGAAAAATAATCTAAATGTCATAGAATATATATTATATTCATTTTTATATTATATATTATTTTTTATTATGTTATAAATCAAATCAATTCAATATGTAATATAAAATTCATACATAAAACAATATATTTCATATGTTATATTATATTATTTTTATATAGTATATTAATTACATGTTATTATATAATTTAAATAACGTAATTTTTAATTAATAGTATATTCTATAATTAAGAATTTATGAATTTATATTTATATTTTAATTTAATTTATTTAGGTACAAAGGACAAATGCATTAGTTGTGCAATGATAATGATTTTTTCTTGAAAAATTCATTCTTATTTATAGTCACATCAATACACTTTTTATTAATTTTATTTTGATGCAAATTTTGAATTGAATTTAATGATGGTTACATGGATTTTGGTGCAAAAGGTGAATTGCAAATTCATAAATATTATTTTATTAGTTTAGCTATTATTTTATTATTTTCTTAGGAAGCCCATTTTAGACCTCAAAATTTCCTTAGTGCACCAAGTAAGGCAACTCATACCAGAAACCCTCCATAATGCTCTTTGCGTGGATGTGGATATTGTGAAAGGTAGCCTTAAAGTCAGCTATCATTTTGTATTGCTCATAAAGAGTGGGAGACAGGTGCAGCTTGGACTGTACTGCCTAGTATAAGCTCACATCATATAAGAACCAAAATATATTGTTTTCTTTTGCTCGCAATGGGTTAGAGGAGTGCTAGAGGGTTGCATAGGATACAACTTCACACATGGGCTCTGCGAGTTCAGGGAATTGGGTATCTTCAGGGGTCTTCCACCCAATGAATGCGATTAACAACAAGAGCCAAGCATACTGAAAATGATTGCCCTCCTCCTGGACTTCGCACACGTTTTCAAGAAAATCTTTACACAGGTACGCGCACTAGTTGTATATGACTCCTTTTTCGCATCTCCCATCTAGCGCAATCACATGCGCGAGCACTTCCTTTGGCCTACACTTGTGCATCATCTTGCAATCCAAATTTACTCTGCCAAAACGGACAACCGGGTCGTTAATTTCTTCTACAACAAACCCCCAAGATTTGCGCATAACATCATATTTCTTCTTGTTTTTTTCCACCAACGATTTCTCCTGCTCTTTCCCTCCGAAATTGGCCATAGGTTCGGCCCCCTTGTTTGGAAATCCTGTGATTCAGTGAATTAGGTTTGCATCAATTGGGATGCGCTCTCCTAACCAAAGCTCATCGTCATGCACCAACGCTAACAATTGTCTCATGTAGATATCATTAATGCGGCTGTGCCCAAAATGAGGGATCTACAACAGATTGAGGAGCCCTGCCTTGTGCAGACCTAGCATTTCTCTCTTCGGTTTGAGGCACACCAGACCTCTTGCATAGGGCACTGGATCAAGATAGAACTCCGACGCAAGCTCTGGAAACTTCACAACATCTGTGATGTCCCAGTCATCGAATCGCAGCTGAGAGATTTTTGCGAGCATATGCCCCTCCATTGGGACGTTTTCTGGGATCATGGGAACTTGGATACCTGCGCGCACCTTATCCAAGTCCTTCGGCACTTTCACTATAGGTTTGTGCAGCTCAATGTAACTGAGCAGCCACGAGAAGGCGGCTACCTATACCATGTTGTAATCCCCTTCCTCAATAGTCTCTGGGAGTTCAGGCATGGGTTTCTTCATCTTCTCTCTGGAAGAATGGCGAGGTCTAGGAGTATTTTCTCTCGGGAACTTACGCGTCCCATATGTTTGTCCCTTCTTAGCTTTAGATGGCGCAGGGGTCTCTATCACAGGCACCTCCTACGCAGCAGGGTCATCTCCGGGTCTGGTGGTTTTCATTCTGCTCTGAATTACGTATCCTAAACTGGGCAATGATTCCTCAATCAGGGATCCAATCTAGACATAGACGTAGAAAAGGAAAAGATAAATAATCAGCTCAAAGCATAAAAATCGCTTAGAATGCAAAGGGAATTATTTTGATCCCGTGATTCATATTTATACTTGTGACACATCTGCAACGACTCCTTGGACATTAATGAGGTTCCATTACTGACAAAACGGTCCCAAATCTGGAAAAATCCCCTCATTAAATGCATGTTGGATGCTCCTAAAAATGGTAATAATTCTGTCTTATCCAGTTTACTATTCTAATGGCTAGTTTTTGACACCTCTACACACCTTTCAATCCTCTAGCGCAAATACTGCATGCGTGCCACACATTACCGTGATATAATCCAAAGCTAAGCATAACCATTAATAGACCATCCCTCCCAACACAAGCTTATTGACTAGGTAATTAAAATCATATCACGTAGTATCTATCATATCCCTTAGTAACTGCAAACTTCTCTAACATTCGTCATGCCATTGGAATTTCACACCTCTCCGGAGTAATCTAGTCATGGGAGTAGTTATTAATTTGTACTGGCGAATGTGTTTTCTGTAGTATCCGAAAAGGCTTAACATGGAGTGCATTTGTTTGAAATTCGAGGGGATGGAGGGTCCTGTGCGCGTGAGGTTCCCTAACTTCTACTAGCACCAAGTTTCAGTAATGCACAGTCTCCTTGATTGGTACATTAATGATCAAAGCTTCACTAATGATGTCAAACCCACTTTCAATGCTAAAGGTAAGAATAAAACTATCTACCAGCACAGACCAGTCATTAGTACCTCTGCGCAGCTCTGTTTCCAAGTACCATTCAGTTGGCACCTTTCCCAATGTATGAATAAACATGTGAACCCATTCAAGCCTTGATTCTACACCCCATACCTGATTCCACTTGGCCAGATGTCTGCGCAGATCCTCCTTGCCAGAATATAAGTCATCTTCTTTAATTACTGGGCGCTCAAATCGTAGCCGCATCATCTGCGTGCATTCCTCCCAGTATCTGATATTCTCCTTATGTGTTTCCCACCACCTTGTTGGAGTAGTGTGCAAGCCAATATCTAAAGCATGAAAACTTTGTGCTACCGGCATAGTCCATTCTAGTTCTCCCAGGAACATGTTTACATCAGTTGAGCCATCATACTGTGGGAAATCACATACCTCAAATGTTATGCAACACAAAGCGCAGGTTACACGATTACAGCGCAGCACAAACACCTCATGCAGTCGGTGTGTAGACAACTCATGTAGTCGGTTCTGTCAATTCTCTAACTCTTCATCAGATTCTGAAAAGCAAGAACTATACTTCTCCCATTTAAGATTCCCATCTGCTGTCGGGTTAATCCACTCTTCTTCGCGCAAATTTATCTTACAGATTTGATCAATCTCGTCCTCATCGCACATTGGTTCAGTATACCTTTGACCTTCTGCAGGATCCAGAGGAATGATGACCCTAACTCCCTTGTTCTCAAATTCCATCCTTCTTTTCTTCAAGTTGATAACACCATCCATGTCAATGGCCAAATCCAATCCTAGCAGTGCAGGATAGGGACCAGTATCATCTACAATCTGTATGACTTCAAAATCTTCCAACACCATAAATCCTTTTATATTGACCATAACTTTTGACAATCACCCCAAGGGAATGATCTTTTGTTGGTTAGCCATGCGTAGTTGGATAGTGGACCATTCTAGCTTCGGTTCTCCCATACGTTGCCACATTTTTTTACGTATACATTAGCATATGATCCCAAATATAGAATGACTTGATCCATTTTATAAGCACCGATCTGTGTAGTTAGACACATCTCTCTATCTGTTATCTTCTTATTCTTATAGATTTTTTTGACTGCGCACTGTTCTACCAGAGGCTATACCTTTTTTGCACAATTATCTATTAATGCCTACAAATTTTCAATAGCCTTTTTGTTGCGCAACAACTTTATGCATGCTTGTAAAAATGGCTTAATCTCTTCTTCCCCTCTGGCTCCTTTAAATGTTCTACCACTTGTTGAAGTATCTCCTTCTGTGAATTCTTTCCTTGACTCAATAAAGGTTACTTTTGCACGCTAAATATTAAGGCCTTCTTTAGTGTCAGGTGCTTTTTGGATCCATACGTCAGTGGCAAGTTGCTTTCATTTATCTTCATTGGTAGCTACACCACTCCTGGTAACTACATTCACACACAGATATTCCTCACGAGTCTCTGCACGAACCATCTGAATTTTCTGCTTTGGAGCCTTCTTTTCCTGAATTTTAGAAATCAAGACAGGGAAATCTTCTATAACATGATCAAATTGTCTACAGTACCTGCAGGACTTTCTTACTGGATTTGGACAATCGCGTGCATAATGGCCAGCATCAACACAGTTATATCAAATCACTTGTCCTCTTCCTTGCCTAGTTGATCCACCTCCTCGGCCTCTTCCTTTGTCGTGGAATCCTCCGTGCCCAGAAGGGGATGCTAGTGATGTAGGCTCAACCTACATTTTGTAGATCTCAACTTTTTCCAACATCATATCGTAGGTTTGGAAATGTTGCTCATCATGCCCTAATGATGAAAAAAACTCGCAAAATGGTTGTTGTAATTTAGGCTGATATTTTCCAATCCTTGGGCAAGAATCTGTATCATGTAGCCCAACAATTTGAGATATAGTACACCATATAGGTCTCTTCAAGGGACTAGGACCTCCAACATTCAGGTAATTTTTAAAAATAGGACACTGGTATTTATGATGCCCAAAAGCTTTGCACTTTATATACCAGACCTCTGCGCAGACCTCCTTTCCTTTTTCCTTGCACAGATTTTGAATTTCCAGATGCATAGCTTCTAGCTGACTCTGAATATATTGAGTTCCGAATGTAATAGGTGTTGAGGTAGCCTCTAGTTTCATTGCGACTTCTACAGCCTCAACTTGTGTAGAAATATTTTACCAACCTAATGGCTAGCGTAGATGTAGGAGCAACATAGAAATGAACCACTCTTTATGCTCAATATCATCAATCACAAATCCGCCATCTCTGATGGTGCGCTTCAATCTTTGATTAGCCTCCCATACATATTCATTAGGTTCTTGACAAATATCCTTCATCTATGTCTCTAGCTGCGCGTATGATTTAGGTTTCTTAAACTTCTCTTTTAGGGTTGCTTTAATTTATTCCAGAGTAGCATTAGGGTTTGCTTGTGCATACCTAATGTACCAGTCTAACGCATGATATTGAAATGCAGTAGCCAGCTACGCTTTTATGATATTAATATTGTTTACTTGTTGAGCCTACCATACGGCCTCAATTGCAAACCAGAAGTGATCAGTGTCCTCATTTATAATGCCTCTGAAATTAGGTAACTTCATGGATGCAACCCTATCTACTTCAGGAGGGCATGGAGGTGGAGGTGGCGACAGAGTGCGCGACAGGGTAGGTGATCGACAATCTGAGCTTAGAAGTGGAGTGGATGGAGTGGGAAATAGATTCAAGGGTTTCTGATATGACAAGCTTTATTCTTCAGATTCACTCGAGCTAGAAGTTTCTGCTTCAGGTTCACTATCAGATCTAGGCTTCAACTGTGTTACGTAAGACATTCATCTATGACCATTTCCGTGAGAGTTAGTTGTAACTGACTAATTTCTCACATTTTTTGAATAGTCCACTTAGCACTCACTGCACTGGGTGATGCTCACAGGGGTGAAGAAGTGGGATTGAAACTAGTGAAATGAATCACATAGCGTCAATCATCACTTCTGGGGCTTGCACCAAGTAACCAGGACTTCTCGAGAGGTCACCCATCCCAAATCGTTGTGGGTAAAACTCCACAGTTAAGCGCACTTGTGCCTGAGGCGATATAGGATGGGTGACCTCCCGGGAAGTCCTAGTTACCGGGTGTAAGCCCCGGAAGTGATGATTAACGCTATGTGATTCATTTCACTTGTTTCAATCCCACTTCTTCACCCCTGTGAGCATCACCCGTTGAAATGAGTGCTAAGTGGACTATTTAAAAATCATGAGAAATTAGTCAGTTACGACTACCTCTCATGGAAATGGGCATAGATGAATGACTTACTTAACACAGTCGAATCCCAAAAAATTATATCTAACAAAAAACATGTCATCCACTTACAAGACCATATTTTATTAAAATATGTATGAAAACAACAAACATGCCATCCACATACAAGACCAAATAAATAGCATGGTCACCAATTAATTTAAAATACACGATGATCCACTTTCCTCCTTTTGAAGCCAAGTCCTTGTATATATGTATCAAATTGTTGATACTACATCCTTAGTGACTGCTTTAACCCATATAGCGACTTTTTTAACCTACATAATAGTTCTTTATTACCCTTCATTGCAAATCATTTTGGTTTCTTCATGTAGATCTATTTTTCTAGATCCCTTTGAAGAAATGTTGTCTACAGATATATATCTGTTCTACTTCAAAAAAAAGTAGCATCAGCAAATCAAAGTAACCTAATAGTAGCTAACTTAGCACCAGGAGAAAAAATATCACCAAAATAAATTACCGGCACTTGGGAATAACCTTTTCGTACCAACTCAACTTTGTATTTCTCCACATTACATTTTGCATTCATATTTTTCTTGAACATCCATTTGCTGCCAATGAGTTTCCTTCTAACCGGTAACTCCACTAGATCCCAAGCCCCATTTTTTTCTAAGTCTTCAATTTTGTCAACCATGAAATTTTTCTAATGTTTTCCATCCTGTAAATCCCCTTCCTCCTTGACAGTTATGGGATCATCAACAATAATAGATAAATAAAATTTTGAACATAAAGCAGATCGACTATAACTTTTTGGCTGCATTTTCTCTCGAAGTGATCTCCTTAAAACTAGAGTGTAAGACTCTTCCTCTTCTAGTTCTTGTTCTTCTGTAGAGTCTGATTCTTCCTCCTTCAGTTTAAACTCTATCTTCTCTAGTTCATTTTCCTTTAGTAGGAATTCATGTTTAATAACATCTTTCACTTCTCTAAACACCACATCTCAATTGTACACAACTTTCCTTGTTTCTCGATTCCAAATATTTTAACCTTTTAAACCATCCTTATACCCAATAAAGATGCACTTTTCATTTTTAATATATAACTTGGTTCTTTTCTCCTTTGGAGCATGTACATATGCATCGCAACCAAATACCCTCAGATGTGAAAGAAAGAGCTTATTACTAGTCCATACCTCCTGTGGACTCTTATAATCCAAAGAGGATGAAGTTGATCTATTCAATAGGTAACATGCAATATCGAGTGCCTCTACCCATAATTCCTGCCCTAATCTAACACCAATCAACATGCTTTTTACCTTTTACATCGACGTCATATTCATTCTTTCTATAAATCCATTTTGCTAAGGTGTGTATGGAGTAGTCTTTTGTCGTTCTATATCACACTTCTTACAAAAAATTTCGAATTCCTTCTTGCGTAACTCTCCACCATTATCTGTCCTCGACACTTTAATTTTCTTTTTAGTCTTATTTTCCATCAGATTATTTCTTTAAACATGTCAAAGACTTTAGATTTCTTCCTGAGGAAATATATCCATATATTCCTCAAGAAGTCATTTATAAACGAGACATAGTAAACATACTTAGCTAGTGATGAAACCAATACAAGTTCAAACACATCACTATGCACAAGCTCTAACATATTCTTTCCCTCTTAGCACCAGAGAGAAACTCACTCGATTCTGCTTCCCATATACACAATGTCCACAAAAATCGAAATCTAGAGAGAAATTAGACATACCTTCTACCATATCATTATCATGAACTATTCGAAGGCCCTTTTCTCCAATATTTCAATGTCTTTGATGCCATATAATAGTATTTTCTCCATAGACCACTAGATTTTATGCTCCACTTTTACGAACCACAAAACTATTACACCCATCAAAAATGTGGCTATGCAATAGCTTGTATAAAGTTCCAATCATAACTCACCACATTAATACGAATGCTCCTTGCGCCATATTGCAGGTATTTTTCTCGAACATTATTTTTACACCTTCATCATCCATCTTCCTTACAAAAATGATTTTTTGGCCAATACAGGAATGTGCTAAACACGAGAAAGTGTTCTAATCCTTCCAACTTGCAACTTCAACTTGAATTTCCCATGTCATATGTTCTGGTCTTCCTATCATCCCCTAGGAAGACATTAGTGACCATCATATTTCTCATACTCATAGAACCAATCCCTATGGGGAGTCATATGAAAGGATGCAACTAAGTCAATCAGCCATGACTGATGATCTACATGTATACTTAAGAAGAAGAAAATTACACATCCCCATCTTCATATGAGGTGGTTTTCACCTATGAAGAAGAAGCATCATCATATCCTTTCCTTTCTCATGAGTTTTTTATCTGTGTTCCTTTTGGTAATACCCTTATTTTCCACATTTCCATCATATCTTTATAGATTCTCCTGTAGATTTAGATCTCCCTCTAGAGTTAGATCTTTCACTTGAGGACTTATTTATATTTCTGTTCTAGGACTGTCCTCTTATAGACAAGGCATCTCCATTTTGGCTCTCCATATTTTTCCATCTCATCTCCTCCGATAATAAGGATGGGACTATTTCATCAAACTTCAAGTTACTTGTATTGCTACCTATAGCAACAACCATACTATCCTAGGAGTCTAGTAGAGCACATAGCGTATTGATGCACTTATCTTCGTCTAAAATTTTAATATCAATAAATAAAAATTGACTTACAACAGTATTGAAGACATTTATATGCTTTATCATTGAGTCTCCATCCTTCATCCTCAAATTATGCAACTTTCTCTGTAGGAACGATTTGTTCACTCGAGACTTAGATTGATACAAAATCTCTAACTTGTCCCAAAAATCCTTTTTCGTAGCTTCCCCTGATACATTCAAAAATATCGAATCTGAGAGACACAATCGTATTGTGCTCTTTGCCTTCCTATCTAACTTCACCTAGCCTTCTGTTGACATTCTTCTTGGTGTCTTAACTAGATCTACAATAATCCTCCATCTTGAGCTTCCACAATAGCAGGGTCTACCATAGGCGCAAGTAAAAAAACATTCAACTGCAAAGGTGTCCCCTTAAATTAAAAGTTTCTTTGATACCAAATGTAGGTTTTAACTTTGTACAAAAAATATCTACAAATAGATTCTTAAAACAAAAAAATATACAATGACAAGAACATAAAATATACACATAGATTTTTTCGTGGAACCCAAACCAGGAAAACCATATTTATTTTTCATTATATTCTTTTCAATGTTACAATACATTATATACATGTTGAAACATTCATAAATTCCAATCCATTAACCCTATATTATAACATAACCATAGTTCCCTTTGACTATATCTACAAAATACCATAGGAAAAAAACCATCATGCCTAAAACCATGTGCAAAAACCATGCACAAAACTATGTGTAGGTCTAACCACTATCATTAGGTCCGCCTCCCATCTCTGGGCCTTCCCAACCATTATTGATTCCACATTAAAAAAATATCAGGGTTTTTCCCCACACCTCATGTAGGGGGGCTATCATCCCTTGCAAAGGGCCTGCACCCGGTGTAATGGGGCTACATCCCTTGCAAACCGCCTACACCCAGTGTAATGTAACGACACTTGGGGTTGGTTGTGGGAGGAATATAACACATACCCAACAATTTTGATAATGTTTGTAAATTTCAAGTTGGACAATAGATAGACTTTTCTAATTAGTAAGTATTGAATTTTATAGTGGATCATGTATTGTAGAGAACATATTGGTGAATACCAAAATTAAAATTAGTTGTTAAAAGGGAAATTTAGAGTATGCAGCCCCTACTTGTCACGTGTGTGATATTATTTGGGTTTTTATGATTATTGGTCATGATTATATAGAGTGGTTTCTTGAAATGAGTGTGTTCCTATGATTTAGGAATTGGTTAAATCTAGTTAGGTTGAGAGGTATTATGAAAGAAACTAGCTTCCTAAATTAGTGTATGCTTGAGATATTTGTTTAAATAATGTGATGAGATTAACTCGTTTATCTTAAAAACTCATTCATTTATTTATATATGTAACATTATTTTATTAATTAATAAAAATAGTGATCTTCATGCTGAAGGAGTTCATTAAGGGCACTCGTATATAAGCATAGGATTGGACATGAAATCTATTCTCTTTCAAAACTAGTTGTTTGTTTTTAATGTACAACAGGTGTACTTGGTGTGTTTTTCAGGTGTCGTTGGTGTGTTTTTCAATAAAGGTTTTATATCTATTGAGACTGCAGAGGAGAAAATGACCAAAGTTTTACATTTATTGCAACTATAAAAGAGAAAATGATCATATGTACCTGGAGTTTCTAAAATCAAAGATAGTTGTACTAAAAATCATTATATCACCCATAGGTAAAATAATATTTTATCAATAAGAGTTTTTCTAAGTTGAAAAAATGGTACTATTTATGGCCACCACCTCTTTCTTGCCATGGATATCATACTAGCAATTGCACCGAAAGGTGCAAAGCAATGCTGATAGGAGGAACGTTGATAATAGTAGGGGAATGTGGAAAGCAATAATAAAGCCAAATATCGAGACTATGAAATACAATCAAAATTTGAGTTATTTACATATCTTCTAAAAAATGTAAGAGGAGGTTAAATGTAAGAAGCAAGTTACACTAACATAAATGTCCCATAACAATGGAAATTCTTGCAAGCACAAGGTACATAGAGGAGTTCAAATTTTTTGGGCTTTTTTAAAGTGGCATGAAATAAATTATTGGAAGGAGGGGAAGAGGGAATTAATTTGAGAAATTAATGAGGGGATAGGGTTTACAGTTAAAGATTAAATATTAAGAATTTGAATGAGAGGCTTCCAAGAATCACATAACTTGTATCCATCTTTATGATTAAAGTCCATATTTTGAGGGCAAAAAAATGTGAGGTGGTTGGATTTATAAGCATGTTCAAGAAAGGTTAATTTTGAAAATGATACGTATTGGTTATATTTTTTTCATCCCGGCTTAAACAGATCTACCAATTTTGCCAATATAAAAATATCCACAAGAGCGAATTTAATAAACCCCAAGACCCGCCAATGAATCCAAATGATCATTGGGAAATATGTGGTTTTCAAGTTTAACGGATCTATCAATTTGGCCAACATAAAAATATCCCCAAGAGCATGGAATTATAACTTTTTTTTTTGTCCAAGTTTTCTGTGATCCTCCACATATGCTTAATCTATGGCTCGGGGAGTGGTGACCTAGTGGCTGCTAAGTTGTCAAAATCACTTGGAAATCACACCCAGCCTATGCCACACCAACCCTTTAGATGACTTGGATTTTTTAGCATGTCTCCTACCCCTAGCATAGGGCATAACCACCTCTCGTGAGATTTTATCCTCAGTCATCTTGTTGACAAGGCCCATCCTCACACATGGCGGTATGTCAAAGTGGAAAAGTTTTAGTTTATTATTTTATCAGATAATCCTAGAGGACCAAATTTATATAAATTACAATAAGTAATAATAAATTAAAAGATGAACAAAAATTAAAATCCAACTTATTTAGGTTATTTGAATTTTTAAATTAAAATGTAACCAAACTAATCTATTACAACAAATTAAGTATTACCAGCTAATCATTCTACAAGGGGGAATGGTTCAAGAGATCATGACTCAACTTTGGTAAGGTATTAAACAAATTGTTGTCAATGTGGAGATTGTTAAAATATGACAAAAAATAGTTAAAAGAAAATGTAAAAAACATTAATTTACTTACCAAATTTTTGTGGTTAATCTAATGATGTTGGTTTACAACACTCGTGATAGTTTAACAATGTCTATTTGACTATATCAAGTTTTCCTCTTCCCTTCTCTCCCCTTGCCCCTCTCTCCCCCTCTTCCCTAGTTTAACAATGTCTATTTCACTATATCAAGTTTCCCTCTTCCCTTCTCTCCCCTTGCCCCTCTCTCCCCCTCTTCCCTCCTACCCTCGTCCCCCACTCTCCTTTTCTACTGCCCCCCTCAACCACTCTCTATATCCTTGTCCCTCTCTCTCCCCCCCGCTTTCCTCTCCCTCTCCCACCGTTCCTCTCTCTCTCTCTCGCTCACTATATTCCTCGCCCTCTCCCACCGTTTCTCTCTCTCTCTCTCACTATATTCATTTCCCTATGTCAGTAACCCCTTTACCCTCCTCTCTCTCTCTCCCTCTTCTCCTTTGTCTATCTTTACCTCTCTTTCTCCCTATATCTTTCTCTCTCTATTTCCACTCACTCTCCTCCCTTTTGTCTCCACCTTTTCCCCTCTTTTCCAATCTTTCTCTCTCAATCTCTCTCTCAAACCCAACCCCACCCTTACTCTATATTGAGTGATAATCCTTATTAATATTACCTTTATTATTTATAAATATTACATAAGATATTAATATCTTAATTAGCAATATTACTAATGATTATCCATCAATATAGGGTAGGGGTGAGGTTGGGTGTAGAGAGGAATTGAGGGAGAAAGAAAAATATATTGGTTATAAATAGTTGTAATTGAAATATATATATATATATATATATAATTTATTTATTTTTTTAAATGAAATGATATTTTTAAAAATATATGTAAATAAGTTTATTTCCTTAACTATTTCAGGTAAATGCAAAATATCGATATGTAAATAACATTATTGTACCTATTTTAGTTGATTGAACATTAAAGGTTAATATTTAGATATATAATTATTTCATTAAGATATAAATATTTTTGAGGTAAAATAAAGAAAAAGGAAATGCTAATTTGTAGTTATGTAATTATTTCATTAGGATATAAAGATTTTTGAGATAAAACAAAGAAAAAGGAAAATAGCACGTTCATTTCCGTTTGATGGTAAACATTTTCATGAAATGTGAAGTCAAACTATTTATAGTTAGTGGATTACTAGTATGGTTGTTGTTAAAGATGATACAACCAAAGATAATGTCTTTAACAAAGTATGTTAACATAAACAATCATGATTTTATATTTTGTTTTATTTTTAATTGACTTGTTACAAGTATTTATAAAAAAATAAATAAATTACATTATAAAAATATTATAAAATAATTATGTTATAAATAAAAATAATAAATGAATGTGAACAATTAAATTTTTATTTAAATAATATTTTAAATGTTCATTTTTCTTATAGTAAAATAAAAATATAAAATTGTTAAATAAAATTTTAAAAAAGAATGAGGAGAAAAAAATAGTTAAAATAAAATTGTCAAGAAAAAACTAACAAATCTGGGGCTTTTCAGTGTAAAGAAGAATTAAGACTATTTAAAATGACAAGATATTCATGTACTCAATAAAATTTAAATAAATTATTCATGACTGATAATGATATCAATGAAAAAAAGAAATACCACACACGAGTGATCTGGCTCATCTCGCTCATACTAACCATTTAGAAATATAAATCCATATGCTTTATATTCTTCCATTTACCTTGGATTTTTCCTATAAGTGATTACATAGTTACTTCTTTCAATTTTTATTCTCCCATTGGAATTATTTTATTAAACAAAATTCTTAATGTAATATTTTGCGTTTTCAACCTATAGAAAAAAACAAAAACATAATTGAACTACAATTACAATTGCGTCCTAAAATTCTCATGTGATTTCCTTTATAATCTAAAAAAACATAATTCTCATAGTGTTTTTAATCCTTACCATAAGAAATCAAGGACTAATCAACATATCAAAGCTAAAGTTTTAATTCAAATGTAATAATAAATTTTTCTTCACCTTACATAGCGACACAAAACTTACAGATATAAAACATATTGTCATAAATATTTTACATAATTTTAGGTAATGAAGTAAGGCTGGAGTATTAACATTAATTGGCCACAGCCAACGAGTCTGCCACCATCACGCTCTAGCACACGTCACTGCCCAAATTGGCCGCATGTTTTTATTTTTAATTTCCTTCTCGCGCTGAGCTATGAGCTGTGTGTTACACATGGCGCTGAGTTATAAGCTCTTTGGTACACACATTCTGGCACTGAGCTATGAGCTGTCTGGTACACACGACGCTCAGTTATGAGTTATTTGGTGCACGCAGAGCTCAGCTCTGAGCATCTCTCAAACAGGAACTGGCTACTCAAACAAGAACTGGTGGGCCACGTTAACCTGAAGAAAGCAGTAAATGAGAGCGACATTTTTGCATTCTGCTTCATGGACAATATGGAGATCATCGCACCGAGCCAAAACTGGGCCTTTCTGGTTGATTGTTTTTCTGCTTTCGATCATCGAAGAAGTAGTTAGCTCCTCTTTCTGTGGTTCTAGAAATAAGGTAAGTTGTCTGTCAGCTGGTGCTTGAAGATGCATCTCTGAAACTCGACTCACATTGCTAGTTTCTTGTCTACCAATTTAACTTTTAGTATAAATGTCTTTAGCGAAGTCGGAAATTCCTTGTGATGAGCAATGGATAGATTCAAACCATTTTCACTGCCAGCGCCATTTAATTTAGCAACACTCGTTGCAAATGAATCATGGTTAGCCAACACTTCACCATGAACTGACTGATGTTTCAAAGCAGTATCAATATGAAAACCAAGATAAATATTAGAATCAACATTCTTATCAAATAGTGAGAGTTGTTCCAAAATATTTGGATGATGAACATCCATGCCATCACCTTTTCTGACTATATCTTAATCTAAAATTCTAATATCACCCTTCCATTGTGCAACTGCAACCTGAACATGAATATGCTCTGAACATCCAATATTATTGTTAGTTAGATATCTTCCTGGTATTTTTGGAGAAGATTCTGTTCCAGGAGCTCCAATTAGATCCTCTGGTGGGTTTTCCCATTTGTCCATCACTGTATTCAGGTCCCAATTAGATCTGTCATCATTCAAATTTCCAGAATCCAATATCAAAAGTTTTCCACTTTTGTTTCCTCTGATTTCAGACAACTCTACAGGGCAAGAACCTATTGCATTTCGATCATTGGCTAAACAAGAAATCTCAGGTCCTCTACTAATAGTATTGCTTACTAGTTCCAGATCCATCGGCTGACCCACTTCATCCTTGACAGCAAGGCCCACATCTCTTTCACCAAGAGAGATATATCTTTCTACCTCATCACCTGTGTGCCTCTTATCCTGACAATCTTTTTCATGAATTTGCAATTCTGTAGAAACATCTTCTCCACCTGGAATTTCCTTGACATCTTTCACACTTAAATGATCCTACCTTTGCACTTTCTGATGGCTAGAATTGTGCTCTGGCCCCTATGTCTTCTACATTATTAACACTGCTCCCAAGATCACTTATACAAGTAGCTACTGCTAACATTGAAATTCCAGAAAAATGTGCATTGCTAACAACTTTGCCAGGAATATAATTTCCTTTGATGTTGCACATTCCAGTAGATTGAATTTCATTTTCAATTGTGCCTCTAGAATCTTGTTGAGGCCATTCCCTTGTAATATAATTTCTATCCATAATATGTTTCTCTCCATGGCCATTCAAGTTTACATGGGGTCTTTCTAGAGAAGAAACTTCACAAAATGTTTTAGGCTTTGCAATTTCTGGAGATGGTGATCTTGGTGGAGAGGGAGAGTAGACAAAATTAAATTTTTGTTTCTTTATAGAGACACTTGTAACAACATCATTAAACCGTTGAGTCAATGATTTTTGTCCCAACTACTCAAGTCGACACTATCAGATACTTTATGATAATTCTTAAGCCATTTCAAGCTACTAAAATTGAATAAAAATAAGCACCTTTTCAGATTCAGAGATTGAGTATCCTCCTTCTCAGGTGTCGATACAACTTGCCCACCATTGTCTTCTTTCACACTATTCGAAGGAGATCGCTTCTTACCCATTTATTCATTGCTAAGAAACTGCTTACGAGCTCGTTTCAATGCTCTACCATATGAATTCGTAGCTGTCACCGTCTTCCTGAAGCTCAAATATAGGGCAGGGAGTTTTGAAAACTCATCTCTTGCTTCACCTGTTCTGGTCTGTGTGTCAATAAGCAACCTTCCATTGCTTAATGTTCCATTACCACCACAAACCTTACAAGAAGTGCCTGCCTGTCTGCTACAAAACCTAGAAGTTGCTCGAGAAGCATCAACACAACTAGGATGTGCAACAACTGAGCCTCCATTGCAGGTGCGAGGATGAATTGGCAAATGAATCATAAATGGTCCCTGTTAGCAGGTACCGTTTTACAACGAACCCCTTCCAGATGATAGCCAATAGAGCAGAGACTAGTTGGATAGCAATAACAAAAAATACATCCAATAAGATCTAAGATCCTTCTGCTGCTAGCAACGGAAACCAACCATTGCCTCGTGATCTTCATTGTCCTCACACCCACAAATACAAAAACTTGCTCCTCTGTAACCATCTCCCTGTGTTTTTTGTCATTGCATATGTCTTTGAGTGACATTTCGCTATATAATCCCTGTGAAACAGGTAAGAAACCAATTGTCAATCCCTTGTATTAGCATTAACTTAATGACAACATATTATACGTTTATTTCTACTTTTTCACCATGACGCTCTAAGTTGATAACATCTTGCTAGTGCTTGCATCTGGAGGTCATTAACTTGATGCAGTTCATTATTCAGCCTTAACAAGGCCCTATGAAAGCCTTTCACTCCAGACCATGTTGCTCAAATAAAAACTGTTTTGCTGAAGCATTTTAGGTAGGTAGATAGACAAAAGCTGATGAAAAACTTCAAGGCAATATAATACAGATAACATCATCCCTTTCAAAATAGCATGACCTGTGTATGTCCTATGGGAAAAATAAGCAAAACTTTGCAAGATTATCCCTGTGAAATTATGCCCCTGTATTTTTAATAAAGAAACGATGCAATACATTTCCCCAAATTTTCTTCCCAAGCATAGATTTCACACTGGCAAAACCTCCTGCAGACAGATTAATCAACAACTGATCCCTGTTCAAAGATTTTTTGCACACTTGCAACTATTTTTCCCAGTTAAAAACACTGCCTTGAATGTCATGTCTTTTTGTATGCCTGGAACTAGCAAGTTCATCCATCCTGATGACAACAATCTCCTTCTCCACCTTCTGACAATCTAGGCATATGGTATCCTCAAAAACCTACATAATAAAAACACAGCCACGAAAATTAGCCCCAACAACAAAATTCATTTTTTCTAAAAGACAAATTAATTCAATCACTGCACTGAAATGTGGTTTGTGATAATCCAGCCTAAACCTGGACCTTCCCTACTCATGAGTGATGGGCAGTACTCTAATATTCACTGTAAAAATACACAAGATGATTGTTGCATAAAATGTATCAACCATGAAGATAAATAATCTACAAAACGAAATTCAGGATTCGTCATGCAATGCAAAAACAAGAGATCCAAATTAAGTGTCTAACCCAATGCTAAAATTTATCTTATATTATACACCCAAAGCGCTACTATGATGCACACAAAACACTTGCCCCGAATAAATATTTCCACTGCAATGCACACAAAAGACTTGACCGAAATTAATCCTTGATGGTTAGTAGGATATCCTCAAACCCTCACAAGGTGCAAAACCAAAATCTAAACCCTTGAAATCCAAGCCCCTAAACCCCTGAATGGGAGGAGCCCAAAACTAAAAACCCTGAACCTATAAAACAAACTCACCTCTATCTACCAAAAGGAGAAACATCCATTTTGGACCCTAGTAGATAAGAAAACTTCCAAACCCATCCCAACCGAGCTGCAGGTTTAGCCCTGTTGGCCTGTGACCACACACAAGGTGGAGAAGTGGGCCCCTTCTTCAATTGCCAATTGCATATTGAAAAAATCCATACATGTTACCATTTCACTCCTCCGCAAAACCCTCAATGCGATAAAACCTTAGCCCCTTTTTCCTTCGCTCTACTCTAAACCTTTATTCACACTCACTTACCTTTTTGCATCGGCAACTGCATTACACTTACACTTTTGTTAACTCACCTACACCATTTCCTCGATTGCAATGTAAATGGGACCTGCATCCATCACACCACGTCATCCACCGCCCACCACACATTGCTCATTATAGGATATAACCCTTACCCTCCACATCTCATATCAAAATACTTCCAATTGAGATCTACGGGCAGGCCCCACTTCCATCCTGCCACGTCACCCCTCCGCCCATCGCAAATCACACATCATCTTTTGTACCATTTACCCTCCGCTTGCTCATAACTAAAAGTTGCGATGTGCGGGCGGCCCACTTCTGCCTTGACATGTCGCCTTCTTGCCATCGCACTTTGCACTTCGTTAACCATAACCTTTACTCCCACTTTCTCATATGTAAAACCTTCTGATTTTGATTTGAGATTTAAGTTGGGCCCCACCTCCGTCATGTCACGTCATCGTTCCCCTCTTCACGCATCTCTCTTCGTAGGGTATAACACCTACCCCCACTTTCCCATAACTAAACACTCCCACTTGCGATCTGTGGGCAGCCCCGCCTCCGTCTGGCCATGTCACCCTCCTCTCGTCGCACTTTGGAAATCGCAAGTCTTAATATTTATCCCCCGCTTCTCATACGTAAAACCTCCCGATTGCGATTTGTGATATGAGCTTGGGCCCCACTTACCTGCCACGTCATAAATATCCCTTCCATGGCCTTTGTACCACTCTTTTTAGTGTTAATCATCCCTCTAAACTCCACCATCGCTTCCACCATCTTCCCCTCATCTCCATTCCCCATTATGAATCTGATGGCTCATGATCTAGTTCGCCCCCCCCCCCCCCCCCCCCACATCACCTTCTGAAGGTTAATGCGAGGGGGGAGGGTCCGAAATGGCCAGTTCTGGAAACCGCCTCTAGTGCTACATGTTAGCCTACATCGATTTTGCAGCCCCCCCGTCCCCCACCCATCCAATACCACAAATCAGACAAGCCCCCCTCCGAAATCCGACCTTTGGTTTTGCAATTCAAACAGGAGTGATTTTCTGTTTGCAGGAGTGATTGCTTGATGCACACTCTACTAGTTGGTTAGGATATTTTGATTTTCATATGTGTGGGTCAATCATGAATTATTATTGGATCGTGAACCCTCTAGGAGAACTCTACATATAGGGACTTTAGAGATGAAAGAAGGGTTCTGAATTTTGGACAATTTTGTTGTAGTTTTGTGTGACTGTGCTCCTTGTGCTCTGAGATATATATTTGGGAGAGTGTTGGCTCGAGGGGTCTTCACCCAGGTTCAGAGTTCAAGGTTTGCCAACAAACCCCTATACTATTGGCCCTTTCGACAGTGACCTAC
The DNA here is from genome assembly GCA_034641835.2 of Pinus albicaulis. Taxonomy (NCBI): domain Eukaryota; kingdom Viridiplantae; phylum Streptophyta; class Pinopsida; order Pinales; family Pinaceae; genus Pinus; species Pinus albicaulis. Next base: position 19,545,064 of record CM076582.1, on the reverse strand, counting down.
TTACGCAGGTCAAAGTCTCACCCGAAGTAGTATGGGTGGGTGCTAGAACCAGGTTTCCGCACCCTGAGAAAGGATAGGTAAGGCAAGCAGAGTTGCGTCCTGCCTTGAGATGTCCAGATCTCCCCGAGCAGGGCTTATGGGCCTCTTTCCACATCCACGTGCACAAGGTTAATTGTACTATGGGGCTCAATAATCATATACTTCAAGACAGTAACTCAAAATTGCATAAACAGAACATAACAGATCTAGATGCAGTAAAACACTTACATGGAACTTTCGCAGCTGAATACAGAATACGCATAAGATAGTAATTACCAATTATCCGCATAAACAGTACACATAGATTCAGTTCCCAAACAGCCTTTCGTATTCATTAATTCATCAACTTATTCTTACAATACCCATCCTAGCCTATGCACATAGCAGCAGGGTCGGCACATAGCAGGACTCTGGATCTCTGTGCACACAGCCTGCAGGAGTCCTTCCCCAAAAACCCAAACAGACTTACTAAACCAGAATTCGCATCAATAGCTCTTCATTGCCTACTTACAATTCAAAACGTTCCTCTATTTATAATAATCTAGCCTAATCTTTCCTACGATCTGCAAACCGTGGTTTTCTAACCCCAGGTTTACCCTTTTGACCCATTACAATGCTTTCGGGGCTTTGACCCACCCCAAAACCCCTGCGCTAGACTAAATATAATAAAAAATATACAAAATCAGACCAATTTCACAGCTCGTAGAAGACCTTGTTCCAACAGTCCCCCAACACAATCTTGTGACTCGTCTCGAGTCACTGTGGCCACAGGGCTGCCAAGCACCCCTGGAGCTATTTGATGACCATCGTATGTGTCCCGCATGTGCGTCAGTGCCCTATCCTAGGTGGGCCGATCTTGCCTGAGCCAATTGCTTCGGCCATATAGTCATTTAGTCCTATATGGTTTGAGCCAACTACCATTGCCATAGCCTGGTAACATGTCACCGCGCAGGGTAGCTAGCCGGACTACTCCACCATTCATGATTTCATTAACAGTGTAGGGGCCAAGCCAGTGCTGTCGGAATTTCCCTGGGTGTTTCACAAATTGGCTATCATATAAGAGGACCAGGTCACCTGCTACGAATGTCTTCTGGCGAATATGGCGATCATGCCAGGCTTTATCGCAAGCCTTCTGAACCTGCTGATGAAAGTTAGCAATAAACTGATCTTCCTCTAATGCCAAAAGCTTCGTAAGGCATTCTTCCATTATATCAGGTTCTGCCATATTTGTAAATGTTGTGATACGTAGGCTAGGAACAACATACTCTATTGGCATAATGGCCTCCTTGCCGTAGACCATCCGAAAGGGGGTCCTTCCTGTTAGCTTCTTGTAGGTCGTCTGGTAGGCCCACAGCACAGAGGGGATGCGTACATCCCAGTCACTACGATCAGCATTGTAGACCTTAGTTAATGCTTACTCTAGGATTTTGTTGAAAGCCTCGACTGTTCCATTTGCCTGTGGATGGTATGGTGTACTTTTTGCATGATGGATCCAGAATTCCTCGTTCAGGGCTTGTATCGTTTCATTCACGAAGTGCATGCCTTGGTCGCTCATTAGGATCTATGGGCAGCCAAACCTGGTTAGGATCCACTCAAAGATGAAATGCGCATCAGTATCCGCAGTACAATCCCTCACCGCTTATGATGCAGCCCATCGAGTGACATAGTCAGTGGCAGTAATAAGGTAGTGCGCACCTGTCTTCTTGCCTGGTGGATTGATGGGCCTGACAAAATCAATGGCCCATTTGTCAAAGACCTGCAAAGCCATTTGAGGTTGCAATGGCATCTCATCTCTGTGTGAGCGTCATCTTGTCCGCTGGCACGTATCGCATGATTTACAATGGGTGTGAGAATCTTGATGTAGGGTGGGCCACCATAACCCAGCTCTCAAGACCTTTTGGGCCGTTTCTTTCCCTGCGTAGTGGTCTCCCGCGACGCCTTCATGTGCCTCTACCAAAACGACCTGCCGTTCATGTTCCAGGACGTATCTGCGCAGTACCTCATCAATGCCTAGCTTGTATAACTAGCCGACGATGATAGTAAATTCTGTCGCCCGAGTAACCAACTCCTTCTTCTACTACATTGAATATTCTGCGAGAGCTACACCTGTAGTTAGGAACTGGATGATATCAGTGAAGTGTGCGTCGACAACCTTAATGGTGAGCAGCTGCACATCTAGTAATCCTTCCTCCAAGTTAGTGTGTTCTTCACCCGTCTCAAAATGGGACAAATGATCCGGACTTGCGTTTAGCCTCCCAGGCTTGACGATGATCTCAAAATCGTATTCCTGAAATAGCAACAGCCAGCGGCAAATCTTACCCCCCAACACAGGCTTGTTGACAAGATATTTCAAAGCCAAATTATCGGTGAACATCTTAAAGTGTCTGCCCAACAGATAGTGTCGATATTTCTGTAATGCATATACCATGGCCAATCCCTCTCGCTCAGTGGTAGAGTAGTTGCACTCTGCGCCCAAGAGCTTCTGACTCGCAAAGGCAACCAGATGATCAATATCTCCCTCTCCAGGTTGGGTTAGGGCAGCACCCCAGGCAATGCCTGATGCTTCCACATGTACATGAAATTCCTTTGAACAATCAGGAAATATTAGTATGGGCGCAGAGATCATCTTCTCCTTGAGTAGGTCAAAACTTTTCTGACATTCATCATTCCAAAAAAATGACACATCCTTTTTAAGCAGTTTTTCCATGGGTGCTATGATTAGTGCGTACCCCTGAATGAATTTCATGTAATAGCCCGTGTGTCCGAGAATAGAACGCAGTTGTTTCTCCATGGTTGGGATAGCCAGATTTATAATCACAGCTACCTTCGCAGGATCAACCATCAGCCCTTATCGGCAAACTATGTGCCCAAGCAGGATCCCGAAGGGCATGCAGAAGATACACTTCTTGATATTCAAGGAAATCTAGTGCTTTCGGCATGTGTCCAACATCAATTGTAGGTTAGAGACATGCTCCTTTACCAAGCCGAATACTGTCCAGTCATCGAAATAAACCTCCAGGAACTTATGGATAAACTCCTTGAAGATAACAACTACTACCCTAGAGAAGATAGCGGGTGCGTTCTTGAGACCAAAGGGCATAACTGTATACTGAAAGGACCTCCATTCTATCGCGAATGTAGTCTTACTGCGATCTTCAGGTGCAATTCAGATCTGATGGTACCTTGAGAACCCATCGGTGAATGAATAGGCTTCCTGCCTGCCCACGCTATCAAGGATTTCGTTGGAGAAGGGCGTAGGGAAGGGGTCATGGACACAGGCGTCATTTAACTTGCGTAGGTATACGCAGATGCGTATCTCCCCTTTTGTTTTCTTCTCCTGGATAACCATTGGGCTTACCTAGTCCAACTGTTCCACCGGTTCAATGATACCTGCAGCAAGCATCTTGTCCAGTTCTTCTCTGACCTTTTGCTTATATTTAGGGTTCAACCAGTAAGGCCGCTGCTTTACGGGACGTGCCTCTGGTTTCAGAGTGATGTGCATAACGCCTAGGTCCCCCGTGATTCCCTTGAGCTCGGAAAACTTGGTCCAAAATAAGTCCTGATATTCTGTAAGTAGCTCTGCAATTTTTCCGATAGTTCCTTCGTCCCAATAGTCCCCGATTTTAGCCAACTTAGGATGTTCTTCCGTCTCGATATTAACTTCGCGTAGTTGGAGAGGTTGAGTCACATCAATATTCTGCAACAGGGATCCAATGACGGTGCGCTCCCCCTTGGATTCTAGGATAAAGATGTTCTGAGGATTGTCTTCCTCTTCTTCTATTGCCAAGCTTCGGCAGTTGACTATATCTTGCATCTGTGTGTCCCATGTCATGACCTTTGGTGCGGCGCTATGGTGTGAGTCATTAAAGACAAAAGCATCGATCTCTTGCAGAGCTTCGTCGAGTGCCTTTGTCCCTCCAATTAGTCCGAACGTTCCTATAAAGTCATATTTTAGTGTTTCCCACTGGCAGGTGCGCTAATGTAGCTCCGCATCTAAATACTAGGCGATGGGGATAGGGCCCAAAGCATGAATAAATAGATGAACCCACTCTTTTGTAGTCCGATCGGACCATTCATTCATCCAGGTGAGCAAATGCGCATGGGGATCCCCAGGTCCGAGGAACATCTTGGTGCGTAAGTCAGTCAGAGGTGTGAAACGCAGGATCATCATATCCCGACATGTCTCCCAATCCTGGAATGCTGCCTTGTGGGTGTCCCACCATCGCGCAGGCATCCCACGCATAGCTAGATTAAGGGCCCAAAGCCGTCGTTCTCCTAGAACCGTAGCTTCCAGTGTTCTCAGGAATTCTTGGATGCTACTAGACTCATCAAAATGAGGTAGATCTCTTACCTCTGAAGAAATGCAGCAGAGGTTCCCTGCAACCCGAGGATGTTGTAGTGCTGAGATAACCTGCAACCGGTTTTGCCATTTTTATGTCTCCTCGTCAGAGAAGTACTTGCTGTCTATTTCCCAGCAGAGTACCCCCTCCGTCGTGGGATTGATCCAGTCCTCGTTCTGCGTGGTCAACTTGTATATGTGATCTACCTCTTGGTTACCACGTACTAGCTCTATGTAGCGGTCTCCCTCCGTAGGATCTAATGGTACTGTCACCCTTGTTCCGTTATTTTCAAATACCATCCTTCTTTTCTGGAGGTTGACGATACCACCCATATCTATGGCCCAGTCAAGTCCCAAGAGCGCAGGGTACAGATCTGCATCTTCTACAATTTGAATTACTTCGAAATCAGCCTGGACCCTAACCTCAATGATATCTACCACCATGAGTTTCGATAGTCTTCCTAAAGGTATAATCTTCTGCTGATTGGCCATACGCAATTGGATATTGGACCACTCCAGTTTGGGTTCTCCCATTTGCTGCCAAGTTTGCTTAGGTAGCACGTTGGCATCTGACCCCAAGTCTAAGACAACCTAATCCATTTCGTAACTACCGATCTGGGCAGTTAGTCTCATTTCCCTACCGATACATTTCCCATATCTGCCTAACTTGTGTATGTCCCGAACTTCTGGAGATAGGGGGGGCTGCCCTGCACAGCTATCTATTACTGCCTGGAGGTTTTCTTCGGGCCTTGGGTGGTGTACTAGCTTGATACACGCCTGCAAGAAGGGTCTCACCTCGTCATCCGTTCCTAGGTGTGCAGGCGTCTGCCTAGTCTGCAGAGTAGAGTTTCTTGTCATAGTGCTATCCAATCCTTTTGGGTTGTGAGATGCCTGTTGACTCGGAGGACCCCATGCATCCCCCATCGTGGCCGTCCTTATGCATGTTGTACTTGAATTTCTGTCTCATAGCTCAGCCTTAACTCTTTGTACATTCTGTGTCGGTGTTGGATGTTTCTCTCGCATTTTTGTTATCAAGATCGGGAAGTCCTCAATCTCATTGTCCAACTACTGGAAATATTTACAGGATTGCCTGGTAGGGTTTGGGTAGTCCCTCACAAAGTGTCCTGCCTCCCTGCAGTTATAATAGATTAGCTGCCCACATCCTCATCCTGCGCTTCCCCCCCGACCTCCCATGCCCTTGGCTAGGGAGCCATCGAAGGTTGCAGGGGATCTAGGTGATGCAGGGTCCGATTGTACCCTATACAAGCTTCCTCGATCTATCACCAGCTCATAACTGTGACAATTCTTCTCATCATGTCCTACTGACCGATATAATCCACACCATTGTTGCTTTAGTTCACCCGTACTTAGCCGAGGGCACTGGGCCGTATCGTGTAGTCCTGCGACCCAGTAGTCATTGCACCATAACGCAAACTTGCTTGAGCCTGGACTTGCCCGTATGTAATCTACTAGTAGTGTGCATTAATCCTTTGTATGTCCAGACGTCTGACATCGTGTGCACCGTAGGTCTGTACTAGCTCCCTTGCCTCGTTCCTTTCGTAGGCTCTAAATTTCCATGTGCATAGCTTCGAGTTGCTCCTGAATTTGCTGTACTCCTCCCGAAGTGTCTTCTCTGGGCGCAGCTTCGAGTTTCATGGCGGCTTCCAAGGATTTTTCCTGTGATTCAAAGGTCTGGTGGCCCATAGGTATACACAAGTGAGGTAGCAGCATAGTGATGAACCATTTGGTATACTGCCTGTCGTCATACTTAAACCCTCCTTCTCTGATTTCTTTCTTCAATCGTTGATTAGCCTCCCATACCGACTCAGACACACCTTGCTTGAAGTCCTTCACTTCCACTACCAACTGAGAGTAAGATTTTGGCTTTCGGAATTGTTGCTTCAGAGCGTCCTTAATATCTTGAATAGTTGCACTCCTAATCTGAGAGATGTACCGCATGTACCAATCCAACGTTCTTTCTTCAAACTCCAGGGACAGCTGCACCCTTTTCACAATATCGCTCACCACCTCTTGCGCAGTCCATACTGAATCTGCAATGAACCAGAATAAGTCCATGTCCTCCTCGCCCGCACCTTTAAAGGTAGGTAATTTCAAGTGCGCTGCCATGTCTCCCTCTAGAGGGGTTTTGAGTGAGGTTGTGTTCTTACGTGGTTCTAACACCGACGTCGTTGTTTCTTTCAGCGAGCTATAGCCAAATTTATCCCCTTCTATATTGGTTCGATAGTACTTACCACTCCGCGTCGTACTTTTTCCCAGAATGGAGCTCATTCACTCACACCTGCTCTTCTTCGTTGTCAGTTCTCTCTTGTCATTACCCGATCCCTTTCTCAAAAAGCTTCAGGTCCCGGCAACGGAACCATTTGTTGGCTCGAGGGGTCCCGACCCAGGTTCGAAGTTCAAGGTTTTCCAACAAACCCCTATACTACTGGCCCTTTCAGCAGTGAACTACTTGCGTAGGTCAAAGTATCACCCGAAGTAGTATGGGTGGATGCTGGAACTAGGTTTCCGCACCCTGAGAAAAGATAGGTAAGGCAAGCAGAGCTGCGTCCTGCCTCGAGATGTCCAAATCTCCCCGAGTAGGGCTTATGGGGCTCTTTCCGCATCCATGTGCACAAGGTTAATTGTACTATGGGGCTCAATAATCATATACTTCAAGACAGTAACTCAACATTGCATAAACAGAACAGAACAGATCTAGATGCAGTAAAACACTTATACAGAACTTTCACAGCTGAATACAGAATATGCATAAGACAGTAATTACCAATGATCTGTATAAACAATACACAGATTCAGTTCCCAAACAGTGTTTCGTATTCATTAATTCATCAACTTCTTCTTACAATGCCCATCCCAACCTGCGCACACAGCAGCAGGGTCCACACACAGCAGGATTCTGGATCTCTGCGCACACATCTAGCAAGAGTCCTTCCCCAAAAACCCAAACAGACTTACTAAACCACAATTCACATCAATAACTCTTCATTGCCTACTTACAATTCAAAATGTTCCTCTATTTATAATAATCTAGCCTAATCTTTCCTACGATCCACAAACCGTGGTTTTCAGACTCCAGATTTACCCTTTTGACACATTACATGCTTTTGGGGCTTTGACCCACCCCAAAACCCCTGCGCTAGACTAAATATAATAAAAAATATACAAAATTAGACTAGTTTCGCAGCTCGTAGGAGACCCTGTTCCAACAGAGAACTGTCTTGAACTTAATATGATATACAACGCTGTTTATTTGGATTCCAGATGGGGCAATGTGTAGTATGTATATGTATTATCTTTGTTTATCAGTAATCTCCTGTTTATGTTTAATCATCTTTCATGTTATGCTGCTTTGATGATTCATGTAATGTAGCTGTCCGTGGTAAGAATTTTGATTCATGAATTCATGTCTAAATAACGCTCATGTGTTAAATTGATGTGCTCCCTTAATTCGTGCTCCACGAATCTCTATTGTTGGTCACCTTTCACCTACACTAGTTTCCTCTGAGTTCAGGAGAGGCAGATTCTTAAGATTTCTAAGCCTGTCTCTTGCAGTTTCCTCCTCCGTTCCTTCTCACCACCTCTACATATTTTGAAAGCCTCTTCTCATTGTTTCATACTTGGCCCACTTGAAAAAGCCACCGAGCCATACAACCTCTTGAGTCCTCTCACAATATAGAGTAATTCGCAGGAATCAGACTCCAAAGTCTTCTCCATTCCTAAACCACCAAAAACATTATTCTCTTTATCCATATTCTGTTAGAGGCATCCTTATAATTGTCTACATTTAACCTTTGATTTTAAGATGTCCTAGGCATTGGTATTTTGCAACTCAATGCTGTCTTTAGGAGCTACAACAAGCCCATCGAGAAGCTAAATAGAGTGCAACACTGTAAGTAAGCACTGGCAGTTTCCATTTCAAATTGTTTCAAATTCATGGACGTTAGCCATAACAGGACAACCAGGTTCATGAAAGTAGGTCGTGTCATAGCCTCACTGGGGTTCGACTCTTCAAAGAAGTGGTCTGCGCTGACCTCTTGAAACGTGGTCAATGCCCTTTGAGGTTAATGCCCAAAACATTCTCGAGTTTCCAATTTGTGGATTCAATGCAAAACCCAGATAAAAAGAAATCAAATCAACTTGTGTATCATCTAGCAAAGCATCATTGTTGCTTTTTCCTAGTTGTCCCCCGCAACACCTGCAAGAAGCCATCTTCCTCGATGAAGACACAACATTGCCCCGATGGCGACTATCCTTGCTTCACGAGCCTGTACCTTCTCTAAGAAATTCAACAACCTTCTTATTCGCCTCTTCGACCGACTCAATGAATATGAATGACACCGTTCGAAGCAACCCACCTCACGTCTCGCCCTTTGTAGGCACAAACTGCAAACCATTCAATCAATTCCTCCTCACACACAAAAAAAATGGTCCTCACCCTCCTCCTGCTCCTCATACTACTAAAAACCGAACTCTTAGTCCTTCCAGTAGCATTTCCCCTCATCTTTCTCCCGTTTTTGTTTCTGCCTAATCCAGTAGAGACAAGCATAGATGAATCAGATAAACCCCCATCATTATTCCACGAGAGAAACCTCCTAAACTCTACAAAACACTTCGTAAAAAATGCAAACCTTAAGGCATTAGCCTCAGCCTCCGCATCATCGTCGCAATCAAAAAATTTAAACCATCCTAACTTATTACTATTATTACCATCGGTTGGCCTGCATTCAACAATGAAGCATTTTCTGCTCCCCTCGATACCTTTCTTTACAGAAAACGTCTGTAGTGTCACCATTTTGTTGCTTATCGAGATTCGGTTCTTTCACTTCCTTTGTGAGGCCAACGCTTCCTGCGTTCCAAACCCTAATTAAAAAAACTGGGAATTTCTACAAATTTGGCCATAGCCAATATGAAAAAATTGCTGGCAAAAGGCCCGAAAGAATCCAGATGCCTTCGCTGCCACGATGATATTCTCAGGGTTTTCTCTACGCTACTGCAACAATCGACCTTGCTGGGGTTTCTAGGGTTTCAAGCTGCTAAAGATTCCTACCTCTGTTATTAGGTGAAATAAATATTGTGTTAGACATGTGTGGCTATAGATCTATGAAGGGTATATAAATAAAATCGAGGACGACTAGGACGATTTGAACTCACCCAACTCACCCAATATTCTATCTAACACATGACACATGTCAACATATAATTGGATATTTTGTCTATAGAGGTTAACATATTATTGGTTAGAAGGGCGATAAGAAAGCTTTCTGATTGGGTGGGGTGAACAATGTTTGCCCACCCAATCTCATAAAGAAAATGCCTCTGACATAAAAATCATAGACTTTTGCATATATTGTAAATCAAATATATTTTACCTATATCAAAACAATGGCTTGTTGATGATGCCTTTCAAATTAAAAACTTTATGGAAAATCTTAGCATTCGATAAATTCGTAGATATGTTCAGTTTATTTTATTTTTTTCTGAGTAAAAAATAAAAAATCGTAACTTTTTATAAAAAAAGGAAACTTACATTCTATAGGTGCATCTACGTGCATTCTAATTATGTTCTAGCTGCCCATAAAATCAAAATGAATCGGGCTAAAAAAAAATAGCCACGTGAGCATGCTATATCCTAGAAAAGAGAGGTCTTGTCCATACTCATATCATAATATAAATAGACCTGAGGTCTTGTCCATACTCATATCATAATATAAATAGACTTGTGCTGAATAGTCATATTAAAAATAAAACTGAAGACAAAACATGATATATGGGGTCACAATAGGTGTCCATCGGATGTGTGAACATAAAAGATGTGATTACCATAAATATGCACAAAAGAAATAAGTTGTATACATCAATAAATGTTTGATGCTGGTATTGCTAAAATGCTATATTTAAATGCTTTAAGATTTACCAAAAAGCAAAAGGCTATCTATCATATAATGTTTGCTTCATTGATTCGTTCCTTTTAAATGTGGCAATAATATATATAATCAAAAAATTGTTTCAAGTTTAAGATCTCCTCTAAAATAGATAGTAATCTGTGATTGTGATATTTTTTAATAGCATTAAAATTCATAGATATTTTTTTTTTTTGTTATAAACTTCTTAGTGATTTCAATTTTATTGTAATACAAATGCATTAATTTTTACATATGAAATCAAAATAATATTTTAAAAATATTTTATTAAATACGTTATATTGTTTTTTTTTAAATTTATATAATTTTATGAATTTAATATTCATACAATTAACGATCATATATATAAATATACAGAACTTGAATAAATTTAACATGTTGAAGAAAATTTATGGATCCTTGAAATTATGAATAAAAAAATAATGCTTATGAATTTTTCTATTTAAATTTACTATATGGACAATGTTTCTATATGGGTTTATTGGTATGGTTATATGAATTTTTTAATTTAAATTTTCTATGTGCACATTATTTTTTTATAAGTTTGGTATTGTCTATAGAATTTATAATTTTATTTGGATAACAAATTTCCGTTTTGTTAGAATTATTGAGAAAATTTTAAAATTTTGACTGTTAGAATATTTGAAATATTCTTTTGATGATGGAAATAGATTCAGTGCCATAAGAATCTTTGAAGTATCCACTTGATAAATTTCCAAAAATTTCAGCCATATTTTATCAAAATCTTACAAGAATTTCCATAATTTTCTACACAAAATTATGTCTTCCTTAAACTACTCTTTTGAGTTCAACGAAATGCCTTCGCTTTTATTAATAAAGTAGAGCATTCCTGTCTTAATTCTTCTTTATCATCCAAGGTAAGACCTTGAATTCCTTCCTCAATGCTACAAATAATGCTTTCTTTTGTAGCATCCTGCCTTTTCAATACCCTATCATCTTCCTCCCATCTTAGATTTCCAGTTTGATAATTACAAGGCAGTAAGGAATGATCAATGATGCAGTGAAGGGTAAGGGATTGATTGGGATTATCGTTGGTTAAATTTATGTTGGGATTGACCCGCAGGGTATCTAAATTCTTAATAATTTTGGAATGGTCAACATAATAGAATGACACAATGAAAAATTGCCCGATTGACAAGAATGTTGAGTATACACAGCGGAAAGCTAAAAACAATCACACACACAACATAAAAATGAAGACAAGAATTAACGTGGTTCACCCAACCAATCTGGGCTACATCCACCAAACAGAGGTATCGACATTCTTATTGTTCATCAGGAGATTACAACAACAGATTTCTCACATCTACACTTCCTCTTCCTCTCATCCCTCACATCTCATATGTTATGCCTCTACAGGCTTACAATTTATAGATGTAGAGAAGAAACTGAATAATAAATTATATCACAACAAAATAGGATTAATTATCTCCTCTTCGAGATTTGATGCCATCAAATTAGCAACAAACAAATATTGTTGGCATTATCCATGAGATTTTAGCCAGCAAAATTTCAACAATCTCCACCTTGACAACAATTAGCCTTGATACCTCGTTCCTTTATTATATTCATTTGTTCTGCAAGCCAAGAGAAGCCAGACACCATCGTAGCTTCTCTAATAAAACTGGTTTCATGAACATGTCTGCACAGTTTTCCTTTGTATGCTCTTTTTCAAGAGAGACTCCTCGTTCAGTGATAACCTGTCTTACAAAATGGTACTTTATAGGTATATGCTTTGATTTACTATGATAGGCTAGATTTTTAGCCAAATGAATTGCACTTTGACTATCACAAAATAACTTTATGTTGTCCTGCAACCTACCAAACTCACCAAACAAACCTTTCAACCAAATCGCTTCTTTGCAATCATGTGAAGCAGCTATGTATTCTGCTTCTGTAGTGGATAAAGCAACAATGTTTTGTAGCTTTGACATCCAGCTAATAGCTCCACCTGCAAGAGTAAAGACATATCCTGAAGTTGACCTTCGCTTATCCAAATCACCTGCAAAATCAGAATCAACATATTCACAAACAAATTCACTACTTCTGTTATAAGTGATACAATAATCACTTGTGCCTCTCAGATACCGAAGCACCCATTTCACTGCTGCCCAGTGTTCTTTCCCTGGATTTTCCATATACCTAATGACAACCCCAACTGCATGTGAAATATCTGGTCGTGTACAGACCATCGCATACATCAAAATTCCTACTGCATTAGCATATGGTATTTGAGACATATATTCACTTTCTTCATTTGTGTTAGGACATAAACTTGAAGAAAGCTTAAAATGGGAAGCTAAAGAGACTGAAACTGGCTTCACATTGTTCATACCAAACCTTAAGAGTATTTTCTCAATATACTTTTGTTGTGATAACCACAGCTTACCATTGCTCCTGTCTCTGAAAATCTCCATGCCCAAAATCTGTCTTGCTGCTCCTAGATCTTTCATATCAAACGTCCTAGCCATCTGAGCCTTTAACCTGTTGATCTCAGTTATGCTTTTGCTTACTAAAAGCATATCATCAACATATAATACTAAGATAATGAATATGCCATTACTTAATTTCTTAAAGTAAACACAATGATCATATTCACTTCTTATATAATTTTGACTCGTCATGAAAGAATCAAATTTCTTGTACCATTGTCTCGGCGACTGCTTCAAACCATACAATGATTTCTTGAGTCTGCAGACAAATTTCTTGTTGCGATTTTGAACAAACCCTTCAGGTTGTTCCATATAAACCTCTTCATCTAAATCTCCATGTAAGAATGTAGTCTTAACATCTAGTTGTTGTAATTCTAAATCAAGTAAAGCAACTAATGCTAAGACAATCCGAATTGAAACAATTTTAACAACTGGTGAAAATATCTCATGAAAGTCAATTCCTGCTTTCTGAGAAAAACCTTTCGCGACCAACCTCGCTTTGTACCTGTCTCCTTTATCATCAACACCCCTTTTCAATTTGAAAACCCATTTACATCCTAGAGTTTTTCTATCTTTAGGAAGTTCTACCAGGTCCCATGTGGCATTCTTGTCTAATGCCTTCATCTCATCCTTCATAGCTTCATCCATAGACCAGCAGCTATTTTCTCTGACATGATGTTAAATAAAACATCATCCGCCAAACACAATCGTATGCCGCTCAGTGCTCTGTCATCGATGTCACTCCATTCGTCATCTATCATGGCGAGAGGTTGTTTAGATTTTCCCAAAAGTGCCTTCGCCACACCTTGTTGTATGAGTAAATCGTGCATCTTGACTTTCCAGATTTCGAAGTTATTCCTCCCATTAAACTTCTCGATCTCAAACCGAGCACTTTGAGTTTTTTCCATGTTTAACTTCTTCTTTATGGATCCTTAATTGCCTTTTTAATCAAATTAACAATTTGATAAAATCCCACAAATTGCAAATACCAGCTGCTAGCAATGAATCGAATGGCTTTTCAAAGCAACAAATCTAAAAACACTACCTCGAAATTATTTTGAAAATTCATCAATGCAACGAATCGAAATTACTTCATTTAATGAAAAATAACAACGTTAAGAAAATATAAAACCTTTTGTGTTGTGCAAAAAGTGAATTTCAAATTCATAAATATTATTTTATTGGTTTAGCTATTATTTTATTATTTCCTCAGGAGGCCCATTTTAGACCTCAAAATTCCCCTAATGATACCGACTTACAAGTCGGCACAGCTTGAAGACGACGTTATTTTAATGGACGGAATTGTGATTACTGCATCCAATTTGTTTCTGACTCCGGAACAAGTAGCTTGTCCAAAGACGAAAAACACAAGCTTCGATTCTTCAACCTTCAACCTGAAATGCCCCGATACCAATTGTTGAGTATACACAGCGGAAAACTAAAAACAATCATACACACAGCATAAAAATGAAGACAAGAATTAACGTGGTTCACCCAACCAATCTGAGCTACATCCACCAAACAGAGGTATCGACATTCTTATTGTTCAAAAAGAGATTGCAATAGCAGATTTATCACATCTGCACTTCCTCTTCCTCTCATCCCTCACATCTCATATGTTATACCTCTGTAGGCTTACAATTTATAGATGTAGAGAAGAAACTGAATAATAAATTCTATCACAACAAAATAGGATTAATTATCTCTTCTTCAAGATTTGATGCCATCAAATTAGCAACAAAAAACTATTGTTGGCATTATCCATGAGATTTTAGCCAGCAAAATCTCAACAAAGAAACCTCAGCCACATTCCAATGATTTTGTATTTTATTCAATTCACTTTATAATTATAATGAGAAACTCATAATTTTTCCCCAATCGGGGTGCCAAGTGTGTCGAGGAAGGTGTGAGGTGGCAGGAAGCCACACGGGCCACACATTGTAATGGACTTGACACGCATTGGAAGTGGTGGGTGGCTCGACCCATGCTAAATAAAGACGACACTTAATGTGGTTGGAAGACAACAAGGAATTTCAGGAAGTTTTTGGAAAAACATTGGCGTTGGAGGTAGAAAAGGCCGGGTAGAAGGCCAGTTTTAGTTAATGAGCTTATGACTGTGGAGCAGGCAGCGAAGGAATTTGGGCAGAAGGCAGTTGGGTAGAGGAGGTCGTTTGCATAAATTTCACATCAGTTCCTTAGGTATGTTTTCATATCTTGTCTCTTTTTTATTATGGCTGTCTCTGAGATAAGAGGAGGACTTATTCCCTATGGTCTGAATCCCTATTTTGTAATTGGAATGGATGCGTACCACCATGGTTTTGTCAAGATGTTTATTTGGAAGTATGCTCTGTCTGGGAGGGCTTCCACATGGTTTGCCAAGGTTGATAGACCTTACTAGTTTGGTCTTTGTTTTTTAATTTCTATTGGAGATTCTACTTTGGTAATCCTTCACGATTCCCTCAGTGTAAGTTACTTTGTTGGCCATGTTAATTTTGGAACACAGAATCCTAGCCTCTGTATCTTGGGCATGAGGATTGCAGGGGAGGTTGTGGGAGAGGGTGATGGGGAAACCCTGAAACCCGACTCCTTCTATTATCAGATTTGTTCTGGTAACCCTGCATGTCAATTCTATATCTCTGCATGTCAATTCTACAGGTCTACATGTCAAATTTCTAGTTTCGCAAGCCAATTATATGAACTTGCATGCATGTCTTACAAACACTATTTGGGGTTTAGGTGTTCTGTTAATTTCATTAATAGGGTCGGGGGTAAATTGCTAAGTATTCTAGACTCTGGGTTGTTGTCTGTTGGGGGCATTGACTCAATAACCAAGCAGTTTGAGACTGTTTTCTCGGGATTCATGGGATTAGTTGACCAGTTCTCTGGTTACAGTATTTTTCTCGGCTCTGTCTCACTGTATGTGGTGAGTGGTAATATATGGCTCTTGTATGTTAATTCTTTACTCCATGTCCACATTGAGAAGCGAAACTATTACAAAATTTTGAATATAGAGGCATGCTCGTGAGGCCCTATTTTGGGAATTGATGGGTATGAGTAGTGTATAATGCTCTCAAATCAGTCTAAGATGGTGTTGTTGGTTGAATAGAGGAATAATTCCTGAGATAGGGGAATCTGGACAAAAGATCAGGAGAATATTTATACGGTTGAGGTGGGGACCCTCAATACATAGGACTGTATTCTATGTAGATTGACTAAATCCAATGGTGTTACTTTGTTTCCTTGTATAGGTCCTCGTAACATCTCTCACCCTCAAGCCTTTGCACTTCGGGGGAGAACCCCTGTGTGGATTTGGGTGAACGTACAACAGTTGGGAGACTAGCATCAAACAAAAATGGTGAAAGCGCAGGTGGGAAAAGGACCTGATGAAAAAAGAGAAGGCAAGGACAAAGGAAAGGAAAAAGTGGGGCCCAGTAAAAGGGACAGAAAACCCGGAGAGGAAATTATGCAGAACCTATTACATGCCTATGCAGTGGGGACACCCGGTCAGGTAAAATACTTGATTTCTAGATGGGAGCATGACCTTAAAACTAAAGTGGAGGAAGATTTCCCTGACGAAGAAATGGATCCTATGTTGACTGATCCTGGGAATACTAGAGGAAGACTGTCCTTGTTTAAGCAGTCTATTCATCTTTATTGGATGATGAAGTGTTTAATGGAAAAGGCCATTGTAGTTGTTTAAGAGGTAGGAGGAGACCCGAAGGCAGCCTCCAGATTGGCATAAATGCACAGAGATATTCAGGAAATTCACTTAGAGCAACATCACCAGAATATCCGCCTTGGTCGAAAGGAATAAAAACTCCAAAGTATGAATCGATTTGATATGCCCGGGTCAAGTATCAAGGATCTGACACCCATTGAATTGTCAGATGAATGATTTGAGAGGTTTATTGTTTTTGTTTGATATGAAAAGAGTGGATAACATTTAATTTGTTTATATGTTAATATATATAGTATATAATAGACCTGATAAGGTATCTAGAGACAGATTTAAACTGTTCCAATTTTGGTTGGATTATAACTCTTTGAGGTGGCTAACAGACCTGGTTTCCTACGGGCAGCTTAAGGCCACCAAGTATATAATCTAATAATGTAACCTGCTATTTTGATTAGATGAATGAATAGAGAGGTACTACCAAATTTACAAAATAAAAATGAGAAACTCTTACTTTTGATCCATATTCCCAAACGTCAATATCAAATCCTTTCATGGAATGAGCCAAGGCTAGGGAATAGGGAGATAGTGTAGATTGGGAAAGGTACAACATTGAATGAATTGAACTTCACAAAGATGAGCTACCCCTAAATGATCACTAAGGTGAGGCCTGATTTCTATGGCTTCCTTTCCCAAGTGCTCTTCGATTAATACTACAAATTGATTTTTTTAATATTTAATCAGTAGGTAATAGAAAAGTATAGTGGTCAAATACTTTTAAATTGTTGTCCAAATAAGCCTCACTTTGTTGCTAACTAGGAGTGTTGTCTACCCTCCTTTTAAAGTGTTGTCCAAATAAGCCTCACTTTGTTGCTAACTAGGAATGTTGTCTACCCTCCAATAAGAGAGAAATTAAGACACAAATAGTTGGCATCCAATGGTGAACTTGAATCATCACTTGATTATTTTGAGTAGAAATAACAATGAAAATGTTGGGATAACTTCATGATATAACAAGTGTGTTGGGGAGGAGGGACTTCCTTGAAGAACATATTTGGAGCTTTGAATGCTTGCATAAAGAGAGAATAAAAAAGTAGTGGGTCCTTGATAAATGTATTGATGAGTTGTCAATAGTTAGTTGGTGCATGGTTATTGGGAGTTATTATGAAATTTTTAGGAAATATGTTGAAATGGCTTCCATGTAATTTTTCTTACATAGAATTTTAAGTTAAGTTACATATTCATTAGTTGATTGTGCATGGGTTTCTAACATGATTGAAAGTTGTATCACTTGAACTTACACTTGTCGTATTTGAATACATTGTAAAAATTGAGATTTTATTATATATATATATATATATATATATATATATATATATATTATTTATATAATAAGTTTCTTGATGAAGATATACAATTTAATGTATATTATTTGAGATTAAGACTCTTATTTGTTTCTCAAAATCATGTATTTATCCAATAAAATAGAATTTTATATTAATTCTTAGAGTAGTTGATTAATTACTTCCTATTCCTCTCTTCCATTTTAATTCCTATGAGAATTTCACTTGATGCGGGATATAATGTAACAATACTCCATTGGATCCTATTCCAAAAGCCAGGATCAATGATATTGGGAAGCTATGTAAAGGATATTTGTATGTGAACAAATTATTTCAACTAATTTCCACTAGATCATAAACCTTAACTAGAATGAAAATCTACATTAGTCAAAAGAGGCATTGTGTTCTTAGGGTATGTTAAGAAAAATGATTTTGTTTTTTCAGTATGTTAACAAGAAAGGGTTCTTAGTACTTTCTCCCTTGCTTGAAATTGTGTTATTGGGTGTTATCAAAGGAATATTTGCTAGATCCTTTTAATTAATGCATAAGTGACTCACTTATGTTCATATAAACATAGTTTCATAGTAACTTGTTCTTACATTAAATTCACTATTATGATATTTGGACTCATTTATCACCTTGATTGAGAGATCCATCTTGTTTACAAAGGTGTTGTATTTAATATATGGAGCTAAAATTGATATTAATTGCACTCATGGATGATGAATTGCAATATTTTTCATTAGATTCTATTCTACTTAAAGGAGTTGTGCAGGTGAACAAATTCGCTGAACAAATTTTCACAAGGTCATGTTTCTTAACAAAGAATACAATCTATAGGAAAATAATATTGAATTTATCTAGTTTATTGCATATTATTCATAATTGTTTAATATTCTTGGTGTGAGATCTTCCTTTTTATTGACACAAAGATATCTACTTTAGGTAGTAACCTCTACAAATACACTTCTAAACTACAATGCAAAGGACGTGGCATAAGTCTATTATTGATGTTTCCACTAGTAGAGTGCATAACTAAATTGATAGGAAAACATAAAAATAACCTCCATTCCATAACCATAATTTCAAGTCCTTTCCGAAGAACCAAAATAACATTACATAGTCATATTTCACAAAATCAATCATAGCCTTAACACATCTACAAATTACCAGAGATCATAACATTCACATATTGAGAAATCACATAACAACATGAATATATTAGTGTAGTAATATTATAGATTTGCACATATTCTAGTCAATTTGAGAAATTTGAACATTTTAGAGTAGATTGAAGCAATGGAAATTACAGATAATCCTAATACTATTAAATAACCCCAAAAGACTCTTTTTTGAGAAGAATTTCAAGAAGAGTTGGGTCACTCTTATTATGAAGCATATCTTGATGTTATCTCTTCCTATTGCTTAATTAGTCCAATAATCACTTTCTTTGAACTCAAATTTTTTCATCTACCAATCACACAATTTAGTATCTTAATTTTCCCCATAGACAAAGGTCAATTTTGTTGGAAATACTTTACAGTGACTGTATGCAGTGCTGCCCACTTGAAGACTTCATGTGATGAAATTCTTTCTGCTGTTCTGCACCTTGGTTGCTGCTCTTGTCATGATACCCTCTGCTACACCTTGCTTTGCTTTGTTTCCCTAGAAAGTCTGGTCCTTTGCAGCCCTTGACAACACATGATCTAGCTTTTTCTTGCCTTCTAGGAGCTCGATATTGAATCTGATGTATCTCTGTTATTTCAGATCCCCAATATCTGATTTTAGGTCCTGTAGTAATCCTCTAATTCGTCTTTCGAATGCCATAGGTCTGACCCAATTTCGATTCTTCAAGGGAGATTTATTCCCAATCTATCACAGTGCCCTAATTATGGACTGTTTTGGTAGAGCGAACTTGTACGGCATGCCACATGTCATTGTTTCTTAATTCGGCTTTGAAATTGATAGAGCGAAAAGTAAAGTTCGTGCACTATCTGCCACTTTTTATAGAATTCCAATCTGATACTCAGAGAGAGAGAGTTATGATGATTT
Organism: Pinus albicaulis; assembly: GCA_034641835.2. NCBI lineage: Eukaryota > Viridiplantae > Streptophyta > Pinopsida > Pinales > Pinaceae > Pinus > Pinus albicaulis. Next base: position 19,525,223 of record CM076582.1, on the reverse strand, counting down.
TCCCAAGATCACTTCTTTGAGATGAATTTCAGGAGCCTGCAAAAACACTAACTTCCAAAAATCATATCCGAAAATATTGCGCACCTTGATCTAAAATTTTCACAGGAGCTTCCTCAGGATTTTGGCTTCACCTCATAAAAATTTCAGCTTCTGAACCTTTGTAGAAAAAAAAGTTAGAGCAAAAATGCCACGATGACCTGTTTCAGATCACGAAATCCCTTGCATAAGGAGGATATAAGGATCACAATTTATATACATGCTTAGGTTGAGAGGGGCTTCAACAAGTGAACATGGGGGGGATTTTAGGAGCTTAAAAAATATTAATTATGACTTTTCAATGACCCATGCCACAACCCCATGGGGTTTTAGCCCACTAAATGGGGTTACAAACTTCAAACATGAATATCTCTCAAACCGTGAAGAATTATGTGGCGTGCCATATATCAAGGAAAACATCTCGACAAGAAGAAACCATCAAAAGAATTCTTGACCCAGAATATAATAATTTGGTAGGTCAAAATTTCCATGCAATATTGGGTTAGCCCTTGGTGCTGCTTGGTTTGACATCAATGATAACCACTAATCAAAAATCTCCCCCTTTGGCATTGATGGCAACACAATTACTCCCCCTGCGATCATGACACCTCTTCCTAAAACATTCTCTCCTCCTTTGACATCAATGGCAAAGGGTAACTCCCCTTGACACACAACCATCCTGCGGACCTGTACACACTTCCACTCCCCTTGACACACAACCATCCTGCGGACCTGCAATCTAATTAGAACTTGGGAGAATCCCAAGCTTCTGGCGAATATATTCAAATGCTTCACGAGGTAATGGTTTAGTGAAGATATCAGCAATTTTTTCTTTTGTACCAACATACTCAAGTTTGATATTATTTTTAGTGACTTGTTCTCTAACAAAGTGATATTTGATCGGAATGTGTTTTGTTTTTGAATGCATGACAAGATTCTTGGAGATGCTGATGGCACTAGTGTTGTCACGGAATATGGGAATAGGCTCATTGAATTGTACTTGAAGATCTTGCAAAGTTTGTTTCATCCAAAGGACTTGAGTACAACATGATGTTTCTGCAATATATTCTGCTGCCACTGTAGATAACGAGATTGAGGTTTTCCTTTTGCTCAACCATGATACGAGACAACCACCTAGATAGAATGCTGCTCCACTAGTACTCTTATGATCATCAACGCTTCTTGCCTAATCTGTATCTGTAAAGGCTTGAATAATGAGATTGTTACCCTTGGGATACCACAAGCCATATTCTTATGTGCCCTTTAGATATTGAATAATTCTTTTGACGTCAATAATATGTGATTCTTTTGGTGCTGCTTGGAATCTTGCTACTTGTCCAACTGCTTGCATAACATATGGCCGAGAGGCTGTTACATATAGAAGACTACCAATCATAGATCTATACAACCTCTGATCCACATCCTTAGATGAGTCGTCTATGCTCAATTTGCAACTTTTTACCATCAGAGTAAGGACGGGTTTGCAATCTTCCATTTTGAATTTCTTGAGAATTTCCTTGATGTACTTGGCTTGACATATAGATATTCCTTTCTCTTGCTGAGATATTTGAAGCCCTAAGAAGTATGTTATCTCACCAAGTAAAGACATCTTGAACTCACTTTGCATCTTTGTAGAAAAATTCTTGCTTAGTTGATCATCATTACTACCAAATATTATATCATCCACATATACCTCAACAATTGTTAAATTATCTTTATCTATTTGTACATAAAGATTGCTATCAACAATACCTTTCTTGAACCCTTGTTGACGTAGATATCCATCAAGACGAGCATACCATGCCCCGGGAGCTTGCTTGAGACCATATAGAGCCTTCTTTAACCTACAAACATAGTCTTCTTTTTCTGATAGTAGAAAACCTTCAGGTTGTTCGATGTAAACTTCTTCTTCTAATTCTCCATTCAGAAAAGATGACTTAACATCTATTTGGTAGAATTTGATTTATCTTGAACATGCATAGGCGAGAAAAATTTGGATGGCTTCTATTCTGGCAAATGGTGCAAATGTTTCGTTGAAATCAATTCCTTCCACTTGTGCATAGCCTTTGCAAACCAATCTTGCTTTGTTTCAGATTTTTTCTTTAGGAAACTGACGGCTGTCATCCTAGTATAGTCATCTATCATTAACATGAAATATAATTCTCCATCTAAGTCTTTTGTTCTCATAGGACCACATAGATCAGTATGTATCAATTCCAATGGATGTGATGCAAAGTGTTCTTTTGTTTTAAATTGAACTTTTGTCTGCTTTCCATGCCGACAGGCCTCACATAGTGTGTTGGAAGGTTTTGAGATTTTTGGCATTTCTCGTACTGATTCCTTTTTGCTTATCCTGACAAGATTGTCAAATTTTATGTGACCCATTCGTTTGTGCCATAACCAACTTTCATCTTCTTTAGCTAGTAGACATGCTTTAGTTGCTTCATCTAGAACATATATGTTGTTTGGAGCTCGACTTATTGTAGCCACAATTTTACCATACCTGCCTTTCCTGATTTCACATTTTGTGGAGTTGAATAGCATTTTGTGTCCTTGATCACACATTTGTCCAACACTGAGAAGATTGTGATTCATGTTTTCAACCAATAGAACATTCTTGGCTATAACAACTTTGCTTCTGAGAGTGACGGTACCTGATCGTATAACATTTGAAGATCCATCATTTCCAAAGGATACGGTTCCATCCTTCTTCTCTTTCAGAGATAAAAATTTCCTTCTATCTCTAGTCATATGCGTTGAGCAACCGCTGTCAACATACCACACAACTTTGTTGTTTTGAGCCTTGAGAGCGAGAGCAGAATTATCAGTCTTCTTCTTCTTCCATGTTCGTTCATTTTGTGGCTTCGAAGATTCTTCTGGAGGTTTTTTAAGTCTACAGTCTCTGGCTATGTGTCCAAAGTTCTGACATTTGTAACATTCCAAATTATTTCTTAAATGTTCAAATCTATTGATGTTTCATTGAGCCCTGGGAAGTTCATATTTGAAGGATCTCCTGGAATTGTATTGGTTCCTAGGGTATGTGCGACATTCTACAGCTTTATGACCAAATTTTCCACATGAATAACAATAGCCATGAAAATTATGTTGGTACCTAGATGGAAATCTTCATCGAGGAATCTTCTTCCAAGGATGTGCTTGTGAATCTTGTCCAATGAAGTCTACATGCATGTCAGATCTCATAGGTTCATTTTATTTTGTTGTAGAAGGTCATGCTTCTTCTTCTTTGTAACCAAGGCTAGTTCTGTCGTTGTAAGATCATTGATTGTTAATGAGTTCTTTCAATGCCCTTGAGCTGCTGGCATAGTTTTGGAAAATTTTTCCCTTCTTCACTTCCTTATGCAGCAAGACTACTTCAGCTTCTAATGCTTCCCTTTCTTGGCTGCTTTCTTCCAACTTCTTTTGAAGTGACTCTTCAATACATTTGTGCTCTTCAACTTCAATTTTGAGATCTTGAACTTTTTCTTCAAGAGTATTGGAACATATCTTCTCAGCCTTGAGCTCTTTTATAAGCCTGATTGCCTCTGTTAAACACCATGTTGAAGCACACACATGGTGTATGAGGAAGATAAACACACACACAAGAGACTCAACACACAATGAAGGATAAGCGTGAGGCTTTCTTATTTTCCAATATACAAAGATGTACATTTATAATACAACGGTGTGACTCTTGGTTTCATATTCCAAGGTCACTTGGACTCCATTGTGACTTTTCGCATTCCACACCTACCCATGTAGGATTAGGTGTTCCAACATCCCCCCTTAATCCGAAGGGGTATGTGTGAGTCCAAGAAAAGAGTTGTAATACAAATCTGCAAAGTATACATGGCAGCACTTGAGCTGAATCAACTCTCTGAAATGTTGGAAAAAAGAGGTGGTGTAAGGATGACCACCAACACTGGAATGCAAAACTTGTTGCAGTTCCCGGAACTCTTCCAAAACTGGCAAGAAGCTGAAAGCTTCTGCTAGAGGAATTGTCCCTCATAAAAAAGGGAGACCTTCAACCTAAAAGAAGGGAGGCCTACTACCTGTGATGGTTTTAGGATTACCAACAACTCTGGAATGCTTTGAAGCATTTCCTGGAACTCAACCAAAGCTGGCAAGAAGCTGAAGGCTGCTAAGCTGAAGGCTTCTGCTAGAGGAAGTGTTCCTCATATATGAAAAGGAGACCTTCGACCTAAAAGAAGGGAGGTCTACTACCTGTGGTGGTTTTAGGTTGTCCACCAACCAAAGATGATGGTTTTAGGTTATCCACCAACCGAAAATGATGGTTTTAGGTTATCCACCAACCGAAGGTATGCTCATGGGCATCCGTATCTCTGGCTACATCTCTGAATCCAGAATGACGAATTGTGGCTCGGGCTCGCTTGAACTGCTGGCTACAACTCTGAACATGGAATGAGAGATTGTGGCTCAGGCTCGCTTGATCTGTCGTCGAAGCTTGTACATGACCACCATTTTCCCCCCTGTCAGGGACAAGGTGAGATGATGGCGAAAAATCAACTGCAAGTTTGCTCAATATCCGTGAACAAGTTCTAACATGTGTCATAAACATCTTCTTGGCTGCTGATGCCCATTGCCAAGAAGCGATCGATCCAAGATGAATCTTGGTTCTTGCAGGAGGCTTGTGTCTGAAGCATCTGTCTGAAGAATGAGTGTGCCGACCACAGTGCTTGCATGGATGAAGATCAAAACAGTGATATTTCATATGGCCAACTCGATCACAGTGTTGGAATTTTTCAATCTGATGTTGTTGTGGAACAGGATCTGGAACAGCTGCAGGTGAACTGTCATACATGAATCCGACACTCTGAAATATGATGGGCTTTGTGTAGTCTGGAATATGAAAGGACACATCCTTGTCATATCCAAGACCAGTTCTGTGCTTGTTGTGGACAAGCTCTTCCCAAGGTCTGATGATGGGCTTGAGAAGTGCAGGTTAAACTGCTGCATCTGCATGTATATCTGCTCTAGTACAAGGAACTGAATGTGAATCAACTTTAACTTTACTGAAATGCTACTGATGGGAGTCTTTCTCAATCTTCTAAATAGAAACAGGTTCAGAATGGTGACTCTTTTGTTGAAGTTCATCATGTTGAAGCTGAGATTCCAACTGCAAAAACTCAATCTTTTCTTGTGCATCTTGCAAACAATTTTGAATGTTACAAAGAGCATCCTTGCTCATTTTTTATCATATCATCAACATTTGAATGAATGAGGCTATTCAACAACTCTAATGCCTCATTGATTTTGGCCATTTTCAACAACTTAGGCTAAAAAATGAAAGGGTGTCGGCTACAACCGAAAATGCGCCCGTTTACAATGTGATTCAACAACAAATACAAATGACTCTAAAGAATTTCCAACTATGGAAATCTCAAAGTACAAAGTGTGCTCCTCAAATGATGGAGGGCAATCAACAATTTTCAACAACTCAAGTACTGATTGCAACTATGAAGAAGATGCAATTTCCACTCAAAATACAATGTTAGCTCAATACATATCTCTGCAAAATATTTGTAAATGTATAGCTGAAAACACGTGCAAGAATATTTTTATGGCAGCTGAATTTTCTTCTTCAAATAGCTGTTTTGCAAAGATGGCAAACTTGTCTTCAAATGTCAAATTCTTCAGAAAATCACCCTCTTGTATATGCCACAAATCATTAAATGTCAAATCTACAATACTCTCTATGTGTTCAGTCTATCTGCTCCTCATATGCCATTTTCTTCATTTCATTCCTGATGTTCTTATTCTCTAATTCCTCTCTCTCTGTTATTGTTGTTGTTGTTGTTTTTTTTTTTTTTTTTTAATTAATTAAAAATGAATTAAAAAATTTAAATAGGGAGGGAATTTAATAAATTAAAAAGGGATGGGGAGAGGGAAAACTAAAGGAAATGTTAAAAAAGGGAAGGAATTAAAATGGGAGGGAAGGGGATTAGTTAAAAAGAGGGGGAATTTTAAAAAGATGGGAAATTTATTTGGATGGGAAGAGGCTTATATTAAAATAAATTTAAAAAGAGACAGAGGGGAATTTTAAAAAAGGAGGCATGGAAATGTTTTAAAAAATTTAAAAGTTGAATTAAATTCATAAAAAATGTGATTAAAAAAAAGAGAGAGTCGTATTGTGGAGAGGGGTCTATCGTGGGTGGAGATGAGTGTTGTGAGGCGGAGTTAAGAGGAGAGGCAGAGTTGCAGTGCGCACGGGGGAGGGTTGAGAGGTAAGGGGGTAGGTTGATGGAGCGATTTTTTTATGAAGCGGTTTTTAGGAGGTGTGTGAGCCGTTGGTAAGAGGATGCAGTCCGAATGGAATGGTAGAGCGACGGTTTAGATGCTTATATTACAGTGAGCATATGTAGGTGGCGGGGTTGGAATCGTGAGGTGTTGGGGAGCGCTCCATGAGGGTGAGTTTGCAAATAGGGAGTGCGTATGGCGTGTAATGGGGACGGCAGGGAGAGCCGTAGGGTGGAATGGGGAGAGCGTTGAAGGAGCGAAGTGCTAGTGCGTAGGGCCGAATGCAGGGTAGGGTCGAATGCTAGTTGTGTGGTGAGGGCATATGTGCAGAGAGTTGGGTTTGATATAAAAAATTGCAGGTTGGAGAGGCTGAAAGGGCATGGAGTTTGAATTTTTTTATTTTTTATTTTTTTTTTATTTTTTTATTTTTTATATTAAAATAGCAGAGTAGAGAAATTATCTTTAAAACAGCAGTAGAACTTCTTCTAAATACACCGCAGAATGGACAAAATGTAGAGATGAGGGCAACAGTAGAATTTTTCCAGCAGCAGAGAATGAGAATGCAGAATTTTCCAGAAGATTTTAGCAGTAAAACCCAGAAATTTTTCCAATCGCCCAGCAGCAGAAGAACCCAGAATTTAGAGAACTCAGAAATCTCAAAAATTTCTTCAAAAACCCTCTTTAAACTATTTTCCAGCAGCTCAAAAATGCAGAATTTAACAATACTCAGAAATCTTTTCCACTAAAAACTCATAAACTTCTTCAGGAATCAATTTTAAAACACTTTTCAACAGCTCTTCAAAATGATGCAGAATTTAAAGTGCAGAGATAAAATCAGAATTTAGAAAACCTTCAAATGTGCTTCTTCAATACCACCACTGCTCTTCTTCAAAGTCAATTTCTGAATGCTGCCACAGATTTTGAATGCTGCTCCTCTTCAAAACACTTCTGAATGGCAACAAAAACACTGCTGCAGAAAGTCTCTAAATGCTGCAAAATTGTCAAGAATTTTGCAGATATGCATAGGCCATAAACACAAATGGCTCAGTCAATTTGGAGCAGGGCTAGCAATCGCCCGCTCTGATACCATGTTAAACACCATGTTGAAGCACACACATGGTGTATGAGGAAGATAAACACACACACAAGAGACTCAACACACAATGAAGGATAAGCGTGAGGCTTTCTTATTTTCCAATATACAAAGATGTACATTTATAATACAGTGGTGTGACTCTTGGTTTCATATTCCAAGGTCACTTGGACTCCATTGTGACTTTTCGCATTCCACACCTACCCATGTAGGATTAGGTGTTCCAACAGCCTCCTCAAAAAATTCTTCTATGGTCAACCCTTCTTCTTCATTGTTTGATAACTCTTGTTTATTGTGCTTGGCCATAAACAATACTTTCTCATTGGCTTCTTCTTTGTTGTCACTTTCTTCATCGAATGATGAGCTATCTTCTTTAGAGAGAAAGTTCCTTTTGGATCGTTTCTTTTGTCCTTGCTTGCTGAATTTCTTAAAGCCTTTCTTTCCTTTTGAGTTTCCATCACTTTTGTTCGGACATTTTGCTACGAAATTCCCAACCTCACCACAATCGAAACATATCAATGAAAGTTTACCTTTGAATTTTCCCTTACCAATTTTTAGTTTTCTCGTAAAGTAAGCATATTCTTCATCTGAAAGACCTTCTCCATCATCTCCTTTTTCTTCACACTTGCAGGTGCATGTCATTTCAATTGAAGGTTGTTTGTCCTTATTGGTTTTCTTAGATGCAATGAACACAGTTTTGAGATTCGAAGTACCCTCTTCTTCATCAATTCTCATTTCATATGCTATGAGAACTCCATGTAATTCCTCTTTGCTGAGTTTGTCTAGATTTGCACTGTATTCTAAGACTGATACCTTTGGGTTAAAGCTCCCTGGTAACCTTCTAAGAATCTTCCATATAATAGTCTTCTCATCAAGTGGCTCTCCCAATCCTTCCAGAGTATTGGTTATTTCATCAAGGTATTGGAAGTATGCAACAATATTGCAATCTTCTTTCATTCTGAGTTGCTCAAATTTTGCTCTATAGATTTGAAGCTTTGCTTCTTTAACATTTGAGTCACCTGCATATATATTCTCAAGCTTGTCCCATATATTTTTGGCAATTTTACAACCCAAAACCTTATGATAAGCAAATTCAATAAGTCCACTGATAATAATATTCTTTGCTTTTGCATCATTTACCAAATTCTTCTTTCCTTGTTCATCCGCGGTTGATGTAAATCCATTTTTAACAGTGTCCCATACTTTGTAACCTTACGCCAAGAGATAGACCTCCATTATTCATTTCCAGAGTGCATAATTATTTTCATTGAACAGAGGAACACCATTCTTGATATGCTCCATGACCTCCTTTCAGCTATTAAACTGCTATTGAAGGAACCAATCTCTGATACCAATTGTTGGAAATACTTTACAGTGACTGTAAGCAGTGTTGCCCACTTGAAGACTTCATGTGATGAACTTCTTGATGCTTTTCTGCACCTTGGTTGCTGCTCTTGTCATTCTATCCTCTGCTGCACCTTGCTTTGCTTTTCTACCCTAGAAAGTCTGGTCCTTTGCAGCTCTTGACAACACATGATCTAGCTTTTTCTTTCTCTCTAGGAGCTCGATATTGAATCTAGTGTATCTCTGTTATTTCAGATCCCCAATATATGATTTTAGGTCCTGTAGTAGTCCTCTGAGTTTTCTTTCCAATTCCATAGGTTTGACGCAATTTGGATTCTTAAAGAAAGGGTTATGCCCAATCTCTCACAATGCCCTAATTATGGAATGTTTCGGTAGAGTGAACTTGTACGGTGTTCCATGTGTCATTGTTTCTTCATTCGGCTCTGAAATTGATAGAGAGAAAACTACAGTCTATGCAATATCTTCCACTTTTTACAGAATTCCAATCCGATATTCAAAGAGAGAGTTATGATGATTTTCCCAAGGTCACTTCTTTGAGATGAATTTCAGGAGCCTGCAAAAATACTGACTTCCACAAATCATATCTCTGAAAATATTGTGCATCTTGATCTAAAATTTTCATAGGAGCTTCCTTAGGATTTCGGATTCACCTAATAAAAATTTCAGCTTTTGAACCTTCATATAATAAAAATTTAGAGCGAAAATTCCACGATGACCTGTTTCAGATCGCGAAATCCCTTGCATAAGGAGGATATGAGGATCACAATTTACATAAATGCTTAGGTTGAGAGGGGCTTCAACAAGTGAACATGGGAGGGATTTTAGGAGCTTAAAAAATATTAATTATGACTTTTCAATGACCCATGCCACAACCCCATGGGGTTTTAGCCCACTAACTAGGGTTACAAACTTCAAACATGAATATCTCTCAAACTATGAAGAATTACGTGGCGTGCCATATATCAAAGAAAACATCTCGACAATAAGAAACCATAAAAATGATTCTTGACCCAGAATATATTAATTTGGTAGGTCAAAATTCCCATGCAATATTGGGTTAGCCCCTGGTGCTGCTTGGGTTGACATTAATGACAACCGCTGATCAACAAATTTAGTATGTTAATTTTCCCCATAGACAAAGGTGATCCTAAATGCAATGAATATCCTTAGCATTTTTTTTTGAAATATTTTTATTTTCCTTTCATTTCTTGATATAGCTTCCTAATGTCAGCTTCTTCATTGCAAAGTTCCTACCAAGATTTTCCTTCCTTGGGGTTTATACATGTAATTATTATTTTATGATTTCCCTTTCATTTTTTTTCTTTCCATTATGTTTGTTTATATTCCTTTAATTAGCCCAATGGGCTCTACAAATATTTGGTCTACCAACTTTAAGAAGTTTATTAACCTAACTATGTTAGGTATCCGCATTTATCCAAGTCTCCTTCTAGGGGATAATCCAAAGTCATACCATGACTTGAGGAATAAAAAACCTTCAATCTCTAGATCTACTTGGGGATTATAATTGTGAGTTGGCTTGTTTTGATTTGAATGGCATATATTTTTGATAGTTTTATTTTCATCCTTGTTGATTTTCAATATATCCATTAGTTTGAGTAGCTTGCTATTAATTCCTCTTTACTAAGAGTTCTAAGAATTCTTGGTTAATCTTATAAATAATTTATGTAAATTTTTTAAATAACATCAATGACATGGTTTTGTATTTAATAAATATCTCTACATAATATTTAGAAATAAAATTGTAGACATGTAACACTTTATGCTTCCACATATAACATTTTATATTTCATATATATAATTTTACTGTTGCATTCACTTCTCCATCTTGTTTATTTTTGTTTCATCTTGTGTGCTCTCACTAAATAGGACTGTTAGAGAAACATATAATAGGATTATTTTGGTGTTACTTTTTCCATGCTTCAGGGGTATGGTAGTATATCTCCAATTACAAGAATGAAGATTGAAGTGGAAAACTTTGTTTGTTTGTTTTAATGGGGTGAAATAATATTATAAACTATAATTTTGTTTAGCTTAGGAAATGTCTATTCATAGAACATTACATAATAGACCATAGTATCTGGTCATGCCTTTTCCAAAGTCTCGAAGGATTTAACGGTTCCATTTTATTGGGTTTTTGGCTCCACGTTCCTAGTGTCAATGGCTAAAAATTTGCCTAGCAACTCATCAAAAGATGAAATTGTAATCTAACATCTTTGAATTGTCAATTTTCAATGATAGTGTGGAAAATTTTATTGCTAAACTCCTCATAGATATGGATCTTTAAAAATATGGACCTGCATCAATTGCAATTTTAATTTTCCAAAATTGGCATCGCTAAGTTCATAAGTGTCACCGTAACTGATAGATTTGCAGCGCCTCAATGTAATTTAGTGTTGAAATCGGAATCGGGGATGCATAATATAATTTGAGAGCACATTCGGAAGCGAGGATGCCCCCAAACAATTGTTTAAACTGTCACTTCCCTTGCGTTTTGAAGGCTCCAAATGAAAGGGAGCTCTAGCTAACGCACCAGATGATATAATAACTCTTAGTAGATACATGCAGTGTTCCAAATATTATTGGGGGTCGTAGTTGAGTAGATTGTTAGGGACCGTAACAGATAGATTTGTAGCACCTCGAAGGAATTCAGTGTTGGAATCATTTCTGTAGGGTTAGTTTTGGGCAGAGGCTTTGATTTTCCTTAATATCATCATGATAATTGGACAAGAAACTTTAGAACCCGTGGAAACAGTGGAAAAAAATGATATAGGACAAGTGAAAATTTCCGCATCAGCCAAAGCTGGGAAGTGGGTTTGGGACAATGTTAAACAGTATCGGGGCATTTTAAAACAAATCTTAGCTCATATAAAATGGGAGCAGAGAAGGAAAAAAAGGTCTCAAATGGAAAGTACTCGGGTCCTTCGCCAGAAAAATGTTCAAACAAGTCCTCTTTGCAAGCATGTGGCAACAAAAAGTCTAAAGGAAAAGGAAAAGTCATTGGTGATTCTGCCTTATATAGTCCCACATCCACACTGTTGGGTGTGGAGCTTGATTATCTTGTTTACTTTGTATCACAGCATTGGACCCATGTACCTCAAATGGTGTCGCCCGTAAATTAATCGCTGCCATAGGGGGTCCAAGGGGGGGGCAGCAACAACTTTATGGAGCCCCCCACTAGTGGGGGTTTTCGGAGGCAGCGCCCTCGAAGCTAAAAACAAATGTAAAATTGCCTTGTAAAAGTATAGTAATTTCTAGTCAATCTGGGCCGTTCATTAGGCAAATGATCTGACGGTAGAAGTTATGTTTAGTTTAGGGTTATTTTCCCTAGAAGGCAACCCCTCACTTTTATGAGTGTATTGTATTGCGGCTATGCATTTTATGTGTATTATCAGAGCGAGAAATAGAGAGGGAGACTGTGAGAGAGAACAGAGGATATTACAACGGATCTGCTGCAGGTTGTATCTCTTCATTTTGCTGGATAATAGAAAGGAAGGACTGGCTATTCGGGGTGGACGTAGCCCAAATTGGGTGAACCACATATATCTGTGTATCTCTAGTTTTATGTGATTTGTGTGCTTGTATTTTCCGCATATTTTATGTGTTGCATTGCCCTATAATATATAATTTTCTAACAACTGGTATCAGAGCTGAAGGTATATTTGGCTAATAAACTCACAGGAAATAAGGGTTCCTGGTTCGAGTGGGAGCAATGTCGGAAGATGGTAAGTTTAGGGTCGAGAAATTTAATGGCCAAAACTTCCCGCTGTGGAAGATGCAGATGGAAGATTATTTGTATCAGAAAGATCTGTACCTACCATTGAGCGGAAAAACAAAGAAGCTGGTGGCCATGACAGACGCGAAATGGAACATTCTCGATAGAAAGGCACTCGGAACAGTACGGTTGTGCCTTGCAGCGTCATTCGCCTTCAATATTTCGAAGGAAACAACAACCGAGGGTTTGATGTAGACGTTGGCGAAACTATATGAAAAACCCTCAGCCTCAAACAAGGTATTTCTTATGAAACGACTATTTAATGTGAAGATGTGGGAAGGTGGATCTGTTGCAGACCATTTAAATGATTTTAATACAGTTACCAGTAAGTTAAAACTGTAGGGGTAAACTTTGATGATGAAGTTAGAGCTCTGCTATTCTTGTGCTCATTGCCAAAAAGCTGGAATGGTTTAGTTATGGCCATTAGTAACTCTGTCTCTGGATCTAGTACTTTAAATTTTGATGATGTTGTCGGTGCTATCCTTAGTGAGGAAATGCGACGGAAAAGCTCCGGTGAGACATCGGCTAATGCTTTGAGTGCAGAGTCTAGGGGAAGAAGAATGGAAAGAGGAAAGAGCTTGGGATATCACAGTAAATCAAGGAAAGGTAGATCCAAGTCCAGATCGGGGATAGTGTGTTGGAAATGTGGAAAGAAATGACACCTAAAGAAAGACTGTAGATCTCAGAAGGGAAAAGAAGGAGACACACAGCAAGAAAAAAATCATGAAGTAAATGTGACAGGTGATGTGTTACAAGATGCTTTGATTCTTTCTTTCGAAAATGTTACTGATTCTTGGGTTGTAGATTCAGGGGCTTCATTCCATGCCACACCTGATAAGAAATATTTTCATGACTATATTCAAGGAGATTTTGGACAAGTTCGTTTGGGTGATGATAAACCCTGTAAAATTGTTGGAATGGGTAAATTTCTTGGAAAACAACAGAATGGAAACCAATGGCTACTAAAGGAGGTAAGGCATGTTCCAGATCTAAAGAAAAATTTGATTTCAACAGGGCAGTTAGGCGGTGAAGGTTGTGTTACAACTTTCACAGATAAAGCTTGGAAGGTCACCAAAGGAGCCCTGGTAATAGCAAAAGGCGAAAAGTTTGGTACATTGTATTTATGCAATGGTATTTCTAACTCTGTTAATGCTTTAACTTCCAAAGGAGCAGATGCAGCATTATGGAATCATAGGCTCGGACACATGAGTGAGAAGGGGATGAAGATTCTTCACTCAAGAAATTTGTTGCGAGGTTTGAAGAATGTTGATTTGGATTTCTGTGAGAATTGCATTTATGGAAAATAGAAGAGAGTCAAATTTCTCAGAGTTGGGAAAGAAAAGAAGAGTGAAAAATTGGAGCTTGTGCATACAGATGTATGGGGACCTTCTCAGGTATCATCTCTCGGTTGCTCTCGCTATTATGTTACGTTTATTGATGATGCAACTAGAAAAACTTGGATTTATTTTATTCAAAATAAATCTGATGTATTTGATACTTTCAAGAAATGGAAAGCTTTGGTTGAGATTGAGACAGGAAAGAAGTTGAAGTGTCTCAGACCAGACAATGGAAGTGAATATTGCAGCAAAGAGTTTTATAGGTACTGTTCAGAGTATGGAATTCGTAGAGAGAAGACAGTTCCAAGAACACCACAAGAAAATGGTGTGTCAGAAAGGATGAACAGAACAATCATGGAACGTGCAAGGTGCATGAGATTGCATGCGGGATTGCCTTTACAATTTTGGGAAGATGCTGTAGATACTGCTGTTTATCTAATAAACAGAGGGCCTTCAAGTTCCTTGGATGGTGGTATTCCAGAGGAAGCATGGACAGGTAAAAAGATAAACTACTCTTTTTTAAAGCCTTTTGGTTGTGGGGCCTTTGTCCATATTAATAAAGAAAACAGAGGTAAAAATCTAGACTTGTGGTGAAGGGGTTTGCATAGAAGAAAGGTATTGATTTTGATGAAATATTTTCTCCTGTTGTTAAGATGACTTCAATCAAAACTATTTTAAGTCTTGTAGCAGTGGAAGATTTACATCTTGAACAGTTAGATGTAAAGACAACATTTCTCCATGGAGATTTGGAGGAAGAGATATACATGTAGCAACCAAAAGGATATGAGGTCAAAGGGAAAGAAAAATTGGTGTGCAGGTTAAAGAAGAGCTTGTATGGCTTAAAATAGGCTCCAAGGCAGTGGTATCTAAAATTTGACAAGTTTATGTCTGAACAAGGTTATACTAGATGTCACTCTGATCATTGTGTTTATCTAAAAAGAAAAATGATGGTAGCTATATTATATTGTTATTGTATGTGGATGACATGCTTGTTGCATGTTCTAACATGCAGGAAATAAATGTTCTCAAACAAAAATTGGAAAATTCATTTGAAATGAAGGATTTGGGAGCTGCAAAACAAATCCTTGGTATGAGAATAACTAGAGACAGGAAAAATCACAAATTAACATTATCTCAGAATGAGTACATACAAAAGGTGTTGAAAATATTTAATATGAAAAATGCAAAACCAGTTAGTACACCTTTTGCTAGCCATTTCAAACTTAGTAAGGAGATGTGCCCCAAGACCCACGAAGAAATGGAATATATGTCTAAAGTTCCATATGCATCAACAGTTGGAAGCTTAATGTATGCAACGGTCTGCACAAGGCCTGATATTGCACATGCAGTGGGAGTTGTAAGAAGGTACATGAACAATCCAGGAAAAGAACATTAGATGGCAGTAAAATGGATTCTCATATATTTGAGAGGTACCACAAATCAAGCATTATGCTTTGGTGGTTCAAAAATTTCTCTACATATGTAGATATGGCAGGTGACAGAGATAACAGAAGGAGCACTACAGGATATGTATTTATTGTAGGTGGAACAACTGTCAATTGGGTTTCAAAAATACAAAGTGTTGTTGCACTTTCAACAACAGAAGCAGAGTATGTTGCTGCTACAGAGGCTAGTAAGAAATGATTTGGTTACAAAGGTTTATGGATGAATTGGGTAAGAAGCATGATATGGGCACGCTATATAGTGATAGCCAAAGTGTCATTCATCTTTCAAAGAACTCAGCATTTCATTCCAGGACTAAACACATACATCTCAAGTACCATTTCATACGGTCAGTATTGGAAGATGGAGAGTTGATCCTAGAAAAGATACACACTAGCCAGAATCCTGCAGATATGCTAACAAAAATTGTAACCAGGGAGAAACTGAGAACGTGTTCAATTTCAATTGGTCTTCAAGGATGACGATGAAGATGAGAAACAACTAGGTCCAAAGAGGAGTCATTGTCCAGCAAATGAAGCAGCGGTGGAGTTGCTACAATCAGTCTCTAAGTGGGAGATTGTTGGGTGTGGAGCCTGATTATCTTGTTTACTTTGTATCATAGCATTGGACCCCTGTGCCTAAAATGGTGTCGCCCGTAAATTAATCGCTACCGTGGGGGGTCCAGGGGGGGGCAGCAACGACTTTATGGAGCCCCCCCTTGGCGGGGGTTTTCGGGGGCAGCGCCCCCAAATCTAAAAACAGATGTAAAATTGCCTTGCAAAAGTATAGTAATTTTTAGTCAATCTAGGTTGTTCATTAGGCAAATGATCTGACGGTAGAAGTTATGTTTAGTTTAGGTTTTTTTGCCCTAGAAGGAAACCCCTTAATTTTATGAGGGTATTGTATTGCGGCTGTGCATTGCATGTGTATTCTCGGAGTGAGAAATAGAGAGGGAGACTGTGAGAGAGAACATAGGATATTACAACGGATCTGTTGTAGGTTGTGTATCTTCATTTTGCTGGATAATAGAAAGGAAGGACTGGTTGTTCGGGATGGACGTAGCCCAAACTGGGTGAACCACGTATATCTGTGTCTCTCTGGTTTTATGTGATTTGTGTGCTTGTATTTTCTGCATATTTTATGTGTTGCATTGCTCTGTAATATATAATTTTCTAACACACACCTCTCACTTTGTCATATGATCTTTATGTGAAAGAATTGTTAAATGTAAAAAATAGGTTGGAGATAGTAGAAGCTAAAGAGCAGGAAATAGATTGTACAATCCATATAATAACAACTGAAAACCAGGCTTTATTAGAAAGCAAAAAAATTCCGAAGGAGCAAGTGGCATTGCTACAAGAAGCTCTCCTAGTAGGGAAGACATAATGGAAATGCATGAAGGCGGAGGTGCAAAACATGAATAAATGTGCAGTGGAGAATACAAAGGTGATGAATGTGAAACCATCCTAAGATAAGGGTAAAGTAGTTTTCCAAATAGACAATCATGAAGAGAAATCAAAAGAATAAAGAAAAGGAGATTCCACAAAACTCTCCAAAACATGGACTTAAGTTATTAGCAATTTTGCTAAGAGGGAAGGAGAAACAAACATTCACACTACAAGGAAAAGACACTCTAGCAGATGTTTTTGAGGAATCCCTTATAAAAATACCCCAAACATTCGTTTCTAGCGGAGGTTACTAGAGGAGGTTGGTGGGTTGAGGTTTTTGCAGATTTTTTTCATTCGGTGTGCTTATCATACTAAACCACACCAGTCCGCTCAAGAAGGGAAAGCACCGGGGTGCACAAAACATTGGCACACCAGACACCGTGCGCTCCGTACACACCTGCCTGGTGCATCTTATTACTATAGAGCACCGGTGCTTTACAACTCTTTCACATTGGTGCGTCAAAAAACAGCGCGCCAAAATAGAAACCGCCTGGTGCGGTATTAAGAAACCGCACCGGTGCGCCTATAAAACCCTGTGCACCAGAACAAGGTTAAATAAATAAAAAAATTACGGCCAAAAAACCGCATTTTTCACTTTTCTCAGTGCTCCAGAGCTGTCAAGAACTAGTGCAATTTATCCTTGTCTGAGCCACCCTGACATCAGTGCTCCCATTGCACCCATTGCACACACTGCTGCTGTGCATTGCCCACCAATCTCCAGCTTGCATTTCTCAAAATGGTGGGCAAATTTTCTTTTCCAAATTCTACAGCCAATATGCCTCCTCGACGGCCAAATGTATAGGTATTTTTCTTGTTTTCCATAATTAAGTTTTTTAGCAGATTAGAATTTCAAATAACCTTAAAATTAACCATTTAAAAGAAAAAAAAAAAAATTGCGCGGTGCGCTCGAGCTGTTCGGCTCGCACCGGTAAGCGGCGCTGCCTGTAAAAATTACAATCCACACCGCAACCGGTGCTAACGGTATCTGCACCATTTCCAGGGTGGTACCGAAAGGCGCACTACATTATTTTAAAATTAAAAAAAAAGGTGTGGTGCGGTCATTTATCAGGACGCACCGTTGACCATGTGGAATAGCGGCAACACGGTGCGTTGACCAAAAGATTCGCCCCGGGGTGGGTATGTTTGTCAGTGCACCACATTCTGTATTTCGACAGGGTCAACGATGCTGCCTGGTAAAAGACTGCACCATTGACTATGTAATGAAGTCAGGAGGTCAGTGTGCTGACCCAACTATACGCGTTGGGGTGTAGATTTTAGTTAGCGCACCGCACTCCTGACACCGTACATAGTCAACGGTGCTCTGAAAATTTTCAGGTGCACTGCCTACGATGCGTTGAATGTCATGTGGGGCACCGCCATCGGTGCACGAAAAACAAAAGATGCACCAGATTCAGTGCATGACTATTTTTTGTCGCGCACCGACTGTTTTGTTTTTTTTCCAAAAAAAATTATATATGTATATTCCTAAATACATGTCTCATTTAATAAAAAAAAATTATTTAATATGTCAATCATTCAGAGAGAAGATGGGGAACAAAAACAACAACAGGCAGAGCAGTATGACATGGTTCACCTGTGGGAGGCACGAGAGAGGGAGAGAGATGCGTACCCTTTCCCTATTACAGCAGCTACCCAAGGGCTCCTAAGGTAGGTAGGCCTCCTCAAGTTCTATGAGGAGGCTACTTCCCTAAAGGGCCATGGTGTGTTTTTAAGACATCTTATCGATAGGTGGAATTCCCATCGACAGACTTTCCGAGTTGGCCCTAACTAGTGGTACACACCCACTGAGGAGGACATATATTTCATTACAGGGCTATCGAGGAGAGGGGTGGATTTTCCCTCATTCCCAGAGGTTCCAGCTGGCTATGTAGTTGGGAGTCAATTATTGTACTCCCATAGATATATTGGAGCATATGTACTGTCTCCTTCAGATTTTCAGGTCGCCGGAGGTCAATTATGTATTGGTGAATTTGGTAGTGAGGAGGTGAGGTACCTCTCACTTCTGATTTCGACCATTTCACACAACACCAATTACAGGCAATGCATTAGTTGCTCGCTTCTATATTATATTGATTCTTTAGTACAAGAGCCATGACTTGTCAAGTGGTCTGCCATTTTTTTGCAACAGTTCTGTATAGCCTTAGATAGATGTCGTGCTCATGCACATGGGAGGGTCAACTTCCCTTTTGATTCAGAGATTTTTTATTTATTTTTTGAGAGGTTTACAAAGACGAGGCCTACTTTTGTTCGGCAGCCTCGTAGGCCGATGTTCGAGGCACAGATGCACTTGTCAGGGAAGATGATGCCCAAGAGGGACGAGACTGTGTTTCCAGCGAGGATATCGAATGATGCACTAGAGTTTCTAGCCAGTGTTGACGAGTTGCATCCCTTCATTATGATCCCCTATCCTTATGCTGGATTGGATTGGTGAGGATGTGCCAACATCTTCTTCATAGCTGATGAGCTACTAAATGATAGAGGTAATATTACTGTTTTATTTAAATTTATTCTAACATGTTCTTTAACTTTTTTTAATTAAATTGTGTAATGAAATTGTCTAATTTTTGTTGTGTACTTGTATATAGAAATTGGGTCTTTTTATGGTGAGGACATGCCGGCACCACTACATGATCCAGGTGTGGATCCCGATGACGATCAGGGCATGCCATCTATCGAGGATCATCAGGAGGCCGGTGCAGAGAGACCTACTCCTACTGGTGCACCAGTACCGCCTTTTGCTAGGCGTAGTCGGCTTGATACTAGATACAGGATGGAGTTGGGCGACCAACTCACTGCATTGATGGTTGAGGTGAGCATTAGACCCGCTCATATGAGAGACATATAGGCTGATGGTAGGATGTTACAGATGTGGAGAGGCATGCCACGTGACATGTACAGTCTGATGCGGCATGTCGTAGGAGCTACGACCTTAATTACAAGACTGAGGAGGACCGTTGCACGTTATAGGCATGGTCGAGATGCAGTTCGTGGTGATCGACATTCCGCGAGCAGTGACTCATCATCTCATGATCGTTTAGCTCGTGTCACGCCAAATGAGCAGCCTCCACTAGCATCTAGCAAAAGTCATCATGGAGATCAGGCTGGACCATCGACCTTCAAGGCTGCACCATTGACTGAGCAGGCCTCAACTAGTACTGCTATTGATGTTGTACCACCAGCTGATCCATGAAATTTATATTACAGTTGTATATTTTTAACATTATTCAGTTATATATGTGTGTGTGTGTGTGTGTGTGTGGGGTCCATGTATTTAATGTTCATGTTGGATTTGTACTTAATTTACATGTTGGTGATCATCATGATGTGTATATTGTTAGGTCATGTTAGATATGTTCATTTAATGTGCAGCTTGCAGATAGATGTGTATGTGATAACATGAGTTATATGACATGAGATGTATATTTGATGTTTGTGTTGTGATGATGTTATACAATGCTAATTGTGTTTTGTTAGATGATCATGATCACAATGATGTTAGCAAATTTGAATGTGTTTTTTAGTCGAATATTATGTTTGTACGATGGTTATCATGATCGTGATGTTTATTAATTAATTTAATATTAAATGACCATGATATTTATTAAATATTATGTCGTGATTGTAATTTAAATTTAAATTTAAATTGTATATTGTAAAATTGTAAAATTGTATTTGTATTTGTAATTGTAATTTTAACTGTAATTGTATGTAAAATATTTGTAAAATTTTAATTGTAATTGTAATATTTAATTTATTGTGAAATGATTGTAATTGTAATTTTAATTGTAATTGTATGTAAAATTCTAAAATTGTAATTGTAATTCTAATCGTAATTGTATGTGAAATTGTAAAATTGTAATTGTAATTGTAATTGTAATTCTAATTGTAATTTTAATTGTAATTGTATGTAAATTATTTGTAAAATTTTCTATTAATGTGAAATAATTTTATTAAAATTTTTAAATTTTTAAATTTGTAAATAATTGTAAAATAATAAATCTATAATAATATGAATTTTTGTAACATAATAAAGTTCAGAAAATAATGCAAATAAATTCATGTCCTTTAGAATTATCATTATTTTATTATGATCTTACATACCAAAAAAAGTTCCTGGTTTTTCGTCCGGTGCGCTTATCATCGTAGCCCACACCGATGCATCTTAGTACTGTAGTGCACTGGTGCTTCACAACTCTTCCGCACTGGTGCGTCATAAAACACCGCACCAAAACATAAACCACGGCTTATGAAACTGCACTGGTTCACCTATAAAACCCTGCTCACCGGAACAGGGTTAAATAAAACCTCACATGAACCAGGTATGTCATTGAAATATCTTTTCTAAGAAGGAAAATTTATTCTGTAAAGTGCAGTATTGGAGCAGCAGAGGGTTCGAATCGCGGGCAAGAATTTTTTTGAGGAGATGAGGGTTTAAAAAGATGAGAGTTCGAATTTCGGCTGAGAAGTTTATAACAGAGAAAATAAGTGATTCAAACAGAAAGACGGACAAAGACGCTTAATTACAGGGATGTAGACGGCTACATAGCTCGACAAAGTACAAAAGGAGAAAATATTTCTGAAAAATCTGAGAAGGGCGGTCGAGAAAGCTCAGTTGAGACCAGCGATAGGGTTAAGAGGCATGGTCACGAGGGTAAGTATTTTCTTGATCATGGCAGAGAGCATTCGGTTAAGGCCGAAAATAGGGTTAAGAGGTCCCATGATGGAGAAATGGAGAGCAGAGTTGATGGCAGAGAAATACATGTCGACGCTCTGGCGACTAGCAAGGTGAAACGATCCTTAGAAATCAAGGAGTCTTATTCACTATTAAGGGATGTCAGAGAGAGATCAATTGAGTCTCTCGAACGGGCTAAGAGATAACATGAAGGTAACTATTCTCATTCTTACAAGGTTGGTAGGGAAAGATTAGACAGTAGAGAAAGATCAATCAAGGCAGTCGATAAAGCCAAGAGGCACCATGAAGGGAAGGATTCTCATTCCCTTAAGGACAGCACAGAAATCAGTGCACCATATCCAAAATAGGGCACAATGTGTACATTACGATAAAATAGATGAGCTTGTTTGCTTTGATGACCATGTTCACTTGCTCTCTCCAGAATGCGTTTAAAAGTTGGGAGTATTGTCCGGGCTTCGGTTGGCTTACATAAACTTTTACCGACAAAGATGATGTTGCATAAAATCACATCTTCAGCTTTCAATTGAACTTGAATGGAATCTATAACTTGTCTGAGCTGTGGTCCTGTGGATAACGAGGAATATCACATGGAAGGTACCCAAAAATCCAAAATTTTGAAAGTATAAGTGAATTAGCACTTATCAAAGAACGAAATGCCGAACAAAATGTGAATGGGATACACTTAAGGATTCCATGGTCCCATTTTTATTGAAAATGATGCTCTCTCTGGATGAAACCAGTAAAAATTCTACTTGTATTATAAATGGAAATCCAGTGACCATTTCTATGGGAAGAAAAGCATAGATACCTCCAGCTACCATATTTCCACCTGCAAATCGGTTTCCCATTGGAAAAGCTAATGTAATGGCCCATTTTGCAATGGCTTTCCTCTGCTCAACCCTATACTCATTTTCTGTGAGAAACCATTGCCTCCACATGTAATAACTGCATTGTCTAGTCGAAAATCGGTCTTATTCTGCTAACAAATGCAGAATGAAGTACTCATTGTCATTACTCCCATAACATTCAAGGTCAGTTTCTCATAAAAAAGAGATTGTATAAATTTTTTTAAGATCAAGATAGAAAGCACAAAGGAGAAAAGAGGAAATTGGATGCTAAGATGGAGGAGGAACTTACAAATGAGCAAGTAGATCATGGGTCAGCAAGCAGACCATGGGGCACCTTTTCTTGTTGCAGGTTATGGAAAGGTTCAAGTTTCTTTTTCTAAAAGAAGAAGGGGTGTAGTTTTGAAAAGAAATGGCCCAAAGATTGTCACATCAAATTGTAAATTTCCAACATGTCTCATTTTGGTGTACACACATAAAAATAATTTCGGTGCCTTAACCGCAAATCGGTGCTAATGTACAAATAACCGCACCGGTGCATTTTAGTTACTCTGCACCGGTGCGTTTTAGTTACTATGCACCGGTGTCGTGTTACCAATGGACACACTGGTGTAGTGCTATTAAGTGATGCATCAATGAAGAATAACCGCAAATAAAAAAAGCACAACTCTATTTTCTTTAAGTGAAAAAAAAAGAGGCAAATTGAAAAATGGGCAGCAAAATATTTTTCAAAAACTAATGTCATAAAATAATTCTTTAAATACTAAACACTTTTCATTATTTCACTATTTTTGCTAAAATTTTCAGCCAGAGATTTGCAGGAGACATACCTGGAGCAAGAGAGCACGAGAGCACTGTGGAGCAGCGAAATACGTTTGAACAGAAGTATTCAGATAATTAGAATCCAAACCTCTGGTGATTCAAACCCTATAGCATAGAATTTCAAATGATCTCATGATTAAATTTGATTTATTTTTTTTTACTTTTTTTTCTGCAGTTTTTTTACGAAGTAAGGAAAAAAATTCAATTTGTTTTTCATTTTCAAAAAAAAAAAAACCATTTTTACCTTAAACCCTTCATTTTTTTTTCTTATTTCTACCCTTTCTTCTCCTTGTTTCTGTTATTTAAAAATTAGGGCTTTTCATTTTAGATTGACATCCAACCCATGGGACGACTTGCATAGTCAGATCTCAATCCATGTCGGCCCTTGCATGAATTTTTGAAAAAAATGGATTTTTTTTATTGTTGCACCCTGCGTAACCTAGCGCACCAGTAGTGCACCGGTGCGCTGTATTATACAACGCACCGCGCAAGTACTGTGTAATAAAAAATTTAAAAACAATTTTTTTTTAATCAGTGCGCCATATCTAAAATAGGGCACCGGTGCACTATGTTATGAGGAGAGCACCATATGGTCTATTATACTGTTTGTGCAATGTGTTTATGCTACAAAAACTAACACTATACGATTTTTATTATTTTCACTGTGTTAATCGGTGCAGTTGTTAACATGTAATGCACTAGTTCTCCTTGTTGACATAGAGCACCGTACGATCTTTTATATTGTTTGAGTGGTGCGTTTATAAGAACCCCACGCACCGATCTCGGTGCGTCCATCATTAAAGGCGCACCGGTTTCTTGAGATTTCTTTTTTACCTGAAAAGTTGACAATTTATTTATAAATATATTAATGAATGATATGGTACAGGTTTCAAATTAATAAAGAAATGACTAACAAGAGATCAAGTAACAAAAATACTGATAACACATCAAGAAAAGAAAAAAATGCAAGTTCTTTGTAAATTCTTTACAAAAAATATTATTTTTGAACTATATGTAAATTTAACTAATATGTATTGTTTACTTTGTATCATGCAGAGACACAAAATGACGAAGCTCGATAAGATTATTTCTTATCTAGGACCAGAAGAGCGTAAAACCTTGATGGAAAAATTGCAAAAGGATGAATCAGGTGAATGAAAAAATACTATCGATCCAATATGAGTTTCTTTTTTTAATTTTCATTAATAATATACTTAAAATTATTAGATAACATGTGTTAAACAATCTATTAATTCACATATGTTTAATGTTCTACAGGGACCAACAACTCAGAAAAGAAATGTTGTTCTAAGAAAAGAAAAAAAATAGAACATGCAAATGAAAATGAATTTCTCCTTAGCTCATCTAGAGTGGTGTTGGAGGTTAACGAAAGGGGGAAAAACTTTTACAAAAGTTTGAGGGATCTAGTGGAACGAATGTATAGACGTTCTTTCCACTTACAATACAAAAACCAATCCAATGATTCCAAGAATCAAATTTTATCTAAACTACAGGAAAAGTTTCTAGAGAATTGGTCAATGAGACATGTTAGACTTTTAATAGAAAAAACATACAACAACAAAAATAAGGAATGAAAAATTAATATTCTTTTAAATTTTTGTCTAAAATTATTTATAAATATCACTTTTGTTATATATAATTTTCATATATCAATATAAAAATTAAATAGTTTATTGTCATGTTATATTTTCAGGAAGATTATGAAAATCTCAAAAGATGAACAAGCTGATATCATAAATATGCCAGTAGGAATGTCCAAAAAGGTGTACAAGGAGATGGTCAAAGAAATGGAAAAAATTGCATCGCAGGAGGAGCCATCTCAACAACAATGTCCTTCAAATGTAATATGTAATCATTGAATTTTTCAATCATTAGGTACAATAAATAAAAAAATTATCATTAAATATTAATTTTCAAGTATTTTCTTGCAGAAAAGAAAAGAAAATGGAACCCATTCAACACATAAAACAGGACAACAAGGAAGAAAAGGCTTGATATCTAAGTTTGTGAGTAATTTTTACTTCCTTATAACAACTTAACTAGATTTCATTTTTGTATTTTTTAAGTTGTTTTACAAAAATCATCATTGAATGTCTTCAAACAGGTGCTAACATACAAAGAAGAACCATCAAACGAATTGGATTGAAATTGGGTTAAATATGGGTCGTGAGTATATGTTGGCATATCGTAAATTAATTGTGGAATTTGTAAGCATATATCGATCTTGTTTTACTTAGCTCTCGTCTATAATTAATGTAACAAAAATCCTTTATATTAAATATATGATTTGTTATGGGGTATAAAAATTGCAGGAAATAAGGTATGGAACTACGCCAATAGATGAAATTTTGAAAGATGGCATGGTACATGGTTTTGAAAGAATGTGTATAGTTTATGAGTCAATTTTTGCTATGGTACGCCATTTTTATTTTCGATTTACATTGATGTATATTATTTAATATTGAAATTTTCATTATTCTCACTAATGTATATACACTCATTTCATTTTATTTTTATGTTTGTAGATGGAAGGTGAAGAAGCAAAAAACAATCAACATTGTGAACAAAACATTCCTGAAAATAACCCAAGTCATGGAAGTAGCTCTAGCAGTGACAGCAGTTCAAGCGAAGAATGATGATCACTATGTTTGGATATCAAAGCAAGGCATTGTATTTTTTGAAATATTTATCTGTGAAATAAGACATTTTGTTTAATGTAATGGACATAGTGTCCCAATTGAAAGACATAGGGATACCAATAATTGTCCCATTTTGTATGATAAAGACTGTCTTATATATATATGTGTGTGTGTGTGTGTGTGTGTGTGTGTGTGTGTGCTTATATATAATAAAATATGTTTTAATTTATTCTATTGTGTTCTCCATTGTCGTTCTCAAATGCACTAATAAAAATTTAATTCATATGAATATTGTTATAAGATATATATATATATATGTGTGTGTGTGTGTGTGTGTGTCGATTTTTGATGAATAATGAATTTAAAAAAATCACAATAATTATGACATGATATAACAAATTAATCCAAACATCACATTCAAATGCATTAATAAAAATTTAATTAATATGAATATTTTTATAAGATGTGTCGACTTATGATGAATAATGAATTTAGAAAAATCACAATAATTTCACTATCACAGGTCGATGTTTCTAAAAAATACAAAATGAACACTAGTGTGTGTCAGTTACTATACACCGGTGCGTTTGTATGATGCAGTGCACCGGTGCATTTCTACGACCTATGGGCACCACACAAATACCAAAACCAATTAAAAATCTCGGTGCGTTTGTGCGATATTGCGCACTGGTGCGTTTATGTGATACTACGCACCGGTGCATTTGTATGACGTATGGGCATCGAACAAATACCAATACCAAATATAAATATCAGTACATTTGTCTGATATGGCACAGCGTTTCTATAAGTCTATGTACTAACGCTTTGCGACGACCTATGGGCACCGCACAAATCCCAAGACCAATTGGTATGGTCCATGCATTGTATCACCAACACTATGCCCGGTGTGGTTTTATACCTTGACGATGCGATGGAGGAACCTTCGACCGCCGGGGGCCACCGTCTAGATGACACGCACTGGTGCGCTGAAACCTTAGTAGCGCACCAATGAAAAAAACATCTGTAATAACCTCTGGCTACCCATTTTTTTTAGTTGTGTTGAATTTTCGTTAAACACTCCGCCAAAACCTCCGTAACTATAAACGAATGTTGTAGCAAATTTTTTTCAAAAATTTTGGCCAATTTAATAACACTAAAAACCTCCTTTATAACCTCTGCTAGAGGGGCTTTTCCTTGTAGTGTCAGGTTGGAAACATGCAAGATAGAGAAATCAAGGAAAGACAAGATAGAGTAACAAACATAATTATTAAATGGGTGAAATATTATGGGAAAAATGAATGTACTTTTGACCTTGCAAAAGACTTCTTGAAAGACAAGTTGTAAGGGCAAGGAAAAATATGCCAAGCATGGAGAGTAGGTATGCTTAACGATGAGAGAGCCAGGCCCATAAAATTCATCATTCCTAGCTTGCTCAATAAAGATATCATTCTAAGCAAAAAGCATCTCTTGAGGGGTTCTTAGTTTTTTCTAGAAGAAGATTTAACTGTAAGACAACAAGAGGAAAGGAGGGACGAAATGAAGAAATTTAGGGCAACAAGAGATGAGGGAAAGAGAGCGTGGATTTATAAAGGTAAATTTGTGATAGCGCAATTTGGACCTCCTTCCAAAACAAGGCAGAAAAATGATAACAAAGAAGATGCAGCAAACTCTTTAGCAAGAAATGAGGAAGCAAGGTCAGTTTGGGTAAGCAGGGAAAAAGAATCAACTGTGAGTCTTGCATGTCAAAACAAATAGCAATCAAGTCGTACACAGGTTTCCTTAATATTAGTTTGTTGGAAATGTAGGGGTTACCCATGGAGACGAGGACCTAGGGCCTATTGCGGAAGGTAGAGACATAATTTGCCTCATAAAAACACATGAGCATGAAGGGTACTGGAAGATAGTAGTGTGGAACAAGGCAGCAGGGAATGGAAAAGGGCACAGGGGTATCATGGTATTAGTGAGAGAAAAATAAGGTCATTTCGTTCAGCTAGAAAAAGAATACCCAAATAAGCAATTTGTTTGGCTTAAAATATCAGAAAATGGAAATAACATCAGAATTATAGCATGCTATTTTGCGTCGCAAGTTTCAAAAATCTACAAAAGTAGAGGGTTTGACCACAAAAATCCATTTGCAGCCCTAAAAGAAGATATTGCAATATATTCTAAGCTAGGTGAAGTCCTTATAGTGGGGGATTTCAATGCTAGAACTACATGTGAAAAAGCTAGCATTCTTTGTTGTAAAGAATATTGTGACCCTATCTGGGTTACAGAAGAGAGTAATCATCAGTGGGAAAGAATTTAAGAGGATAAAGACTGAAATCTCTTTGGAGAAAAATTCCTTATGCTATGTGGGGCTTTCGATTTAGTCATTTGTAATGGTTTGACTAGATGGGAAAAGTCCGGTAATTTCACTTGCAATACTTACAATGGAGCAAGTGTAGTAGATTATGTAATTTTCTCGCATAGTTTGCATGAGAAAATATAGGAAGTGTTGATTGAAGATCAATTCTAGGACTTAAAATCAGGTCACAAGCCAATTTATTTAAGTTTCTCTTAGACTGGAAAGAAGAAATTACGGTCAAAAACTCAATGTGTTCAACAAAATCCCCCGAAGGGTAGAATTCTTTTGACTCCACAAAATTGTGATACCTTCAAAATAATGCTAGAGAGGCTCTTCGAGGAGGAAATCTCATTTCATGGCCTTCATAGTCACGAATTAACACATTTAATTCAAAGCACACTTGCTGAGTGCAAAAGAGAAAAAGAATAAGAAGTATGAAACAACTTGCTTTCCAGTTAATGTTTCGTTTGATGAGGGATGCAAAAAGGCAAGGAGAATGTGGAAGGAATCAGACAAGGATACCATAAAGCTCAAAGCTTACAAGCAGATATTAAGAAAGAAAAAGGTTGATTTCATGGTTTCAAGGAGAGAAGAACTAATCTTCCTTGGGAAAAATAACCCCAAATTATTCTGGAAGGAGCTCCAACCGAAAAAGGTGCAAACTGAAAACAACATTACAGCTTCTAAATGGTTTGACTATGCAAGACAACTTTATGAGAAGGATCCCAAGGTTGACCCTCCTCCCTTGGTCAACACAGACACAAAACTCTTCACGGTGCAAGACGTAGAGATGGGTATCAAGAAGTTGGGTGCTGGAAAAGCAAAATACTTAAATGAACTCCAAGCAGAGTATCTAAAGTGGGGCTTAAAAATTCTTTCACCTCACATCACAAAAATTTTCAACAACATCATACAGTAGGGGTTCCCCACAGATTGGAAAACTAGTATGGAAATACCTCTTTTAAAGAGTGGTGATGTCAATAATCCATCCAATTATAGAACCATAATGATAAACCCCTTTTTTGCAAAGTTATTTGGAAGCATGTTAGAAAATAAAATCAACAAGTGGGCAAAAGAAAGAGATAAACATGCTAAAGGGCAAGCAGGTTTTAGACCTAAACATTCCACAGTTGATCATTGTATAACTTTTAGGCACATCATTGAAAAATTTTGGGAAAAAAAGGAAGAAGTTTTTTGTTGCTTTGTTTATTTCATAAAACCCTTTGACACGGTTCCTAGGGATAAGATTTGGCAAAGAATGGAGGAACTTGCGGTTCTCGGGAATTTGAGAGCAGTTGTGCATAGGCTATATGAAGAGGTGAAATTCAAAATTAGAGCTTCAGGGGGCATTTCTGAAAGTTTTAGAAGCAATATTGGGGTCAAGTAAGGTTTCCCATTGTCTCCTACAGTTTTTGGTTTATATATTGACAAGCTTGAAGAGTGGCTAAATTCGCAAGGGGGTGACGGTATTCATTTGGGCAAGTTCGTTAGAAGGCTTCTTTTGTGTGTAGATGACCTTATACTGATTGCTAAATCGGCTCTTGGTTTGCAAGAGCACTTACATTCCCTTGAGAATTTTTGTAGAAGGGTGGGGATGCAAGTCAATATTATCAAAATGAAAGTAGTGGTTTTCTCAACAAAAGAAGGAATAACCAACTTAAGTTCTACTTTGAAGGAAACATTTAGGAAGGAAGTTGCAGACTACAAATACCTCAAAATTGACTTCAACAGAAATTTAAGATGGGATGGTTATAGAAAGAAAAGAACTTTGGGGGGTTGGAAAGCATTTCATGCTCTTCAAAACAGGTGTATAGAGGCAGAGTTGTGGGACTGGAAAACCACTCTAACCCTTTTTGGGCTTCTAGTGATTCCAGTGATTCTCTACGGTTGTGAACTATGGGCTAACAGCACAACCAAGATGCAGTGGAAAAAAATTGAGAAAATTCAGAAGCGTTTGATTACAAACAAATTCAAAATTAAAAGTGCAGTTCCTTATGCTATCTTGTTAAGTGAAACAGGGGTTGCTCCTATTGAAGCAATTTCTATGGTGCGATTCATAAGGTATTTGAAAAAAATTGAGCAAATGGAAGAGGGTAGATAACCTAAGGTTGTGTTTAATGACAGATTGTGAACAATAAAGAAGCCTTGGATGCGGAAAAATAACAAATGGTTTAGTAAATGGGGTATTTTCTTGAGCATGTGTCCTACAAACAATAAAGAGATAAAAACTTTTGTTATCGATAAGTTCCACAAACGTACTTGGGAAAAAAATCTAGGGAGAAAGAAGAAGTACTACATTGAAGAGTTTAACCCACTCATAATCATCAGCAAAAAGCGTACATAGGGGCCAATATTTCTTGGAGATCTAAAATTATTATTGCTCAATTAAGGCCTAATTCTCATCAACTCCGTTGTGAAATAGGGCGCTGGAAAATTCCAAAAGAAACATGGGAGGAAAGTGTATATATTTTTTTCTCTTCCGAAAAAGTGGAAATAGAAAAACATTTCATTTTAGAATGCAAGACCTTTAAAGAAATCATGGAAAATTATGCAGGTATTTTGGTAGCTAACTCTTGGGATAATCTATTCAGCAAAGAGTTTGTCAAGAAGCTGGGAGCATTTATTGTAAAACTCCACAGAAAAATGGATAAATACAAGAGCCAGATGGAGAAGCAATCTGTCCCATACGCTGTTTTTACCCTCATGGACGTTAAAAATACTTTTTTTCTTTGTTTCTATGTCTAGTGAATTTCTTTGAAGAAGTTGCAAGGAATCTTGTAGCAGCAGAGGAAGTAGGGGAAATATTTAACAGAGGCATTATGTTAGACATGGACTGGTAGGGAATAATGGCTAAGATGGTCTTTGAATTAGTTATAGAAATCATAAATAAAGAGATTACGTTTCCTAGCTCTAGTGATTTTTTTTAACTGAAAAATTGTACGGAAAAATTATACTTGAAATACTTGAAATGGCTCACAAATATACATAATCCTACTCAAAATTAGACCAAAACGTGTGGAAACAAAAATTCCCACCTAACCATTGACTTACTGCTCCACGACATGGTGGATGAGATTCAGTAGGTTTGGATGAATACTTACTTATACATATTTATACATTATGTGGGCTGAGGTGTCTACTCCCGATAAACACAAAACTATTAATTATTAAAAATATTATATTATATCTATTTTTTTCTCATCACAAAATTAGAAAATAATAAAATTTGTATATTAAAATAATCAATTTTTTTAATTGATTTTTATTTGGAATATATATATATATATATATATATATATATATATATATATATATATTATAATTAAAATTATTGAGTCTAAAGGTTTATTTTACAACTTAGTATGAGGGAGATGTGTAATTCCATTAATAATTAATATGGAATTGACAAGTGTGCATCTTAAAATACAAATAAAATATTCATTAAAAATAATAAAATATTATTTAAAAATATGTTAATAAGATGTTTAAACTTTATACTTTTCAAAAATATTTCAACAAGAATTGAAATAAACTATTTGAATACCTATATTAACTAATATGTGATATCAATCTCATATATATGTATATATAGAAAAAATTAAAAAAAAATTTAAAAAAACTTTAATGTTGTGTATAACAAAATATTCAATGTGAGTTATCAATAAAATATTTTAACACCAATCAATGATGAACCAGTTACTTCACATCAAGGAGTGTCATAACATCAAGCAATGCCATAACATAGCACCTGATCACAGTCTATCCAAGACCTGTGGAGGTAATTGAGTATTAATATATTAATAACAAAAAAACCATTTTAATATGCCTTGATAAAATGTCTAGATGAGCATGTTGTGTAAAATATTTTAATGTCATATATATTAATAAAAAAAACCATTGTCTAGATGAGCATGTTCTGTAAAATATTTTAATGTCATATATATTAATAAAAAAAACTATTTTAATCTTGATGAACATGTTGTGTAAAATATTTTAATTCAAATATATTATATATTGTTTTAAAATTGTTATGTATATATCATAAATAAATTTTTTTGGTTAAATTATTTGAAGTCATTTTCGTATTTTAAAGTTTGGTTTTTTTTGGTGGAAATCCAACAAAGATTTTTTTGATTTGGAAGTTTGTGTTATATAATTCAAAAATTTAATTTAGACTATTAAAAATACATAGTGTGTTTTGTATTTAAAAAGAAGTTTGCATCTCAAGAAATTTGATACCTCTAGACTCATATTAAATCCATACTTAAAATAAATTTATATTGATTTACTAATAATATTTAAAATTCATTATATTATAGTGATTATTAATTACATTAAAAAAACTAATAACTATATTTTGTAACATTTTTATAATAAAAATAATCATATTCTATAACATTTTTATAAAGAATAAAATATATTATGAAAAAAATATTACAAATTTTATTAATATAACATATTATGAAAAATAAAAAATTTGATATATTATATTATAAAATTTGTTTAAATTTTTTTATGAAAACAACATTCCACTTTCAAAAATATTTATGAAAAATAACATTCCACCTTTAATAAAATAATAATAATAATAAAATTATAAAATAAAATAAAAGTAAATTTTTATTGATGAGTGAAAAAATAAATTTACATTATTATATTTAATTTTTTCTATTATAAATAAAATAATTTATTTTTATTTTACTTATTATTTTTTAATGTTAAATATTTATTTTATATTTTAATTAAATAATATAAAATATGAATTTATTATTTAGAAAATTACTTAATAAGGCGTTTTATTTAACTTATTATTTTTTAATGTTAAATATTTATTTTATATGTTAATTAAATAATATATAATATGAATTTATTATTTAGAAAACGTTTTTGTTATTATATTGTGAAAATTACTATTAAATCTATTTACTAATTTATTATTTATAGTATTAAATTAATAATACAATCATGTAGTTTTTGTTTAAATAATTAAATTATTATATATGTGTTTAGAGTATGTCTTAAAATTATTTTTTGTTTGGCTAAGAGTTCATCTTTTTAAGATGTAAGGAAGCAAGTTAATAGCTTAATATCCAAAGACATCTAACAAGAGTGAGATTGGGTGTTTTTCCTTCAATGGTGATGATGATGATGTTGGTTACCGTCTGTTAAGACCAATGCGGTTTATTAGACCTTATGAGAGGAGAAAGAATCTAAGTTTGATTCTTCAAAATCTTGTTTCTATGCTCAAAGAGAAGGGAAATAAGTGATCGAGTCTCAAGCACGAGTGATAAATAAGGATTTGGATCACTTCAGATCCTCTTCTGGAACTATCATGGCTTTCCATGGTGTAAAGGTCCTATGTTAAGTTGGATCCCGAGTGATATTGACCTTATTCTCTTAGTTGAAACATGGGAGCATGATGAATCTAGGGTCCCTCAACTCGACGGTTTCACTCTTTGGTCTAGTTGGAATAAGAAATCCTCTCGGAGGCGTTTTGGTGGTATAACCTGCTATAAAAGGAACACTTTTTCCTCTCACATCCGACTTCATAAAATCAACCCCTTGGATTGAAATCTCTGATTCTACCACCAATAGAATCTTTCGTGTAATCTATTATTTCGCTCCTATTAACTCTACATCCTATAAGAAGAACAACTTGGATAAGAATTGTCCTTTCAATTCTTTACAAAAAAACATCTTCAACTTGAGAAATGATGGTAATATCCTTTTACTGGGAGACTTTAATGCTAGAACTGCTACTAACCAAGCCATTATATTAAGCAACAACTCTAAAAACATTATCGAGAACTTATTCGGCATCGAGCTCCTCAAACTTTGCAGTTCCCAAGACCTAATTATTTGTAATGGTATTAACAAGTGGCCCCTCTCCAGTCAGATGACATGTTTCCATGCCTTGGGTAGCAATGTTGTGGATTATGCAATTTCTGACATCCTCGTACTCAACCATATTATAGACTTTGAGCTTCTTAATGGAATTGAGCCTGACTCTGACCACATACCTCTATCTCTATCCCTAAATCTTGCAATGCATACCACCCACATGCAGGAGACCAATGAAATAAAAATACACATTCGCTTCGATAGAAGTAAAACCGACCTCTTCTTCAGGGATTTAGAGAGGGATTTAGGCCCCATGAATTATAATAATAACATTGATCAAATTTATTACCATTTCATTACTATCCTTTCCAACACCATTAGCATGTTTTCTAATGATATTTCGTTTAATAAGTATAATAGAACTTCCAATCCATGGTATGACAAAGATTGAAAAAATTCCAGGAAAGTGATCAGAAATGCTCCTAATGAATCATTAAGCTGCAGAATACCAATATATACAAAAAATTCATCAAGAGGAAGAAAATATCATATATTAATAAAAGACAAGATTATCTTCTCCACCTTTCTAAAGTCGTGCCCAAAATTTTTTGGTGGAATGTTCTTGTGCGTAAAACCAAAGATAACCATTTTATCCCCTTAGAAAACTGGGACAACTATCTTAAGAAGTTGTATGACTCTCCGAACACTATGGGCACCACCATAATCACTCCAATTAAGGAGGATGTATTCTCTCTTAACGATATTGAGTCTGGTATTAATAAGTCCACTAATGGGAAAGCTAAAGATATTGAAGAATACCAAGCTGTGATCCTTAAAATGGGAAGATCTATCCTCATTCCTTATCTCCACAAGCTTCTCAATTTGGCTATAACACATGGCTTTCCTCGGATTTGGACACAAAGCCTTACTGTACCTATATTTAAAAATGGGGACAAGAGTGTTCCATCCAACTACAGGACCATTATGGTTAGCCATATCTTGGCCAAGCTTTATGGGCTCATTTTGGAGAAGAAGCTTAGCCTTTGGCTTGAAAGCCAGTGAAAAAGAGCTAAAGGACAAACTGGTTTTAGGAGACATCACTCAACTATTGACCATCTGGTCATTCTTAGAATCACTGCAGAGGAATGTCGCAATAGTAAAGCCGATCTCTTCTCTTTCTTTGTGTACTTTAGAAAAACTTTCAACACTGTCCCTCGAGAGAAACTTTGGGAGAGACGTAAAGAGATCATGGTCGCTCCTGAGCTGAGGATTGTTGTGATCCATCTCTACGAGACCATCACTGCCAAATTCCGACAATAAATACAGTAAATACCGACAAGACTAAAGTCATGATCATTAAATCCAAAAATATCACCCATGGTAGTTTCGTGTATAATAACGAGTGCTTAGAGCAAGTTTCTTCTTATAAGTATTTGGGAATTGACTTCCTTCATCATCTCAACTAGAATTATAGCATCAAGAAAAGGATTATTGGGGGCTGGAAAGCTTATTATGAGTGTTATCACTCAGATTGAACCTCAGGTTGAGAGAGGCAATTCCGAGGTAACCTCAAACCACGCTTAGCCAAGTAGCTAGCCCTACTAGGCCAAGAGAGGGCTCTCTCCGTATGTATCACAGTCAAGATGATTGAGGATATAAGGTTTCAGGCTAGGTATAGTAGCTCGGGGTTTTGATTTTTGATTTTGTGTTGGGTTTGCTGGATCAGGAGGAGTCAAACAGCTAGGGCAAGGAGATTAGGTCAAATTTTGCAGGGTTTCAAAGGGGCAAGATAGGTAGAAGATTTGACATTAAAATATGATTATGGTGAGGTGAATATACTGGTGAGGAGTTAGGAAGAGCATACAATATGGATTCTCCCTAAACTGAAGAAATTAAACAAATTATGCTAAATTTCCCAAAACAGAGCATGAAACATGAATTTTGCCTTTCAACTTGAATTAAGCATATCATAGACATGGAAATGATTTATGAGCTACAATACATTCATAAAAATGATAACAAATAAGAAAATATGTCAAGCACTGCATACCACATGGATCCCAAAGAAATAGCTGCAAATTTCTATTAATGTCCAAGCCAAATTGATACAAAATGTATCTTGAGATACCAAAGCTCCAAGTGAGTCCAAAATTTACAAATGACTAATAAAATACATTAAATAGACTTCAAACTACTATCCCTAGCCCCAGGGAGTCGAATCCATGAGATAGGGATCATTTTCACCTACTCCCAAATAAGAATATGAAGACTAGGAAAACTCAACAATTTGCCTTGAAAAGAAAGGAAACTGATTCATTTGACCTCTAAAGGACTTACCTGATGCATCTACCCTAGATTAAAGTCAAAAAATGACATTTACATTCACCATGACCATTTAAATTAGTAATTTTCTCATTTTCTCAAGTAAAAAGTCAAAAAGTCAAAATTTTGTTGATGTTGATGAAAACTGCATTTTCTTGGTAAACGCACAGCGCCATGTCAGAAACAATGACCTGTCTTGTAGGCAAATTTTTTAGGCCTTCCCGATGTCCAAATCAGCTACATAATAGCTCATTGGAAAGCTCTCTGATTCTAGTTTCCAAATAGCCTCCAATTTCCAAAATGGTGTCCATCTGCCCTGTCAAAAACCTGTTCTCCCAAGACTGGTAAACGCGCAACGTCAAGGCAAAAACAAGGGCAAAAACATGTTTTTTTGGTGGTTTTTTTCCTTTTTGAGGGACCAGATATTCTAAAATTTGCTGAGGTTGATGTACTCATCATTATGAACATGAGCATGCTAACCATTTTCCATTTGGATGCTCCAAGAAAGAGCGCAGCGGCAGTGGCGCTGTGCTTTTAGCAAAATTTTTGTTTGTCAAATTTCCCAAAAACTCAAAAATGCACCACATTGCCAAATGTGCCAAAATCATCCCTCTTAGGCTTGCTAATTTCACCTCTGCTAGGTTTCCATGATGTATTTTGTGTCAAAACCCTAGGAGATGATGAATGAAATGAAGGAGTGTGAAGTGAATGGAAGTGTGGGGAAATGAAGGAGATCAGAATATGTAAGGGGGCCTAGGATAGTGCAAACCATAGGGTAAATGGAATGAGATGAAGGGAATAGGAGATGAGATAGCTAGCTTAGATAAATGAAGGGAATGAGTGTAAATGGAAAACCTAGGTCAATGAAAACCCTAGGATCTTATAGCTTTGATTGATATGTGTTTAGGGAGGTGAACAAAGATATGGTGTATGAAAACTGATAATGAACTAAAGCTAGGGTTTCATAAGTTATAACACTTTCAACTCTTTAAAGGAACAACAAACATGTGAAAAGGGAGGTGTTTTATATCCACTTACTGATCAAAAACTCCTTGGAGAAATTATGAGGAAACCAGAGCTGGATGGAAACGATGACAACCTTCAAAACAACCACTATGTAAACGTGCAATGTTTCTGGGTAAGAGTGCAACGCCGGGATGAACGCACAACACCAATCTCCAAACGCACAGCTCCTGTGTTAATTGTGCTAGGATTTCAGGGTAAACATGGAGCACCAATCTCCAAACGCACAGCGCCAAATCAAATGCGCAGCGCCAAGAAGCACTGTTTTGCAGACCACTTTTGGAGGCCTTCCAGGTGTCCAAATTGGACTCATGATAGCTTGTTGGAAAGCCCTTGAATTATTCTTTCCAAAAAAACCTTTGGTTTTCTGTTTGGAGTTCATTTTCCTTGTCAAAAGTTCATTTTCCAAGACTGGTCAAAAGGTGCTGAATGAGGGTGCAGAAATGCATAGTGCTGGTGCAAGCAACTTTTGGAGGCCTTCCTCAACTCCAAATTGAGCTCATGATAGCTCATTGGAAAGATATATCTATCTAGTTATCATTTGACGTGTCAAGAAAATATTTGGACACTCTAGCTATGAGAAAACTTGATTTTCCCAAGGTCACTCCAGAAGTACATCAAACCTCTTGTAGCACCTACAATTTTGACATTTCTCCCAAATCATGATACCTTATGGCTCCTCTGCTCAAATTTATCGTTTCCAGAGAAAACCCTAGCTCAGTGGGAGAGGAAATTTAGGATTTGGTGCTTGTGAACAATGATGGCTTGGGCACTGATACTCTTTATCTTTCTGACTTTTTGGCATTGCAGGTTGATAAAACATGGAGTTCGACTTTATTTGCTCCACTTAGGCTAGACATGATGGCATTTGATAGCTTGGGATTGAATTTATTACATATGAGAACATAAAATTACATTTGGAACAACATATAAATTACATATTGAATTTTATATCAAAATGACATTTTAATATAAAAGTTATGAAACTCAAAAATTACAACTCTGAAAATATGAAAATTACATCATGATTATCTTATTTTAGTCCCTCTCATATATGTGCTGACCTCCTTTGAATGAAAGAGTGACCTTGAGAAATGCAGAACCCTAATGACCTAATGGGACTGCTTTTGACTTGACTTTTGAATGATATTTTTAAAGATTTCCAAGTGAACAGAGCATTTCCATAGGTGTTATTATACTCAGGGAATCATGAGAATGAGTCAGCCAATATGATCTTCTGAGGGAGAAAAAACTTAATTGACAAGGAAAACCACCAGAAGAAAAATTGTATATCATGACCTAATGGAATGATTGAAAATTTCAGAATGGGACACCTAAGAAGCACGTGCAAAATGTGTTTTGATCCCTGGTGGAAGTATGCAAAAACTGACACTAACATTGGCCCCAGCTGGGGATGGTAGCTCCTTGGAGGTGCCAAGAACACCGTAGACCAAGTGCCTATCCATTATACATGGAGTCAAAAGCTATAAACCAAACTAAATACTAAAAGAAACTTGACTCAATAAACTGAACTCACTCAGAGTAAAACACAACTGACAAATTAAAAATATAAATGCTCAGAATTGAGCTTATTCAACAAAACCTACTATAATTGATCCATTCATCACCTGATCAAGTAAAATGGAGCAACCAATGCAACCATGTAAGCATTTGAGCTGCTGTTTGAACTTTCCACAAGTGCTTGCTTATGAGAAATAAGAAAAAACTACTAAAAGGCAACTCCCATGAAAACTTGTCAACAGATTGAATCTGATGAAATTGCAAAGCACGAGCCCACCGGCTGACCTCAAGAATGTTGTGAAAGGATATTCATAGGAATACATATTGATTTCTAGCCCATCTAATACATTACTGCTTTGCTCTAGGTAGTCTTCATACCTT
Organism: Pinus albicaulis; assembly: GCA_034641835.2. Lineage (NCBI taxonomy): Eukaryota > Viridiplantae > Streptophyta > Pinopsida > Pinales > Pinaceae > Pinus > Pinus albicaulis. Next base: position 19,485,980 of record CM076582.1, on the reverse strand, counting down.
GATTTTAAAATTTTCCTAACATCTATGCTTTCTTTCTTGGATGACTGCAACAAGTTGAAAAAAGGATCCTGAAATTCGTGAATAACTAATTTTTCCTGATGATCATCAACAAAGAAAGAATCTTCTTCATCAATCTCTTGATATGACTGCAAATCTTGGTATGATCTTTGTAATGAAACACCTGCTGAACAAGACAATGAAGTCGGCTGTCAGATCAAGTTTATATCAACACTCTTTTCAAGCTCACAGTTAGCTAATGGAGAAGGAATTTTACTGCAAATATCATCTAACACATCAGCTATAGGGTCATGAAAAACTTGAAAATTTTGAAACGACTGCTGCAACCTATTTTCCAATGGTTCTAATGAAACTGCATGACACTTGACAGACAGCTCATCCTTTGCTTTAGAGATATTATGAAAAATTTCCTTTAAAAACTGAAATGCTTCAAAAAATAATGGTACAAAATCATCTTGCATCATTTGATCATATGTTTTAGTTTCCAAGCCTTCATCTGCAATTTGAAATTCAATGAAACCTAGTAGCTGCAAATATGGAGCTAAGGAGGCTTCTATGTCACAAATTATTTTCTCAACCAATTTAGGAGAATGTTCATCATTAACAAATTTCTCAAGAAGTTCATTATCTTCCTCAACCTCAACATCAAAACTAAAAGACCGCTGATTTCTAATCTTGGAAAAGTTTTCCTTCAGAAATTTAAATGAAGCAAAACATAAAGGCAAATATCCTTCACTTATTTCAAAATTTTCAGCATTTTCCTCATCTCTGTTATCATAAATATGCATCGGTTGAACACTATTTTCGAGCTGCTGAAACTGAAATTCCTCCTTCCACAAACCAACTATTGATTTCTCTGCAATATTAACTTTTGTTTGAAGATCTAATCATCATTATACTGATAAAACTTTGGAAAATCATCAATATAACTAATGTCACCAATCATACACATTAGTATATTAGATTTTTTCTCCTCAGATTGATCTACAAACCCATTTTATAATCTATGGTAGTTGGGATTAGCAAGAAAATATTAAGGGCTTGCAATATTTTCTTTTTCTGGGATAAGTGGGTCATGATGATCTTGAACGGAAAATACATCTCTCATGGTGATATTTTGCATCATTTCCTCTATTGTACTTACCAAAATGTCGAGCTTTACCTCTAAAGATGTCAGGTACTTTGCAATGTTCTTCTTCTCTTCTTCCTTTAGCTTTTTCCTTCTAATTAGAAAATTAGCCTCTACATATACTGCATTGTTCTGCATCTCTTCAAGTGTTGCAAGGTTCCTCTCTCTCAACTCAAACTCCATTTCCAGAACAAAGGCATCCGAGTAATGTAAAATAGCTAAGCTAGGAGGGGATCTTATATTAGCAGGTATCGAATAATAGACTTGATTGAATCTGGTAGAAAATTGTTGTACTATCTCCACTAGCTGTCTTTTCAGCTGGGCATACTCTTCTAGAATCAGGGAATGGCTTTGTTTGACCACCCACCTATCAGGGAAAACTTTGACGAATTGCGGGACATCTGAGATGCTCGCGACAGGAAATTTTTTGAACCAACTCTTGACTTTGCCTTGCAAAGAAAGAGCAAATAACCTGATACTGACATCCTCTTCGTCAACTTCAAAAAGGTCTAGGAAAGTCTCAAAATTTTGCATATGTCTCTCAGCAGTGATGTTTTAATATTCACCATCAAACCTTGGCAGATATAGGTAATGATTTTTAGGGAAAGCATGGAGTATAGGAGGTAAGACGAGAGGTTTGTATCGATCTGGAATTTTACAAGGTGTAGGAGTATGCACAGAAGTTGTAGGATCAGTCTTGATCTCTTTAGGCTCATCAATTTGAAGATGGTCATCATAAGTTTCAGAAAAAGGATGGAGACCAAGATCAAAGGAAAACTTGGTATTTACACTTTTCAAATAGGTAGAATCAAGATTTTGATCATATTTATCATACAACAAACTCCAGAAAATTTCAGGATAGTTTCAGGAAAAGGAAAAGAAGTAATTTACAATAAAGCAGATTAGATCTTGAATACAATTCCAATTTGAATACTTTACCTTTGTGTAATATCCTTCCATTTTCTTGTTGGCAAGGTCGATCCTCTAGTGGAGTCTTTACATCAAGTTAGAGTCACCAGGTGAAGAGTTCAGCCTTCATATGCATCTGATTGATGTCCACCATCAGCAATCCGATCTAAACTTTGTCGTTCTGTCTGAGGGAAGATATGATCTTTCGCTTCCCCAGTATGGTCGCCAAAATTGTATCACTCAGATTGAACCTCAGGTTGAGAGAGGCAATTCTGAGGTAACCTCAAACCATGCTTAACCAAGTAGCTAGCCCTACTAGGCTAGGACAGGGCTCTCTCTCTATATGGATCACAGTCAATATGACTGAGGATAGAAGGTTTTAGGCTAGGTATAGCAGCTCAGGGTTTTGATTTTTGATTGCGTTGGGTTTGCTAGATCAGGAGGAGTCAAACAGCTAGGGCAAGGAGATTAGGTCAAATTTTGCAGGGTTTCAAAGGGGCAAGATAGGTAGAAGCTTTGACATTTAAATATGATTATGGTTAGGTGAATATACTGGTGAGGAGTTAGGAAGAGCATACAATATGGATTCTCCCTAAACTGAAGAAATTAAACAAATTATGCTAAATTTCCCAAAACAGAGCATGAAACATGAATTTTGCCTTTCAACTTGAAATTAAGCATATCATAGACATGGAAATGATTTATGAGCTAAAATACATTCATAAAAATGATAACAAAGAAGAAACTATGTCAAGCACTGCATACCACATGGATCCCAAAGAAATAGCTGCAAATTTCTATTAATGTCCAAGCCAAACTAATACAAAATGTCTCTTGAGATACCAAAGCTCCAAGTGAGTCCAACCTTTACAAATGACTAAGAAAATACATTAAATAGACTTCAAACTACTCTCCCTAGCCTCAGGGAGTCGAATCCATGAGATAGGGATCAGTTTCACCTACTCCCAAACAAGAATCTGAAGACTAGGAAAACTCAACAATTTGCCTCGAAAAGGAAGGAAACTTATTCATTTGATCTCTAAAGGACTTATCTGATGCATCTACCCTAGATTAAAGTCAAAATATGACATTTACATTCACCATGACCATTTAAATTAGTAATTTTCTCATTTTCTCAAGTAAAAAGTCAAAAAGTCAAAATTTTGTTGATGTTGATGAAAACTGCATTTTCTTGGTAAACGCGCAGTGCCATGTCAAAAACAATGACCTGTCTTGTAGGCAAATTTTGTAGGCCTTCCCGATGTCCAAATCAGCTACATGATAGCTCATTGGAAATCTCTTTGAGTCTAGTTTCCAAATACGACTCCAATTTCCAAAATGGTGTCCATCTGCCCTGTCAAAAACCTGCTCTCCCAAGACTGGTAAACGTGCAACGCCAAGGCAAAAACAAGGGCAGAAACATGTTTTTTTGGTGGTTTTTTGCCTTTTTGAGGGACCAGATCTCCTCCAAATATTCTGAAATTTGCTGAAGTTGATGTACTCATCATTATGAACATGAGGATGCTGACCATTTTCCATTTGGATGCTCCAAGAAAGAGTGCAGTGGCAGTGGCGTTGCGCTTTTAGCAAAATTTATGTTTGTCAAAATTGCCCCAAAACTAAAAAATGCACCACATTTCCAAATGTGCCAAAATCAGCCCTCTTAGGCTTGCTAATTTCACCTCTACTAGGTTTTCATGATGTATTTGGTGTCAAAACCCTAGGTAGATGATGAATGAAATGAAGGAGTGTGAAGTGAATGGAGGTGTGGGGAAATGAAGGAAATGGGAATATGTAAGGGAGCCTAGGCTAGTGAAAACCCTAGGGTAAATGGAATGAGATGAAGGGAATAGGAGATGAGATATCTAGCTTAGATAAATGAAGGGAATGAGTGTAAATGGAAAACCTAGGTCAATGAAAACCCTAGGATCTTATAGCTTTGACTGATATGTGTTTAGGGGGGTGAACAAAGATATGGTGTATGAAAACTGATAATGAACTGGAACTAGGGTTTCATAAGCTATAACACTTTCAACTCTTTAAAGGAACAACAAACATGTGAAAAGGGAGGTGTTTTATATCCACTTATTGATCAAAAACTCCTTGGAGAAATTTATGAGGAAACTAGAGCTGGATGGAAACGATGACAACCTTCAAAAAAACTATTGTGTAAACGTGCACTGTTTCTGGGTAAGATCGTAGCGCCGCGATGAACGCGTAGCACCTATGTTAATTGCTCTAGGATTTCAGGGTAAACGTGCAGTGCTAATCTCCAAACGCGCAACACCAAATCAAACTCGCAGTGCTAAGAAGCATTTTTTTGCATACCACATTTGGAGGCCTTCTCTATGTCCAAATTGGGCCTAGGATAGCTCGTTGGAAAGCCCTTGAAGTCTACTTTCCAAATCTACCTTTTGTTTTCTATTTGGAGTTCATTTTCCTTGGAAAAAATTGATTTTACCAAGACTTGTCAAAAAGTGCTGAATGAAGGTGCAGAAATGCATAGTGCTGGTGCAAGCAACTTTTGGAGGCCTTCCTCAACTCCAAATTGAGCTCATGATAGCTCATTGGAAAGCACTCTCTGTCTAGTTATAATTTTACGCATCAAGAAAATCATTTGGACATTCTAGCTATGAGAAAACTTGATTTTCCCTAGGTCACTCCAAAAGTACATCAAACCTCTTGTAGCACCTACAATTTTGACATTTCTCCCAAATCATGATACCTTATGGTTCCTCTGCTCAAATGTCTCGTTTCCATAGAAAAACCTAGCTTAGTGGGACAGGAAATTTAGGGTTTCTTGCTTGTGAACAATGATGGTTTGGGCATTGATACTCTTTATCTTTCTAACTTTTTGGCATTGCAGGTTGATCAAACATGGAGTTTGGCTTTCTTTGCGCCACTTGGGCCGGACATGATGGCATTTGATAGCTTGGGATTGAATTTATTACATATGAGAACATAAAATTACATTTGGAACAACATATAAATTACATATTGAATTTTATATCAAAATGACATTTTGATATAAAAGTTATGAAACTCAAAAATTACAACTTTGAAAATATGAAAATTACATCATGATGATCTTATTTTAGTCCCTCTCATATATGTGCTGACCTCATCTGAATGAAGGAGTGACCTTGAGAAATGCATAACCCTAATGACCTAATGGGACTGCTTTTGACCTAACTTTTGAATGAGATTTTTAAATATTTCCAAGTGAACATAGCATTTCCATAGGTGTTATTATACTCAGGGAATCATGAGAATGAGTCAACCAATATGACTTTCTGAGGGAGAAAAAACTTATTTGACAAGGAAAACCACCAGTAGAACAATTTTATATCATGACCTAATGGAATGATTGAAAATTTTAGAATGGGACACCTAAGATGCACATGAAAAATGTGTTTTGATTCCTGGTGGAAGTATGCAAATAATGACACTAACAATGAGCTTGAAAACAATTGTAAGTGAGTCGATCTTTACATTTGGAGTAAAAAGAGGTTCCTCTTTGAGACCCTTGTCACCCTTGTTGTCTTATACGAATGTGAAGTTTGCGGTTGTAGTATATCCAGAGAGTCATGGAGGAATATTGAGATGATTCAAAAGAAATTCATAACCTACAACCTTAATATCAAGGGAAGTACTCCCTATCCTATCCTCTTGATCAAATCTAGTTTGTCCCCCATTGAAAGTACGGCTATGTTTAGATATCTGATGTATAAGAAGAAGCTTGACAACATGGAATAAAAAAGACTCCCTAAAATTGCTTATAACTGTAGACAAAACCCTCACCTTCACCTCAAGTGTAGGTGGCATAAGGATGCCCAGTCCCGGCTCAACCATTGGGGAATTAAGGAGGAGCTTAGTATGAGAAGCAAAGATAATATCAAAAATAATATTACCTCCAAGTGTAAGGACAAGTTGTGGGAGGATCAAGAGCTATAGGGTAAAATGAAGCTAAGATACTATAAGGAAGTGATCAACCCCACCCTTGATAATCAAAATTATCTCTCTGTTTTGTCCAGCTATAAGAAAAAATTAACATCGCTAAGATAAGACCTAATTCCCATGAGCTTTAGAGTGAGACCAAGCGATGGTCTATTCCCAAGACACATTGGAACGATAGAATCTGTCAGATTTGTGATTCTAAGCAGGTGGAAGATGAAAAACACTTGTTTTTAGACTTCTCAACTCTTACTCACATTCGCTCTCAATTCCCTACCATGTGCCACACTTCCAATCTTCTTGACCTATTAAGCCAACCCACCTATAGCGATCTTGGAGCACTTATTTCCCTTCTCTTTGACCATGGAAACAAGATTTTGAAGAATCAAACTTATATTTTTTCTCCTCTCTTAAGGTCCGATAGACCACATTGGTCTTAACATACGGTAACCATTATCATCATCATCATTATTATTATTATTATTAAGCTTTGTTACAAGACCATGAACCAAAATGATTTTTGTTACAATATCATATCATGGTTGGCTTGGCTTATTGATACCACATGCCCAAAAAACCACAACTCACTTCATATCTCATTTTTTTAATTAATCAATTTAGTTAAAAAAGCAAAACCTACTAAAAGTAGTTCACTAATGAAATCACAGTGAATGAGTCAACCCAAAAAAATGAAAAAGACAAAAAAAAATATGACTTTGGAACGTAATTTTTGGATCCTATATTAAATATTGTAGAAGATTTCATAAATTAAAATCCCTACTATCAATTCAATAATTATTAATAATTAAATTAAAATCCCTACTATCAATTCAATAATTATTAATAACTAAATTAAAATTTTAATAATTATTATATTATAGAATTTAAAAACAAAATAAAAAACTTATCTCAAAGCATCCATAAATACAACTTTTGGATTTCCTGATTCAAATCCCTGGAATTCCTGGTGAACTATCTTGTTGATCGTTAAATACAACTTTTGGATTTCCTAATTCAAATCCCAGGACGTTTGCTCTCGCGCTCCATAAGATTTTGGGAATTCCGTTGCTGGTAGGTATGGGTTAGTTTTGGACTAGGTCATGAATGAAGCGCCTTGTTGCTCCATGCATATGTAGAGGGTTTTTGCGCCTATGCTACTGTTGCGCTCGACAACTGAATGGGTTACGAAGGCGAGATGGGATGGCGGGACAATCACTGAGAGGATTATGGTGAAGTTTTTGAGCATGATGATTTGATTGTAGGCCTGTGTTTATATCCTTCTGCTTTCCTCGTTGAGAATATTTCTTTCTTGCTAGGTTGCGGTGTGGTATTTCTTTGGCTTATGATTTGATGCTCATCACTTCTTTCGCGGAGGCTCTTGCCGCTTTCTAAGTTTAGAATATCTCTTTCTTGCTGGTTTGTGGGTTGGACAGTATCCTCTCTTAATGATTGTCACTTTCCGCATCTATTAGTTCTGAAATAAAATTCCAGGATTTGGCCTCCAGGTTTAATATGGTCAATACACTTGTTTTGTTGACTCGTTGCCTTCCATGTTGAGAATGCCTTGTTCTTGCTGGTATTTGGGTGGTTTTTTATTCTCTCATCATTTGGATGAGAATACCTCTTTCTTGCTGGTGTGCAGATGGGGGTTTGTTTCTGCTTTCCTATATTGAATTCTTACCCATGCTAGTGGGATGGATCTACCTATTCAGATGATTTTTCAATGTCTCTCTCTGACAATATTGAGATATGCATGATTATTTTTCTCTTTATCGTCGCCATTCGTATTCTCGTGGCTATCTTCAATCAGCGCAGGACGAATGATTAAACAAGAGGAATCCTCATCCTTTGAGTCATCCTCTGAATCTTCTGATTTTGTTTCTGGATCGTCCATGCGATGGTATGTTAGGTGGTCTAAGTGGTTCGATTGCATCATTATTTCTCGACCTTGTAAGAGTTTTGGCTTCCGGTTTTGTGAAAGGTGGTGGGCAATACCTGGTTTTTATTGCTGTTGTTGTGGTAACTTCTAGGATCTATCTGAATTCTGGCCTGGTTTTTCTGGGGATCCTCCGGCTGGTTTTCTAACGTCCCAATTTTTAGGACATTGTCAAATTTTTCGGATGACTGTCATGTCAGAGGATCTATCCTTTTTGTATTTTAATTCTCTGACCATCTATAAATGGAGAATTTAGGTAGATTGTGGTAGGTTCCGCAGATATCCGAGAAGTGGATTGTGATTCCCACTTCTTTCTGATGTATTGATGACTCTTTTGCCACGAAATCTGCTTCTGACTGTCAATGATCTTTCCAAGTCTCTCGAGGCTTATATCCTGCGACTTTTTTATTTTCAAATTATCTATCTGTCATGGTTGCTAATTATGGATGGTCTGTCAACCAGACTCAAATACTGACATTCTGATCAGGTAATCCTTCTAAGGTCTATTTATCTTCATTAATTTATGGACATGGCGATTACTACTAATGGAAGTGGCGGCAGTATGCATTCATTGGTGTGATATCATCTGATATGGCCTTCCTGGTCTTCGTTTTTACATCGTGCTTCAATCTGTGACTTTCACATGGTTTTTCTATGTGGAAAATCCACGGAATGATCCGCCTCCTCTGACGGCAACAACGGCGGCGGAGGTGGATCGGATATGATCTAGGGTTGATGCAGATGATCAAAGACGCTCAGTGGTGGCTGCAGGCATTTTATGGTGTAGTGGTTGTGCAACGTACACATGAATGAATGATCACATGCTGGATTATTCTGGATTAAGCTATAGGGATATGTGACTTTTTCTAGTTACACCGCTATTTATGGTCTTAATCGTAGAATTCTTGGTTCTTTGAATAATCTATTATGGTCTGGGTGGTTGGTGGGCTGACGACACCAGAAGTTGGCGGCTTTCTGGCTTCACAGATGAAGTGACTCCTGGCATGGTGTTGAGGTAATTTCAAAATGGGTGGTAACAGATACAAGACATCGATGATTGATAAGGCTGAGGGTGGCGGTTGTGCTTCCACCTATGATTTTGATGTGGACAATGCCATTATCAAACAAGCATTACAGGATTCTTCTGCTACTAAGGTAAATACATTGTGTCGGCCCAGAAGGCATAATCGTCGAGGCAAGAGGAACATCTTTAGACATAAGATGGATATCAAAGAAGTTTTCCTGGATGAGGAAGATCTTACTATTCGAGTGGAAAGCTTGCAGAGAAGGGATGTTATGTGTATATGGGTGTTTCCTGATAGAGAGGATTTTGACACAGCTTCTTGGGTCGATCAGAAGTGGTCTTCCATTATTGGCTACTTGCCCAAAGTAAGTAATCTTCTCAATGGGTGGTTCGGCGTCCATTTTATGGATGAGAGGGACGTTTTCAAGATCACGGGTAGTACATGGGTTCGTGGTCGAAGTTTCATGCAAATCATTCCGTGGTATCTCGGCTTTAACCCGGTCCTGGAGGCTCCACGAAGTAGGGTGGTTTGGGTTAAGCTACCAGGACTACCATTAGAGTTCTGGACTCTCAAGGCGCTGCGGACAATTGGGGACTCAATTGGCTCCACTAAGTATATTGACCCTAGCATTGTTGGGGCATCTGATAAAAGGATTGCCTGGCTCCTTGTTGAGATGGATTATGTGGGTGGTCTTCCAGGTGACATTGATTTACTCTGGAGCAATAGACGGCACCGTCAGCGGATTTATTTCTGGGGGATTCCTTTTCGGTGTCTAATTTTTCACAAGACTGGCCATCTCAGGGACCATTGCCCTTTCCGGCTACGCATTTCTCAGGCGGACTAGGCTCAAAAGGTGGTGGGTGATTGTCATCTACACACCACAGTTTCAGGCTCGGCGGGTGGCGCCCATACAGGTATTTCGGCCCATACGTCTACTGATGATGAAGCATATAAATCTGCTGAGGGTCAATATGATTTTTCTATTCCTGACTCTGTGGTCCCATCTAATATTGCTAGTCATCCTTCTGTTGGTCGTAACCTCTATAGGGTTCTTGAATCTCAAACTGATAAGGGGTCAAACTCTGCCCTTTCACAACCCTTTAACCTTCAGGATGACCTAGATGCCTCGGTCTCATGTCCCACCTTTGCTCCCACAGACTCTACTTTCCTTGATAATAATCCCATTACACACTCTGTTCATAGGAAGCAAACGAAATCCTCTAAAGAGGCTCCGGCCTACTTTATCAGTGCCGACAAACATCCTATGGTTCCTATCCTACCTGTAGGTCATCATTCACCTACAAATGACCCGCCTATATATAAACCGCCCGTGTTCTTTGGGGGGGTGTCATCCAGTACATCCACTGCTATACTGTTAGATGAAATTCCTGATTATGGGAAAAATCTTGTGTCTCCATATACTTCTCCCGAAAAATATGGTCCTATTAACCTATCTGAATCTCCTAGGAACTCTATCGGGAGTGATATTGATTCCCTTTTGGGGAACCCCAACCTTGACCTGGCTGCACTAACAGTCTTTGACAAGCCCATCTCCTCACTCGTAAAACAATCTTCTGGCTTATCGACTGCTATTATTTCTATCAAGAAGAAGGCTAAGGCTGCATGTCACCTGAATAAGGGCAAGCTGAAGTCAATATCACTGTTCTCCGATGATGATGTGGGCCTCTCTGATGTCCCCATTGCCAAATATGATGGTCCTGATGGCTCTTCTAGGGCGCTTAGAGCAAGCTTCCCTCGGCCATCGTCCCCATGACTCACATCATATCACTGAATCTACGGGGGTTGGGCGATGCCCCCAAATTCCATTGCCTAAAGGAATTTCTCATGTCTATGAATCCTATTATTTTTCTGGGCCAGGAGACTATGTCCGAACGCTCAAAGGCTATTAATTTGTTTCTTAACATTAAAAAAGGCTGGCAAGTGGCTGCGATTAGTTCAACTGGTCGATCAGGGGGTATGGTTGCCATGTGGAATCCAGATTATGTTTCATTCAAAGCTTACAGTTTCTTCGGTGGTATTTTATTATCTGGACAGCTTAGAGGCCTACAAGGTATTTTTAATCTCATCAATATTTATGCTCCATATTCAAATAGGATGGTTTTTTGGAACAGAATGCAGGTGGCAGGTATCTTATCCCTCCCAAATCTCATTATGATGGGCGATTTTAATTCCACATTAAACGCTGATGAAATCTGGGGCAACTGCGCTCGTTTGGATCCCCTAGCTGGGTTTTTAAATGATCTCTTCCTTGCTCAAGGGTTGAAGGAAATAAGACCACATCCAATTGCGCCCACATGGACTAACAAGTGTGCGGGTGATAACTTCATAGGGAAAAGGCTTGACAGGGTGATGGTTAAAGATTCAATAATGGATCTTATGAGGGATCCCAGATCTATGGTATTGGCTGACGACCTCTCGGATCATATGCCAATTTCTTTTACATGGTCCTGCTCTGAATCTGTTCCTGGGCATCCTTTCAAATTTAACAGAATATGGCTTGAGGACTCCGAATACACCAGCATTGTTGAAGGGATTTGGAGGGCTGATCGTGATATGCCGTTTTCTGGGGATTGGGAATTCTTTCATCATAGATTGCAGAAAATAAAGGCCGCTTCTAAGTCATGGGAACGAAAGAAGAAATTGTAACTTAGGACTGAATATAGGGATATTCAAAGGCAGATGGAGTCGATTATCTCCTCTTTCCTCTCGAGCTATCCTGATGAGCACACATTAGGAAATCTTATGAGGCTGGGCGAAAGGAAAAGAGAAATTCTGAGGATAGAGGAGATCACTTGGCGGCTGAAGAGCAGGATTACATGGCTGGATGAGGGGGATCAGAACACAAAATATTTCCATAAGTGCACAAATGGACGGAAAAATAGGAACGCCATTTGGTCTATCAAGAGGGCGGACAACTCCGTCGCATATACAAACCATGACATCCAGCAAGAGGCGCTTGCACACTTTACATATTTCTATTCAAAACAGGACGAGATCTGCAAAGATAATCAGGTATGGCTGCTGGAACATGTCAATCGCTTCTCTGATGATAACGCTATTTCTTCATTGGATGCTACTATTACAGGGAATGAAATTTTGAAGGTCTTGAAATCCTTTTCCAAGGATAAATGTCCGGGGCCTGATGGGTGGCCCGGAGAATTTTTTATCCACTTTTTTGACTTGATGGGAGAGGAACTCACTATGGTTGTGGAACACATTCGAATCAGGGGTTTTATGTCGGCCAATCTAAACTCTACTTTCATTGCCCTAATACCTAAGATGGATTCCCCCCAAACATTTGTGGATTTCAGGCCGATTTCTCTATGTAATGTTCTCTATAAGATCACGTCAAAGATTATTGCTGAGCGTTTAAAGGGAACACTGTCGACCTATATTTCAAAGGAGCAATATGGTTTCCTGAAGGGCTGATCTAGACATGATGCTACGGCTATTGCACAAGAAGTCTTACATTCCATTCACTCGGAGAAGAGGAAGGCCATTATGATGAAGGTGGATTTACATAAAGCCTACGATTCCATTGACTGGTCTTATATTAGGCTGGTGCTCATGAAGGTTGGTGTTCCAATCAGAATTATAAGGTAGATCATGTCGTGCATATCCACGGTCCGTTATGCAGTTATTATCAACGGTATCCCTACACATTTTTTCGCTGCTGAACGTGGTCTGCGACAAGGCTGTGCGCTGTCCCCACTAATCTTCATCCTAATTATGGATGGATTCAGCTGTATTATGCACAAGGCGATGTAGCAGGGATACATAAAGGGTTTCTCTTTCTCCAATTTGGTCTCATGCTCCCACTCATTATTTGTCGATGACCTATTGTTATTCGGTATCTTGAAACGGAACCACTGGTTCTACATTCACCTTATGTCTATTCGCTTTGAATCAGCAACTGGCCTGGCTATCAACAAAAACAAATCATTCATCATATATGAGTTTGGTGACCTTCAGGAGATTGCCTTTATTGCAGATTTTATGGGGGTTAATTATAGAGTGGCTTCAGTCGGTTTTACATATCTCGGTTTCAAGATCAAACCATGCGGGTACAAAATCCAGGATTGGATGTGGCTGATCGACAAATTTCGAAGAAAGATTTTTAGTTGGACACATAGATGGTTGTCCTTGGGGGGTAGACTCATTATGATTCAAGCGATGCTCTCTCAGATGATGGTTTATTGGGGACACTTATATTATCTGCCAGACAGTGTTATTAGAATGATAAACCACATTATTGCTAATTTTCTGTGTGGTGACGCCCAGATGACTCACAAAATACACCTATGCAAACTTGAGCGCCTTTGCAGGACAAAAGAACATGATGGCTGGGGTATTCTCAACACAAGGATCTTCAATAAGGCGCTGCTTATAAAGTCTTTCTGGAGGGCTATACTCGGAAATGGCATTTGTAATGCTGTCATTAGGAGTAAATACATCATGGGTGACATTCTACAACAAATCCTCTGTATGCAATTCTCTCACCCTTGTTCTATCTCGGTCATTTGGTGTAGCTTCAAGAAGGTTTTGACCCATGTGTCGGATAGGCTGGCATGGCTTTTTCGGGATGGCAGCAGTATCCCTATGACATTCAAATCGATGATCGGTTTCCCACCACTTGCTGGACCATCTCCACAGCTCATTCATAGGCTTGCTCACAGGGGTATATTTTATCTTGCACAGTCAATTCGGGTTTGGTCCTATGGCACCCCAAAATTTAAAACTGCTCTCCAACTGGGTTTGATGGAACCGGAGGCTGTTGAATGGGAGTTGCTTCGAGACGCTTTTCGGGCTGCTGGATTCTGCTGGGATATCGGGGGAGACGCCATTGTTTGGAATGGTCCCACGAATGCGGGCATTCCTATTGTCAAAGATATCTATAGAGGCCTTAATATTGTTTCTTATCAGGGTTAGATGTCTACATCTTTCTATTCATTCTGGAGGAGGAAAATGCCCACAAAGATTGTACTCTTTGGATGGCTTGTCTGGAAAGGAAAGATCCTCACTGGTGAAAATTTGATTAAGAGAGGTTTTTCTAGACCATTCAGATGTCAGATATGTTGTGCAGATTTTGAGACTATTGATCACTTGTTTTTTCGATGTCCAATTATAGTGAATTTGTGGCGGCTCTTCTCTGCCCACCTCATGGATCCAACGTGGTCTCCAGATGATTTCATGTCCGCTGCCATGGAATGGGACAAGATGCGGGGAAAATTCAGATCTTTGCCTTTTTTCCTCATATGGGAGGTATGGTTGGGGAGGAACAAACTGATATTTGACAATGTACCTTTCCAGATTCCTCATATTTTCTCTGCTATTTTAAAATGGATGGAGGATCGCCCCTCTCCTATTATGACTATATCAGATTGCTCCGTTCGCATTCGGCCTCATGAGATGGCAATCCCGGCTGTTTATTTCGATGGTGCTTGTGTGGATGGAGTCATGGGGTGTGGCGCATGGATTAAATTATCACAGAGGGAGCGGGTCCATATTCACTGGAATGGTGGTCAAGGCTCCAATAACAAAGCGGAGATTATTGCTCTATGGGGTGGTCTTCGTTTGCTGCCTACTTACAGCTTCAAAATATACATGTATATGGGGATTCACAGGTTGTTATTGGATGGATTACTAACACCACAGCTATGATGCGACCAGATCTACAGGGATGGGTGTACAGGGCTCGAAGATTATGGTCCTTACTCAATATGCCTCCAATCAGTCACATCTATCGGGAAAACAACACCAGGGCTGATGGGCTCTCAAAAAAAGGCTTAATCTCTGATTTTGGGATCATGCAAGTTCAAATGTTTAGAGATGGCCATCCATTTTGGCAAACTGCTATTATGATTCCATAATACGTTTTTGCTATGTCAATTTTGTATCCGAGGCGATTTTGCTATGACATTTTTGTGACTGTGGCAATTTTTCATATGATATATTTTCCTCTGCCAAATCAAGCAAGCCGGGTTATCAGAACATCAAGTGAGCCAGAGACATTTCTACAAGCGAGCATGTGTCAACTCTACAAGCAAGCCAGTTTTATTTATTATCAAGCGTGCCGGTTTACATATTTGTGTACGAGATGTTCGTTGCATTAGATATATATTCATGCGCCTTATCAAGCGAGTCGGGTCAACAGAATATCAAGCGAGCCGGTGTGATTTATTTACAAGCGAGCCTATTTTTATATTTTTATCCACATGACAATCAATGCTGCTTATATTTAACCTTGATTAGACAAATTTCTCTTGCAAGCCATCTGATCATTAAAATACAAGCGAGGTCGCTTATCTTTTTTGGGACAGATCCATGGGCATTATTCACTATATATGCACAAATCAATTTCCTACAAATATGCCCTCTTTCAGCAATTCTCAGTATCTGCCTGTCATAATTTTATAGATTTACATCTCATCTTTGTCAGATCAGAACTGGGCTGGACCGGATCCTATCCTCTCGTCTTCGATACATCTTTCTTTATATCTTATCTGCCATTTCTAGTGTATAATTTGTCATATCATATGCTCATTTCAAATGTTTTTCTTTGATGAATATTTCCTGTTGTGCCTTCTGCTCGCTTCATAAGCTGAGCTTATATGTAAAGGAAGGATCTTATCCTACTATGTGGTGGCCATCCCTATATTCACTGCTCTATCTCTCTATTGGGAGCAATCTTCAATTGGCCAATATATGTTGCTTTTCTCGCTGTGGTCTAACAGCTTGAGAATATTTAGACTATGTACTGCTTATATTTTAATATAAACAGCGTTTTTTTCTTCTGAAAAAAAATATATATATATATATATATATATATATATGTGTGTGTGTGTGTGTGTGTGTGTGTGTGTGTGTGTAGTAGAGATTTATTTTGTTCAATCTGCCACTTCTCTTTAAGTTATTTGTGCTAATAGTTTGTTTAATGATGCCCACTATTAGGCCTTGCAATGATTTGTTCCGACGTGGGTGTAAAAAAAAACTGGAAGAATTTAATATTTAATAAATATGTGTGGATTAGATATTGATGCCCACCATGAGGCCTTGCAATGATGCTGTCCATTTTGAAATGATGCGTTCGTTCGTGGATGTTGGATTTCAATGGTTTAAGTTCCCATGTTAGTTTGGAATGAATGAAACTTAATTATAGCCCGTTGGGCATTTACAAGCCATGTTATTTGTGGCACATTTGGAATTATCTACTCAACTATATTAACTAATTTTAAATCATTTTTTACACTCAAAAAGTGCTTGATCATTTAAAACTTATAGTGATTTTCATATGCTGCAACTTCGGGAAAGGACTCAAAATTTTGTATTTTACTGGGTGGCATTCTCAAAATCAGGTTGGGATTTAAGAAATGTTTAGGCTTCAATTCCAATTGCATTCAGAAATTTTCTATTCTTACTTTTCTGTTTAACTTTTCTTTTATAACCGTTTTTCCGATTTGGAATTTAACATTAAAATTTAAATATATAGTTATGAAATAATTCTTTCCAGATGTTCCGGAACTATTTTGATATAAAAATAAAAATTAGTTGGAATAAAAATAAATGAACTTGATTTTTAGATTGATTTCATCTTAAAATACTATGAACATTAACTAGGATAGAAATAAATAAACTTTAACTTTTATTTTGAACACAAATATAAACACTAAGTAAGATAGAAATATATAAACTTAATTTTTAATTTGATTTCGCCTAAAAATACCATGAACACTAAAGAAAAAGCAAACAATACAACCAGAATTTATGTCCAATGTAACTTGTTTCGTACAATTTTTAGTATTGCTACGACGGTCTTAGTATTAGTATGATATAAACCACATTATTATAAAAAATACAAATCACTTAGTAAACATTAAATTTACTTTTTATGAATAACCATTAAATGTAATAAAGATAAATTATTATCAATTTCATAAAGACTTTATGTATGAAATGATTAGAATGTTGATAGCATTTCTATATGTACCACCATTTTTTATTAAATCTTTAAACCATTCTTTTTAATCTCGGATCCAGAAACCAAGACCAGCTAACTTCTTACGAGGTATTTCACGGTGATAATGGTGCCCGCACAACAACTACGGCAGTCCTTTAAATGTTGAACCATCGGAACGCGTGAGAAATTATTATTACTATTATTTACCAAATATAAAATTATTGTTGTCATTTATTATATTTGTTATTATTTTATTTAAGGGGGATAACTGATAACAGTGACTACAAGTGGGAGTAGTGGGACCCAGAGAACATGCTCCCAATCACATGATTGCCAGTTGTTTTATGTGACTCGACGTGATTCTTGGCTCATGTGACAGTGACCTCAACACTGCGTACAACAGTACTTCCACCACCACTGCCCTCGCCAGCCTGGATTTTGCTTCGATTAGGGCACGTGAGCCCACGTCTCCAGGTAGAATTGATATGACGTGGCAAGCTGAAATCTGGAAAGTTAAGAGAGAAATGTACCATTGTGTATTGATAACATCGCGGGCAAAATTTCACATTAATCATACAAGAATCAGATCTCCTGTATTAATAACATCAGTACAACCATCGGTAATAAATAGTGTAAACTAGTAGCCAATAAAATTAACAAAAAATAAATTAAAATAATTAAAATAAATAATAATAATAAAATATCAAAATTTAACTATGAGAAAAGTGTGAAATTTTTTTATTCATAAACAAATTAATGTCTAATCACAAGCCAACCTGATACATAATACCTACTCAGCGAAGTATAACAATCAAAATGTAAAGGAAAAAGACGAAGCAAAAGTTAAACCAACGATCTTCGGAAAAGGACAAAACAAAGAATGATGAAAACAATGTAATCCTTAATCGTTGTACCAACATTGATTCTTTGTCATATATGTCAAAATATTTTGAGTTACTTTTTGCTTTTATTAGTTGTGGACATGATATAACATTTTATTAATATTTTGTGAAAAAGAACGAATGGTTATATGTGTTTGTTTTTTTAAATTGTTTAATTTAAAAAATATTAATTATTAATTCATAATTTTGTAATAATTATTTGTTCCGTAAAAAATTGTTGTTAAAAAATAGATTGTATTTTAAAATTATATAGTTTGAGTTCGTAAATTTTTATTTAAAAGGGAGAACAAAAGAGTTATACATAAGAATTTATGCTTTATTCATAAAATAAAATAAAATTTTGTTACCAATCTTTAGAATAATTAGGACAAACACATAATCCGACAAAATTGAGACCATCCAACATCGTACATATTCAATAGTCTATAAATTCTTAAACATACCATGTATCATTTAGAAACCAAAATAAGACTAAGTATAACATTGTACAAAGGAATATATTGATATAACAATGAGGAATTGGACACCTCTATGTGAACAGTGTTGGTGTTTAGGCTAACTGGATTGTGAGGCTCTTTGCAGCTAAGGTGCGCTTCTAGGTGGGCGAGACGAGTGGTCATGGTCATGATGTGAGAATGTAAGTGTTTGACTTCTTGATGAATGCTCTCAAGCATAGAAGCCATTTGAGAGCTCTCTTTTCCTCCGTCTTGCATTACTTTGCCAATCAGGGTCTAGGTGTGCTAATAAAGTTGAATTGCTTGAAGGTATTGATTTCGTCTTCCCCTTGTGTGACTCACATCCGGGATCCAACCCATAATAGCTACATTGACATTTGAATTAGAGAGGGGATGATGATCTTACATAATTTCTTCTTCAACAAAGTGAATTTTTGCTCTAATATAGGAGGGAGTGTTTGTGTGAAAGCTCCTAACTGCTTTCCTAGCTTGATAAGAAACACATGAGTCTACCTCCATGGATATAGAGGTCCCTTCAGCCCCTTTGCTTTTAGAACCTCTTATAGGTCTCATTCTATGTTGTGGCATAGTGCGGTGAAAACTCCAAAATTTATGAATAAACACTACCACAACAACGTGACATGGAATCCCAATTATGTAAAGGCCTAATACCAAACAACAATGTCGAGACTGAATAAGTTGATCCTTTTATGCCAAAGCCAAATAAAATGGTCTCAAGGAGACTTGGTCGTGAGAATCTAACAAGAGAGAACAGAACCTCGCCCTTTCAGACAAAAAAAAGCCACTAGATTGTAGTTGAATGTAGGATAAACCCTTCGCCTATAAAAAAATTCCAAGAAAATACTTAGAGTGTTGAGCAAGACTAGCCCAATCGGGAAAGGGTGAATAGTGGGGATTCTCATTAACAGAGTTCATAGGAGACAATAAAAAACAAACCTGAACTAGACTGGAGAAGCACTGAATCCATGAAATCAAAAATGAATGCTCAAGAACCCTGAGTTTGTTTCAACCTGCAAGAGAACCCTACCAAATTAAGAATGCCAATGCTAAAATATGCGAGTGAGGGTGATGTCCATGTGTGGGAGGCTTGGACCTCATGAGCCTGAGATTCCTATCATAGAAATAAATTGCTATACCCAAGTAAGGAGATAAAAAATTTCTCACTTGTGTCTGAGCTTTCCGACAAAAGATAGCTTAACCAAATGCTTATAAAAAAATGGAAATGACCTCTCCATAACCGAACTTGATATGAAACCTCCTATACACTCTCGAGCTAGGGTGTCTTGTAGTCATAAACCTATTAACACAGTAGGGCAGGTGCTTGCCTCTTCCCATGAGTTTAAAGCTCTAGGAGGCAACAAAATCACCGCCTTCCCATCCATCCCATCCTCGAGTACAATGACCATCCCTATCGGGGAACTTTAAAATTATATAGTTATTAAAATAATTAGGATGGTCTTATATTGGTAAGAAAACTATTCCAAGTTCCCAGATGTGGGTGTTTAAGGTTGACAGTTGGAGCTCCCGCGCGTGGTTGGCGGCGTGTGGCTCCAAAGCCTGGCATTAAAAGCCCTGGCTTGGCACTCCCTACGGCGACATTCATTCCTCACTCACTTCGGTTTAACGCCCTCCGCACTCCACCTGCACCTACGTTTAATGTTTGGCCTCCCTGCAATTAATTCATGGCACCCTCTCCCTATGGTTGGCATCTATTTGTGCAGTTTTATGGGCACAAACTCCTTATGTCTTCCTCGCCTTCTCTGCAACTGGAGGTTTCCTGCGTTCTCTACGTTTACTGCCCAATCTCACCCCTCGCCTCCCCCATTGTGCCTTCACGTTCCTCCTCTCCCGTCGTTCTTCCCTCTCGGCCCTCCTGCGACGCCACAGGATGTGTTGTCGACGAGGCCAAGGGAGGGGCCAAGCTTCCCAACCTCCCATCTCCATTTTGGTTGACAACCACTCGCCCTCCCGAGAAAAACGCCCTACGGAACTCTCACTTCACCTGGATACTTGTGAGGAACGGGACCAACATTGTGTCTCCGCCTCTTTCTCCCTCCACCTCTCGGATGTCCACCCCAGTGCAATGGAGTCTGGCTCACGAAAGCGCTTGCAAAAGTCCACAATTTCTCAGTCCACCTAGCAGCTCTCCAGAAAAGAGGCAGCTCTTCCGGCAAAATCAGCTTTGTAGTCCTTAGGCAACGACTGTGGGGAGAGTTCGGAAGCAGAGGGCATGAAAGAGACTGCAGGGGCGCACTCAACCTCAATGCTAGAACCGTCATCACAACAAGCGAAGAAGGCCGAGGATTCCTCCGAGGAATATGGCTGTTATATTGTTGAAGAGCCTCCCCCGCACATCTGAAACATGATCAGTGGTGGACGTTTTTGCATCTCAAGGTCTCCTACTTCTGTTAGCTTTTATGCTACTACTTTTATGTCTCCTTTGTTTATGCTCAGTTTCTTCCATTTTTGGACAAGCATGACATATGTTGGTTTCCCCTCATTGGGCAGCAATTCCTGGACTGGTTTCCCCACCCAGGGCAGTCCATATTTTGAATTTTTGAACTTTGTCTCAGCCAGAATTGGCAAGCAATTCCAATGCGCTGGTGATGAATGTAATCCTTTTGTGTTATATCAATAGATTTAAACTTACTTAATATATATATATATATATTCCAAGTAATAAAAGGGTCTTTTATTATTATAGTTTTCACACTTATGCACTTTTAGTTAATTTTGGTATTGAATTTTTTGGATAAAAATCAAATTGCTAAAATACCCTATACTTTCATTAATGCTTCATCATATTCGAAGTTCACAAGTACTAAAAATGGGACGAATGAGCATATGTAAATTATAACACACACCTCATAAACTATAGGTAACCTTTGTAAATAACATGTTAACCCATTCACGTTAAGGTACTCTTTGAGACACAATGTGTATCACAAGTCATGAGAACATCAATGCTTCATTTGTGTATGAGATCATTAGTGTTTTACTCGTACTATAGAGCATCCTTGTCTTAAGAAAGGGTGCTCGAGCACATGTGTTGATAGGCCTTACATTGAACCTTTATTTAAATGCATTGTGCTTCATTTTATCATTGAGCACCAAAGGTAGATGACACAATTTAGTGGGTAGATGTAAACAATGCACATCTACAAATTGTTCACAATTGCACCATGTCTATGCCAATGCATTAAAAAAATGCTTTTGCACAAACCTCTATCTAAAACTTCACAAGGCTTTTGAAAAATTAATCGCCAAAACATTTCCATAAATATTTATTTCCAATTATAAAGGTTTATTGTTGGCTTGAGGGGTCCTGACCCAGGTTCGAAGTTCAAGGTTTTCCAACAAACCCCTATACTACTGGCCCTTTCGGTAGTGACCTACTTGCGCAGGTCAAAGTCTCACTCGAAGTAGTATGGGTGGGTGTTGGAACCAGGTTTCTTCACACTGAGAAAGGATAGGTAAGGCAAGCAGAGTTGCGTCCTACCTCGAGATGTCCAGATCTTCCCGAGCAGGGCTTATAGGTCTATAGAACTTTCGCAGCTGAATACAGAATGCGCATAATACAGCAATTACCAATGATTCGCATAAACAGTACACATAGATTCAGTTCTCAAACAGCCTTTCTTATCAATTCATCAATTCCCTCTTACAATACCCGTCCCAGCCTGCGCACACAGCAGGACTCTGGATCTCCGTGCACACAGACAGTAGGAGTCCTTCCCTAAAAACCCAAACAGATCTATGGAACCACAATTCGCATCAATAGCTCTTCCTTTTCTACCTTACAATTAAAAATGTTCTTCTATTTATAACAATCTATCCTAAACTTTCCTATGGTCTACAAACCATGGTTTTCAGACCCCGAGTTTACCCTTTGACCCATTACAATGCTTTTGGGGATTTGACCCACCCCAAAACCCCTGAGCTAAACTAATGATAATAAAAATATACAAAATCGGACCAGTTTCGCAGCTCGTAGGAGACCCTGTTCCAACAGTCCCCCAACATAACCTTGTGACTCATCCCAAGTCACTGTGGCCGTAGGTATTCCAATCACCCCTGGAGCTATTTGATGACTAGCATGCGTATATCGCTTGTGCGTCAACGTCCTATCCCAGGTGGGCTGATCTTTCCTAAGCCAATTATTCTGACCATATTGTCATTTAGCCCTATATGGCTTGAGCCGACTACCATTGACATAGCCTGGTAACATGTCACCGCGTAGGGTGGCTAGTTGGACTACTCCACCATTCGTGATTTCCTTAACGGTGTAGGGACCAAGCTAGTGCTGTCGGAATTTCCCCGGGTGTTTGACAAATTAGCTATCATATAAGAGGACTAGGTCGCTTGCTACGAATTTCTTTTAGCGAATATGTCAATCATGCCAAGCTTTATCGCGAGCCTTCTGAACCTACTGATGAAAGTTAGCAATAAACCGATCTTCCTCCAATGCCAGAAGTTGCGCAAGGCATTCCTCCATTATATCAAGTTCTGCCATATTTGTAAATGCTGCGATATGTAGCCTAGGAACAATGTATTCTATTGGCATAATGGCCTCCTTGCCGTAGACCATCCGAAAGGGGGTCCATCCTGTTAGCTTCTTGCAGGTCGTCTGGTAGGCCCACATAATAGAGGGGATGCGCACATCCCAGTCACTATGATCAGCATTGCAGACCTTGGTCAATGCATGTTTTAGGATTTTGTTGAAAGCCTCAACCGCCCCATTTGCCTATGGATGGTATGGTGTAATTTTCAGATGATGGATCTGGAATTCCTCATTCAGGGCTTGTATCGTTTCATTAACAAAGTGCGTGCCTCTGTCACTCATTAGGATCCTTGGGCAGCCAAACCTGGTTAGGATCTGCTCAAAGATGAAGTGCGCAACAGTATCGGTAGTACAATCCTTCACTGCTTGTGCTTCAGCCCATTAAGTGACATAGTCAGTGGTAGTAATAATGTAGCGCACACCTATCTTCCTTCCTAGTGGATTGATGGGTCCCACAAAATCAATGGCCCATTTGTCAAAGGCCTGCAAAGCCATTTTAGGTTGTAATGGCATCTCATCTCTGCGTGAGGTTCGTCCTGTTCGTTGGCACGTACCGCACAATTTACAATAGGTGTGAGAATCCTGAAGTAGGGTAGGCCACCATAACCTAGCTCTCAAGATCTTTTGTGTCATTTCTCTTCCTGCATAGTGGCCTCCTACGACGCCTTCGTGTGCCTCCGCCAAAACGGCCTACCGTTCATGTTCCAGGACGTATCTACACAGTATTTCATCAGCGCCTAGCTTGTATCACTGGCCGGCGACGATAATAAAGTTCGCCGCCCGAGTAACCAACTCCTTCTTTTGTTGTACCGAATATTCTGCAGGGGCTATGCCTGTAGTTAGGAACTGAATGATATCAGTGAAGTGTGCGTCAACAACCTTAATGGTGAACAGTTGCGCATCTGGTAATCCTTCCTCCAAGTTAGTGGGTTCTTCCCCCATCTCAATACGGGACAGATGATCCAGACCCACGTTCAGCCTTCCAGGCTTGACGATGACATCAAAATCGGTATTCTCGAAATAGCACAAAGCAAGCTGGTAACCCCCCCCCCCCCCCCCCCCAACACATGCTTCGTTGACACAGTATTTCACGAATGATTCGTGAACATCTTAAAGTGTTTTCCCAACAGAGCAGTGTCGATATTTCCGTAATGCATATACCATGGCCGTCCCTCTCGTTCTTGGTAGAGTAGGGCCGCGCTCTCGCGCCCGAGAGTTTTCGACCGCAAAGGCAACCGGGGTGATCAACATTCTCTCCAAAGTCGAGTTAGGACAACACCCATGCATGCTCGATGCATCCACAGACACATGAAATTCTTTGACCAATCATGAAATATTAGTATGGGCAGAGATCATCTTCTTTGGAGTAGTTTCCCTGGCAAAACCTTCTTATTCATCATTCAAAAGAAACATCTTTTAAGGCTTTTTCATGGGTGTTGTGACTGTTGCACACCCCTTAATTAATTTCCGTAATAGCCCTCGTGTGTTCCAACAGAACACACTGCCTATTGTGTTAAACCGTGTTTATGTAATTACTACCACCTTTCACAGATCAACCATCAACCTCGCTTTTCAAACTATGTGCCCGAGCAAGATTCCAAAAGGCACGCAAGATACACTTTGATATTCAAGGAAGGATAAGCTGCATGCGTCCAACATTCCGTAGGTTAGAGACATGCCTTACCAAGCCCATCACCGCTCAGCTCATCGTAAATAAACCTCCAGAACTTATGGATAAACTCTTGAATACGAAAGAATCACTACCTCGAGAAGATAGCGAAAGGGTTTTTGACCAAAGGCCATGAATGTATACCGAAAGGACCCCATTTTGAAGGGTGAATACAGGCCCTACCGCATCTCAAGGTGCACTGACCGATGACACCGAGAACCCACGCCCATGAATGAACAGACTTCGCTCACCCAACGACCAAGGATTTCATCTTGAAGGGTAGGAAGGCTACATGTAAGCGTCATTTAACTTGCGTAGTTCTACCACATGCACATTCTCTCTCTCGGACACGTGCGTACCTGCCACCTAACTGGGATCGTTCCACTGCCCGCGATGAATGCAGCAGCATCCGTTCAGCTGCCTTTTGCTTATATTTAGGGTTCGTACGGGCGCCCGCCACGTGTGGCGCGCTTCCGGTTTCGCAGTGATGCATAACACCTAGGTCCCCCTTGGACCTTTTGAACCCGAAACTTTGTCAACAAGTCCCGATATTCCGTAATAGCTCGGCACCTTGCCAATTGTTCTTCTATTCCCAATAGTCCCAATTTTATCCAACTCTAGGATATTCTTCACCCGATATTAACTTCGTATCTTGAGAGGTTGAGTCACATCAATATTCGTAGCGGGTCCAATGACGGTGCATTCCCCTGTATGGGATAGAGATGTTCCAAGGATTTTCGTCTTTCTATCGCCAAGCTTCGGTAGTCGATTATGTCTCAGACCGCGCTTCCCATGCTGCGCACTCGGTGCGGCGTGATGGTGCTAGCCACGAACACAAAAGCACCGATGTCTCGCGTAGTCATAAGCGAGCACCTCCATCCCCCCAATTAGTCCGAATGTTCCTACAAAGTCATCTTTTTAGTATTTCTATGGCGGGTGCGCCTTATGTAGCCTCGCATCTGCGCCACCCCCCCCCCCGGGCGACGGACAGGTCGGCATGCATGGTCAGTCAGGATGAACCCACTCTTCTGCCGTAGTCCGTCGGACCATTTTTTCATCCAGGTGAGAAGATGCGCGGCGAGATCTCCAGGTCCGAGGAATATCTGGTGTGTATGCTACCCGGGTGCGAACCGTAAGATCATCAGTAAGGGTCCCGACATGTCTCTACCCCAGAATTCTTCCCCCCCCAGGTGTCCCACCATCACCAGTGTCCCATGCACAGCTATATTAAGGGCCCGAGTCGTCGGTTTCCCTTGGAATCGTAGTCGGTTGTTTTGGAATTATTGATGCTACCGCACCATTAAAATGGGGTAGATTCTTACCTCTAAAGAAATGCGCGCGTCCTCGCGACCCGAGGACATCGTGGTGCGAGACATCATGCAATCGGTTTTTCCCTAATTTCATCTTCGTTAGAGTCAAAGAGGTATTTGTTGTCCGTCTCAAAGAAAGTACCCCATCCATCATGGGATTGATCCAATCTCGTTTCGATGGCCAACTTGTAAATGTGATCTACTCCTTTGTTACCGCGTACAGTTCGTGTAGCGTTATCCTTCCAGGATCTAATGGTATTGTCACCCTTGTTCCGTTATTTTCAAATACCATGCTTTTCTACACAAGACACCACCATACATATGGCCGAGTCGAGTCCTGCAAGAGCGCGGGGCACGGATCTCACATCTTCACAATCCGAATTACCGAAATCACCTCAGGCCCTATCTCCACGTACATCTACCATGAGTTTTGATAGTCTTCCCGCAGGTATAATATTCTGATGGTTGGCCATACACATTTGGATATTGGACCACTTAATTCTGGGTTCTCCCATTTGCTGCCAAGTTTGCTTAGGTAGTACGCTTTTCAGACCGACCTTAAGTCTAAGACAACCTTATCCATTTCATAATTACCAATTTGGGTAGTTAATCTCATCTCCTCGTTAGGGTCCTATAACATAGGATTCAATTTGGAATTGACTTTTGAGGTCTTGTTAAAAATCGTACACAGTTTGCTTTCGGCAAGTTGTTTTCCTAATATTTAAAAGGTCCTAAAAGAAAAAATCAAAGGACCGAGAAAAAAATCATATAACCCTAAAGAAAAAATATGAATAAAACATGAAAGTGTGCAAGCTCCAAATGCCACTACTTTTTAATTTTTGCAATCGATTATGGCAGAAAGGTCAATAAATGCCATAATCCATAATGAGTTGAATCGCTTAATCTTGACTTGTCATGCTCAATTTACTTGTTTTAGATAGAGAATAAAGAGTTAATGTATACTTAATCTCGACAATTCGTAGATGGATATATATAAAACAAACCCGTCAGCTTAACTGGGTCCTTGGATGAAATAAAGTAGAATTAGATATTTTATTGCTTTCAAAAAGAATAAAATGTTCAAGGTTGCTAGTTCAAATGCACCCCGCACAAATGGAAGAAAAAATGTTAGATTAAAGATTGGGTAGGTTAAATAAGGTGGGAAAATCATTGTAAATATCTTTCTCTACCGTGCTACAATAACTAATTTCCCTCCCCTATAGTTATTTTTGTGGCATTATATACTTTCAATCAAAGAGGTCTATACCGACTTCTTTTGGGACCTACACCCAAGGCTCAACGATCAAGTGGTTAAAAATGTTTGAATTCCCATAATAATCCCTAATTTTCATCATTTATCCTTCATGCACTCATCACTATTCAAAATCATAAGTAAATACTCCTTTTTTACTTAATGAAGTATGAACATCTCATTCGATTAACTCCTCCATTTCGTAAAAGCATAAAAACCCTCAAAAAGCATTATATCGCGGGGCAAAGGATCCAAAGAGGTGTCGAAGCCACTTAAACCTCGTCGATCATCGAAACACCTATAATCGTGTATTTTCCTAACCTAATCTATCAAATTTCCCAAATTGAACAATTAACCGTACCAATTAAGATACAAGAGAATAGAATCGGCTAAATTTAAGTACCCAAATATTGAAAAAAAAAAAAAAATGTACAAACTCCTAATTTTTCTTAGAAATTGCCATTTGCTTAAAAAAAAAAACTTAATTTTAGCCCATTTTCAACCCCCCCCCCCCCCCAATCCATCGAAAGACAAATTCCATACCAAAAGCGTTTAAAACACACAGAAGTAAAAAAAAAATTCAACCTTCTACATCTAGAAACCGTGTTTTCTATCCTAAACCCTTGCTCGTATCTTTGAATTGTCCCCTGTATCTTCAATTACCCTCTCGTTTCAAATTAACTATAGAAAAAATGAAGATAATCTTGCTTATTTATCCCCAAAAATGACAAAGAAGCATAATACACCCAAATTGGAGGTCCCCAAAGGTGTTAAAGTTAAGATACCAAACCTTCTGTTCGACCTTCAAAAATCAATAAGCCAACTCCAAAGAACATCGCTAACACGTTTACCATCGTGGAATCCCCTTTCAACCTCCAATCTCATCCGAAGAAAAACATTCCTTCAATCGATTTAGATTACAATATTTTTGACCTCGTATTGGAATTCAATTTACTAGAAATTCATAAATCGGTGTTATGATAAGTTTTTGAATAAAAAATCAAGATGACATGCCTATTTGGGAATTCAATTTGCCCAAATATGTAGTTCCTATTACTCATCCACCCCAAGACCTCGCAGTGTGTCAACAAGATTATGTTCCCCGATCGTAGATCCATTGTGAATGCCAATAGCGAGATTTTGTTTTTCCAATACGTTAATCTATAAACGAGATGTCATTAAAACCTGATCCCAAAGTAGTACCTTTATCTATTGAATCATTGACCGGCTTATACTTAGGGATGGATTTTCCAAAAATTCAAATTTCTTTCGTAATTAATAGTGCCCAACAGAAATCCCTAAGTTTAATCCTCCTTGTTCCACTTCAAAATTTGTTGAAGTTGCTAGACAAGCATTTCCTATGTTGTCATTTATACAAGGATAATTTAGTGATGAATTTACAGATGCATCCATCATTATTTTTCTATCTACATCGTCTCCGGCGCCCTCCCCCGCCATGACCTTTGGTTTTGCCGTACGACATCGATAGCATCCATCAATGTACTCACATTTCCAAATGAAGGAGTTTTCGCATATTCATCTTATCTATTCCATTTGTTTCTATTTTTCCTAGTTGACATTTTTCCATTGCTTTGCAAAAGACAGACAGAGGGCCACCTTCATCCGTGATATTTTGGACATCCTTGCTTAAAGGAAGGAATGAGTTCGCTATAAACAAATTTTCAAACTTATTCACTGTGACATGCATGAATTTGATTTACAAGTCCTAATGCCCCAAAGTGAGTGAAGAGATGAAGATAATATTACAGCTATCCTAACAATGCAAAGTAGGAGACTAGTATCATACTGTGACACAGAATTAAGAACATTTAAACAAATTTTTCCCCACATAAGCTACCTAAATTTTTAACCACTGTGTCATTGAATATTTTGAGACAAGTTTTAAATGCGATATAAACTTCATGGCATAAAAGAAAATACTCGCTGAAGTTGAAGAGCCAAATTGGCCCTTTCGATAAACAATAAGAGGCCGAGAAAGAAACATTCAGAATTATCGTAGCCCCGACTGGAAGAGAGATTTCAATGAATTATGATCCCTGGTGGTTACCTCGTTGCTATAAGGGTAAAATGCAAGCTTCAACCCTTTATGCATGACTCGAAACCACATATTGAGAGGTTTTCCAATCAAATGGAATGGATGCAAAACATATCGATAGATCCTACTTATGACACAAATAGACAAAGAGGCAGAATTCACAGTGCTATAATATTTGTCAAACAATCAGAAGTTTCAAACAAAAGAGCCAAAGATGATGAAGGATATTCATTGAAACTATTTCTCAGAAAAATTCAAACCGATTTACAATAAAAGGGCTAAGATTACCATGGATGAAAATAAAAGGCTATTAAAATAAATGATACAAGATGATCGTAGGTGGATAAAGAAGATGCCATTAATTGTTACCGAAATTTTAATAGAAATTCGTAAGCGTTATGGATGCGTACAAGAGCAGACAACAAATGATTGAAAACAAAGTCAATATTAAAATTCCTCTACTCAAAACAAGAACATGAAAAAGATTCGATATCAAACAAAGGTACAAACAAATTAAGGAGAAAAATGAGAGATCAAAAGAGAAATTTACTCCTACCCCAAAGAAAGCTGTGTAACAAGGATGATTGCTAAACAACATTTGATTATTCTACTAATAAAATTATCATGTCCTACCTTCCGCCCAAAGGTTGGGTGAATTTCAAAGAAAGTACTTTCTATCACAACAAGACAAAACATTTTGAAGTTTATCTTAAAATATCCATGAGCCGGATCAAATTGAATTTTGTATAGACATACATCCTGAATGCTATATTCAAAAATAAGGATAAGACCATGAGTGCTACCCAATTACAAAACACCATTTTTAATATGCAGACCGTACGAGGCTAGACAAAGCCTCTTTACGCAAAAGAACTAAGGACAAGTCTCAGAAGATCTAGTCCTTCGTACAGGAGTAGATCCATCAAACATACAGTTGCCTGTGCCTCGATAAAGCAAAAGAATGATGATATTGCTTGAGGAAACAATAAAACTTCCTCAAAACGAACATCCCCGGCCAAAATAAATCCTCCAAGAACAAATCGAAAGATGGAAATGGCCAAGTTAATACTAGAACTAACGCCAAGTCAAAGAGATGGAAGACTTTATACACCCTACAAAAGAAAAAGAAGTCAGAAAAGAAGTCGATGTGCAATCTATTCCTAACGTTATTCCTATAATAGCACAATCGTCTCTTCCACATCAAACACATTTAGCCCTGTATGCCACTGCAATCAAAAGACAAGCAACTATGCAGATACTTTTGCCACAGGATCATCCACCATGGTGCACATCAAGCAGAAGTAGATATATTAAAAGCCATGGATGATATGTCCCTAAAAAATAATGAGATAATAAATTTGAAA
This sequence comes from Pinus albicaulis, assembly GCA_034641835.2. Lineage (NCBI taxonomy): Eukaryota > Viridiplantae > Streptophyta > Pinopsida > Pinales > Pinaceae > Pinus > Pinus albicaulis. The sequence goes on along the minus strand of CM076582.1, from coordinate 19,455,441 downwards.
AAAGACCATTCAAAATCTTGAATCATCAAATAGAACACATTGATTACATCTAAAGGACATAAACAAAGATCAAATAAACTTCAAGAACAAGCAAAGGCTCAAGAAAGAAGTAACCTAAAGAACAGTGTCCTTCATCAAGAACTATATTTGGACAAACATATTCAAGGCATACATCTACAATGGTCTTTAATTCAAATTGGTGAATATTACGCAGAGATCTACTTAAGGCAGACAAGTGGAAATTCAGAAACAAAGGAAGAACTTGCTAATAAACCATCTCAAGCTTTAAAGCTGTCACATTTTAAACAAAGAAACAAGAGAGAAGTCACAACTGAAAGTATAGACCGAAACACATCTCTTCAACCAAAAAACTCCTAAATAAAAGGAATATAGTGAACAATTTGAAGGAAAGTGTGAGGCCATGAATTTGTCAATAACAAATTTTTTATAAATACACAATATTGAGACAAGTAGGCCTCCCATACATTCATGGCTTTAATGAAAAGCTAATGGTTCAAACAGATTATGACAAGAAGATCAGAGCCCATGCCAAAGAACAAATAAATAAGCTCACAAGGTTCTCCAACCGATAAAGTCTGTTCGGGAGTACTTTAAAATTTATTTTTCTACAAAATGAAATTAAACATATTATTATCAAACCAAATTTTCAAAGCACACCGATGTCAAGGAAAGTTACCAAAGTTGAAAAGTATGAAAATACTACGATCAATAAGGCAGAGTTCGTATTTTTATATAACATTGGAGCAGAATAAACAGAAAAGTGCTGGTAAAATAGTGAAGTTAAGAAGAAAAGAATAAAAAGTAGTTTATTTGATTTTAGGATTTTTATCAGCCGATATGAATTTTTTTACAACAGAAAAGAGTAAAAGGAAAATTCAAGCAAGACAAAGAACATAGCTATCACGTTGAAAATTTCCATTTTTCACCGTCAAGAGGTAAAATAGTACTGAAAGTGTATAAGATCAAAAGCAACAGGTCAAAGTGTATCCTAATGGTAACAATCAGCTTGTTTTTAATATGGTAACTTACATTTTACTAGCAATAAAGTGACAAGATGAACAAAGTAAAAGATATCAGGAAGGAAAACAAGAAAGAAGGACATAAAGTGAAAGAGTATCAATCAAGCAATATTCAAACAAATATCTTCCAAATATGCCAACAAGCATGTACACACACCTAGTCAACAAATTGTTTTGATTAGATAGTGTTACCTATTTTTCTAGATAAAAGGACAACTTGCTCACCAGCTTGTCCCTCTTAGTATGTTAAGATATTTTATTTTCCTAGAGTTATTCCTTGTATTTCCTCAGGATATTTTGCAGACAAACATTTTGTATAAATACTGCCAGGAAGTGTTTAGTGGAATAAAGTTGTTGAGATTATTATACAATTTTGCCGGTACTTTGGAGGCTCATGTGTTGATTTCACAGCGCACCGGACAGCCAACTAGACTTCATAACCTGTGATCTGCGCGATAAGCTAATGAGTAAAGTGAATTCTTACTTTCATTGCTTTTTCCCTCTTCCGTTTCATCTAATTTCATATATATGTTCAATCCAAATGATTAATTAGGAATATTATTCTCAGGATAAGTGTAAAAACTCCCCGTCTTAACTACTTAATCATTTCAATGTTTTCCGTTGATTTTGACTTAGAATTCTTAATTGCTCCCGCCCCGTTCAACCCTTGCCTCCCCCCCCTTTCCGGGATTGGAAGGATCCCTTTAACGCTTATCCCGAAAGCAAGCTATTTCATCAAAACAAACTATTCAAATCTCTCGAGGGTTATCTACCTTGCCCTTTTATACATTAGCATCCTTTTGGCCTTCCTTCAGCTTTTCTCTTTGCCACATCTTGACCTACAGCCCACTTGGACTAGCAGACCTCTCTTTAATTTGTCTCCAAGACCTTATTTCCTACCAAACCTTTCAAAAAAAAAAAAAAAATGTATGTCAATTACAACTAGCCTAAAATATTAAAACAAAAACAAAGTTAAATCTAAGAGAGAGCCTTCAAATGAGAAGGACCCACTGTAAAAATAGTTTTGTAATACCTAGTTTTATTTAACTATAAATCAAAACTACCACAGGGTGACAACACCCTACCCGCATGTTTCCTATACCTTCCAACTCGTGTATGCCCCGAACTTCTAGAGATAGACCGCCTGCACACCTCACCTATTACCGCTCGCCACCGTGGTAGCCTTATACACGCCGTGCAGCATAAGAGCGGTCCCACCCTCACCATTTGTTTCCCCCCCCCCAGGCGGAGGCCCCAGCAGTCCTTATAGAGTTTCGTTTTGCTCACCGTCCCGGTGGATCGCTTTCTGCCCTGTTCGCGTCCAATCCTTCGGGTTGCTGGGATACCTATTGGGCTCTGAGACCCCGTAAGCATCCTCCTTCGTAGTCATCCCACTGTTGCGCCGAGTTCGCCCTCATATTTTGGCCTTAACTCTTTGTACATTATGCCGCGTTGGCCGTTTCTCTCGCATTTTTGTTATCAAGATCGTTGCCCCAATCTCATGGTCTAGCCGTTCGCAATACTGTGATTTCCCCCCAGGGCTTGGGCACCGTAAAGTGTCCGCCTCCTCGGCAGCCACACACAACAGCTCTCGCTCGTCCCCCCCCCACACCCCCCCCCCCCCCCCCCCCCCCCCGACCTCCCCCCCCCCCGCCCCCCCCCCCCGGGAGCCACCGAAACTCGGCAGTGGGAGATTCAGGTGACGAGGTCTAACTGTACCCTATATGTTTCCTCGATCTATCAACAGCCGTAAGTGCGATATTTCTCGCTCATCATGTCCTACTAACCAGTTAATCTACACCATTGTCGTTTAGTTCATCCGCATCACCGAGGGCACTAGGTAATGATTGTAGTCTGCCATCTCACAGTCATCGGGGACGACAACGTGTACTCGCCGAGCCCCACGTAGCGATCAGGGGCCCTCTCGCCCACAGCGTAATCCGTGCAGGCACGAAAGAGGGCACCGATCCTTCGTATGTCTGTACGTCCACATCGCAGGCACCATGTGTCCGCGCACTCAGCCCTTTTCCCCGTTCCCTCGCCGTAGGTTTCAGACTCATGTGCATAGCTCTCAAGATGCCTTTAATTTGCTGTACCCTCCCGAAGTGTCTTCTCCGCGGCTTTCTAGTTTCATGGTGGCTTCTAAAGATTTTTCCCCGTGATTCAATGTTCAGTGGCCCACAGTACACGCAAGTAGCAAAGACAACTATGAACCATTTGGTATGTTGTCTCGTTGTCATAATTAAATCTCATCTTCCATCGCGCCCCCCCCGATTAGCTTCCACAAAACTCGTTGTTCCTTGCTTGAAATCTTTCACGTTTGCTACAATTTGAGAGTAGGACTTAGGTTTTTAATCGTTGTTTTAGGGTGGGGGGCATCTCAATATCTTCGAGCAAGATGCGTCCTTGCTGGAGATATGTACCGATATACCACCCAATGCTCTCTTCGTCGTCAAAGAGGTTGCGCCCTTTCACGCATCTCACCACACCTTACGTGTTCATACCGAGTCCGCAATGGGGAACCGAAATCGGTCCATGTCCTCATCTCCCGCACCCTTGGGGCGGCAGTAATTTCTTATGCGCTGCGATGTCTCCTTCCTCGCGGGTTTTTGGGGGTGAGGTTGTATTTCACGCGGTTCTAACGTCGGTAACAAGCGGGATTTGCTAGTTTATTTCTTTCAAACAAGCAGCTGGTACGTATCCCCTTCTTGATTGGTTCGATATACTTACCGCTCCGACAACAGACGCTGCGCCCTGCACGGCCTATTCATTCGCACCGCTCACAGTTTCAAGATTTCTTTGTCATTACCCGATCCCTTCTCAAAAATGCTTGTGTCCTCGGCAACTAACCATTTTTTGCTCAAGGGTCCTAACCTAGGTTCTATGTCTGGCTTGCCAACAAACCCCATACCTTGCCTTTAGGGCAATGACCTACTTGCGCAGGCTAAAGTCTTCACCCAAAGTAAGATGGGTGGGTGGCCGGAACTGTGTTTCCACACCTTGAGAAAGGATAGGTATGCGCGCAGCTACGTCCGCCTCAAGATGTCTGTATCTTCCCTAGCAAGGCTTATAGGTTCAAATAAATTTCGCGCAGCTAAATACAAAATACACATAATACAACAATTACCAACGATCACATAAACGTACACACAGATTCAACAAACAACCTTTCTTATCAATTCATCAATTTCTCTACAATACCCGTCCCACCAGGCACACAAGCACAGGTCCGCGTACACGCAGACTCGGATCTCCGCGCACACACCAAACAGAGGAGTCCTTCAAAAGCCCAAACAAATTAATAAACCACAATCCACATCAATAGTTCTTCCTTTTCTACTTTACAATTCAAAATGTTCCTCATTTATAACAATTCATTCCAACTTTTCCTAATATGGTCCGCAAACCGTGGTTTTTTAATTCTGTGTTTTACCTGACCCATTACAATGTCAGATTCGACCCACCCCAAAACCTCTCATGACCAACTAATGATAATAAAATTATACAACCTGACTCAACAGCCGTAGGAGACCCCTATTCAACATTTCAAATGTTTTTTTTTTGAAAATTTAGCCTATAAATTCACATTAAAAACTTATCAACAACCTACCAAAAAAAAAAAAAAAAAAAAAAAAAAAAAAAAAAAAAAAAAAAAAAAAGACAAGCCTGTTGTCGATGATAATGTTGCACACAAGTAATTAATGTTAGATGATCCAAATATAATAATGTAAAGTTAGATAAAAATATTTATTAAATTATAATATTTAATAAAATATTAGAGACACTTAGAAATATAATATTGTTAGCAAAGATAGACTCTAGAATTGAGTCGTATCTTTAGCTCTAAAATAGGAATAAAGTTAGTAGATTGGATAGAAGATCATTTATTGTAAATGGACACTACATTTTTTCAAGTGATCCATAACTAAATTAAGTTAGGACACATAGCTTATAAATAGGTTAGTCTCCTAATTGAAATTTAGTAGTTTGATGCTTGTAAACTCCGCAACTTTTTAATAGCAATTTCTTTTCCAATATCAATAAAATTACGTGTCTAAGGACACTTCTGCCATTATTGTGGTATCGAGCTTCCATTAATGCAGTATGACATGAAGGTGGAAATTTCACTTGCGTACTTTGTACCCCGTTAATTTATTAAGTTTTTTTTTAGGAAAAAAATTTAATTGTGATTTATTTCTCGATTTTTAAATCAAATATCACAGATTCATTATTTCATCCTACGCCGCGTAAATTCAAACTGTACACTCGCTCCTTTGCCTTTGTATACGTTGCCAATCTTTCCGCCTTTGTCAGCAACGTAAGCCCAGGTTATTCGTTACATGGCACGGAGGAGGCCACCAATTATAGAAGCTCCAATCATGAATTTTTTGCCTCCACCTTCGTAGAACTAATAATTGAAGAATCTCCAGTGTCCAAAAAATAACAATGGCATTGGAAGCACACATACATAATGCACATAGTATAGGCTACCGCCCGTATAAAGCACAAGCGTAATTGCAAACCGATCCCAATCGAAACCATAATCGCCAAAATAGCAAGCCCGCATGAATGCAAGCAATGTTGCACATATGTTGGCAAACTATCCATCTAAGTCTCGCCACAAGATATAAGAATTTCAATACCTAACCAATGTCTTGACCGAAATCGTTGCTTATTGGGTTATCTTTCCGGTCCTCCTACACCTGGACGGATGACGCTCCGGCTATGAAGTTAACCCGTACACGCCACTTTCCATCGTAAAGGGCCGGAAATCGCTAGAGGCATTGATCCCACATTGGAGGGTTGGTTAACCGTTGCTTGTGTGCAAATGCACGGCATCGTTCTCCGAGGCACATTCACGTACGATCGATCGCCACGTCCGTGCGCATTGAAATTTTTGCTTCAGGTATCGTCCGTGGGCACCCGAATTTCCTCATGCATATCTAATTTGCTTTGTGTTCGATAACCTCGAGTCCCAATCATATGACCATAGTGATAAGAGAGTCCATGTGGCTTATGATCCGAACATGCTCTCTACTTTCATAAATGAGAGTGAAACTACATTTTGGTATCGCTCTTGGGTTTCGTTAAGAATTCACCGTTTTACAACATGTTGATAATGTATCATGCATAAATCTGATTCAATACATTGTTTCACTGCTTATTGTTGTTTTCAACCGTGTTGTTCAAAGGAGAAAATCAACACTTTTTTAACAAGTATGTTCTCTAGAAGAACAGACATGGATTTGTTGGTAGCCTAAGTTCTAGTAACATAAAAGACGAAGTCACAGCTGAAGGATATATGCTTTCAAAGAACTCACCCCTGTCAAATAACCTTAAAGGATTTGTAAAGGGTGTTCTCTCCATAAAAGAAATGGCAAGCTATAGAAGTACCAAGAGTAAAACCGATAGTGCAATGGGGACTTACACAACAAAACATTGTTTTGTCATGATATTACTTTTTTTCGAGTAATAAGGCATATTTTGTAAATTTGGAGTGATAAGGGAAAGTCATTTTTGTGATTCCAAGTACCATTTTTATTTGAGAGAGAGTGAGTCGGTGAATATCCAGATTTTGAAGACAAATTGCTTCAAGGGTTGTGAGCTTGGCATATTCATTACTTGAAGGTGAGATTTTTATGTACTCAATACTTAATAAAGATATCATTTTTTGGTGATCGTGTCCCCCAGATCCGCCCCGAAATTGAATATGATCTTAGGTACACCATGTGTGTTTGTTATATGCGCATGTTTTTATGGGTTTGTTGTTGTTGTTTTGATTTGTGTCTAGTCATGGACACACATCAATAATTTCATTTAATATCGCATACATAAAAGTTCAATATCGTTACAATAACACATGTAACGAAATACCGCAGAAGATCAACACATGCATTTACGTTCACATCACCAAGACAAATCCATTTTAACTTGTAATCAAATTAATTGTTTTACAGAATTAAAATTCATCATACGACCCTTAAGAGAACAAGTAACCCATTAAAATCATCAGAAAGCTTTCATGTGCATTGTTTACGTTGTTCGACACCCTTCCTATACGCAAATCAAGTCGCTGGGCACGACCCCCGAATCAAACAAACACCAAGTTCACATCTCCTACAAACGGCGTGAGTATTCATTCAAGCAATTTGCATCAAGTCAAGACAAAGATCAAACCATCAAGCGAGCATGGAAGTCTACTGTTAACCATCAAAGCAACCAAACAAGTTAAAACAGTTAACTAAACAAGTTGAGATTGACATCAAGCGAGCGTGGCTATTCATTCAAGTGAGTGTGGAAGTCATCAAGTAAGCTCGCTATGCTTAAAAATGCGATCATCATCAAGCGAGTTGAATTCTAGAGTTTAAGCAAGAAAAATTCTACAATTCTAGCAAGTGTTCCAAGCAAGCGTAATAAGCAACAAATCAAGTGAGCATGCCATTCATTACATTCGCTAGCCTGCCATTCAAGTGAAACAATTAAAAGTACGTATATCTACAAAAAGAGAGCTCGATTTCAAGAGTGCAGCACCAGATGGCGCAACATATTCAGCTTGTTAAACATTCTTCACACTTTCTTTGATCATCTCATGATGAAGACATACGCACATCAAAAGACACTACGATCTTTCACGACATACAACAAACACATGAAACTATTGAGTTTCTTCATCTCCGAGTCGCAACTTCAAAGGATTAATTGCAAGAAAAGGATACTTTCAAGTTTTTGAACCATCTAGATGACAAGTCATTCATCCCATCAGCCTACAAGTGTCGAGCATCCAGCCCACTTTTCCAAGCCCATCATCAAGCCATGGGAAGAAATTCAAAAATAACAAGAATCGACGAGGCGTAGGATATGTCACCGATGACACCAACTTACATATCCCATTATTTGCCCATTGAGTACGAAGGCAATATTTCTACATACCACCTCAACCTAATTTTTTAGAAAGCGTGCATACCATCAATGCACACAACCCAAAGTTGCGTACAAACAAGAATCGCACGCAACCGAAGTTGAAGTCCAACCGAAATGTTTCAATAAAAGAAATCCCAATATATGGGAAGATCTGTTTTGATTCTCCATCCTTATCGCCATTGTGGAAAGCCCAATCATTCTCGTAAAATGTCGCAACCAACGACGCATTGAAGATACATTATGAATGGATCGACCTCGAAGCCATCTGACAAATACAAGATTGTCTCGGGCCCACAACCACTACAATCACACATAGTGCAACGGCCACAGTAGATGATGGTGCTCTCATATAAGTTGAACTAGAGTACACCAAAGGTACAACCCTACACCCAAAGGTGGGAGTTCAGAATACTTTCCAAGAGCAGCGTTCTTTCACTTTCGCTAAAGGGGGAAAATGTCAATGAAATCGAGCAAAGGGTTGTCAGCCGAAAGTCTCAAAACCAACAAAATCAGCTACATCAACACCAGCAACAACAAATCTTTCATACTTATTAAAGAAGCAAAATGAACACCTTTTCGTTGATGAAAAATGAAGAGTTGTTTTGACATCACCACCACAACAACAAATTTTACGCGACAAAGTTGACGTTGATTTCATGGTATGGCTGATGGATCCTTTTTCAACTCGGGTACTTGATGGAGTTTTCACAAAATTCTAGAGATGAATCAGACACGCACCGACTCATGGTCTCTTTAGATCGTAGCGCATCCGCGCCTTTCGGCGGTTTTTCAGCAATTTTTTTTTTTAGGATCAACATGAGAACTTGAAGATATCTCCGTTCTTATTTTGGATTTATTATTGGGAATGTTAGCCTCTCTCAACAATAATAACCTAAAATAATAAATAATTAATTAAATATTCCAAGTTAGGAATATGTGCTTAACTTTGGTTGTTCTCAAATATTGGAGCTTGTTTAGTAACTCCTATCTTGGTGGGTTTTTGGTGACAAATTATCTCAATCAAAGGAGTCTAAGATAAAATTTCGTACTATCTTAGACATTTTCTCTCATCTATTTAAAATGTAAACTAAATTTTTTAATAAGAGGGACGATGAAAATGCCACAGGTTGAAGCCTCTTTTTTGTTTTGTCTAGTTTTGTATCCGTGTTTTTCTAACTGCCGAGTTAATTTCATTTTCTAACAAATGAAATTTCCCTACAAACATGATAGTTGTGATATGTTATGTCAAAGTATGACACCTTGAATTGTCAAAGAAAACATTGGGCCATTGGAGCGATCAGAGATATATATTTCATGTAATTTTTTATTTTTTATTTTTTTAGTGACAAGGAGCATTGTAATATTTTGTAAAATTTGGTGTTATAAGGGAGACAATTGTATTTTTTTTTGAGCAATAAGGTGAAGTAGAACTTTGTTTTTGGAGGAATAAGTAGAATTTTTATTTTGATAAATAAGGGTTATTATTTGTAACTCAAAGTATCTTTCGACTTTGAGGGGGGTAGCAGTTTTTTTTTAAGAAGAAATTTGTAAGGCATTGTCAAGTGGTCAAATTTTTTGCAAATATTTCATTGTAAACACTCAACAAGAAATTGACTAGAGCCAAGTGTAAAGCTCAATCATTTTTCTCCTCTTTTTAACGACTACAACAGGTCAAGGCCAAGCCCCCGACGATCGTTTTTTCTTGCATGCATGTCGTTTTTTGGCATGGCGTGTTTCATGTGACGAGTTTCTATTTTCTTGTGCTTGATTCTTCCGGCACTCACCAGAAAATTCGTTGAATTTCCGCGGTGCCCACCCGTCAGCACCCGACACACGGGCCGTCGCAAGAGCGATACCGAGGGCGGGTAAAACGGTTTTCCATACCGTCAGCCCAACGCATTTAAAAAGTGTCGACCATCGGCGCTTTTTCCGTCGCTTCCCAAGCAAGCGTCGCTCGATGCTTTCCAACCGTGTGGCTTTCGGATGCTTGTAAATCGTTTACCCGGCTTAAATGTGGTTCGACGCTTTTGAATGCCGCTTTTCCGACGTTGTAAACCGCTACAATTACGACGTAATGTGGTCCGGGACGCTGCATCGCCGCTTTCTCCATATTTGTAAATCACGTAATTCCACGCAATGTGGTTCTGGACGCTTTGGACGTCATGACCTCGACGCTAAAGTCGCCGCACTCCGGACGGCGTCCAACGCTTAATGTTGCTTCTTCCATGTTTCTGTAAACTCGTCGCACCTTACTTAAATGGTCCAACGCTTTGAACGCCGCCGTCTGACGCTTTTGCGCATCACGCCCGACGGCGCAGGTTGTCGCACCCGACATCACAAGGCACTCCGGGGATAGCTACGCGGGTTCAAATTTTTTATTTTTTTAAATGAAACCCTAAAAGAGGAAAAACGTTGTTTTGAATATATTATATGAAGTAAAATACCCATGAAGTCACTACATTTTCACATCCGAAGATCGAACCCAACATTCATCCAGAAAGTGGAAGTCCCACCCCAAACAAAGGATAGAAAAATACCCCATGTCACATACAGGGACATGATATAAAACCTATAACACCACACATGGAGATTATCGACAATCCGAGAATGTAATCCAAATATGCCCGAGGCATCTATAAGAAAGCGGGAATAGTTAAAGATGTAGAATAGTAAAGCAACAGACAGAGTACCGAATGCTCCATTGTCTCAACACAAATTAAAGCACTCAAAAACTTTGGGAAAGGTCACAGGAAAACGCTAATCATGTGAGGAGTGTGATATGTCCAAAATACAAAAATACCATCAGACCATATCAATAAACCAAGAACATACCAACATCGCTAGTTTTGAAGGTAGAGTGATAAACATTAATCATTTTTTTCCACAAGAGAAAATGCTATTTTGAATATATTATATGAAGTAAAATACCATGAAGATTAAATTTTCACATCTAAGATTGGAACCCAAATATCCATCCACAGCAGAAAGTGTAAGTCCCACCCCAGACAATGATAGAAAATACCCCATGTCACACACAGACTTGATATAAAACCTTAATGCCCATGGGAGATTATCGACAACCGAGAAAGCATCCAAATATGCCCGAGGCATCTATAAGAAAGTGAACAATAAAGACAGAATAGCAAAACAGACAGAGCACCTACGTCCATTGTTCCAAATACAAATTAAAGTACCCAAACTTTGAACAGAAAAACGCAATCATGAGGAGTGTGATATGTCCAAATATATGTAAAGACCATCGTACTGCCAGAATATACCTTCCGCATCGCTAGTTTTAAGGCAAAAGTGATAAACATTAATCATTTTTTTTTCACAAGAGAAAAAACGTTGTTTTGAATATAATATATGAAGTAAAATAGTCCATGAAGTCATTACATTTTCTGGTACATCCGAAGATTGGAACCCAAATATCCATCCAGAAAGTGGAAGTCCCACCCCAAACAAAGGATAGTAATACCCTATGTCACATACCGGGACTTGATATAAACCCAGAATTACCATGGAGACGATTTACAACTGAAAGCATCCAAATATGCCCGAGGCATCTAAGAAAGTGAAATAGCAAAGATGTAGAATAGTAAAGCTAAATGTATAGAGCACCGACGCTCATTGTTCCAAATACAAATTAAAGTACCCAAAATAACAGAGAAACGCCAATCATGAGGAGTGTGATATGTCCAAAATATAAAAATACCATCAAATTATACTAATAAAACTAAGACGCCATTTTGAAGTATATTAAATATTTAATATTTTTTCACAAGAGAAAAAACGCTGTTTAATAATAATACATATGAAATACCATGGTTTACATTTTCACATCCGAAGATTGGAACCCAAATATCCATCCAGAAAAGTGGAAGTCCCACCCCAGACAATGATAGAAAAATACCCCATGTCACATACAGGGACATGATATAAAACCCAGTAACGGTCCACATGGAGATTATCGACAATCTGAGAAAGCATCCAAATATGCTCAAGGCATCTATAAGAAAGTGAAATAGCAGTATGTAGAATAGTAAAGCAACAGATAGAGTACCGACGTCCATTGTTCCAAATACAAATTAAAGTACCCAAAATCCTTGAAAAAAGAAAACGCTAATCATGTGAGGAGTGTGATATGTCCAAAATATAAAAAGACCATCAGACCATATCAATAAACCAGCAACATAGACCAGCATCGCTAGTTTTGAAGGTAGAGTGATAAACAATCATTTTTTTTTCACAAGAGAAAAATGTTGTTTTGAATATATTATATGAAGTAAAATAGTCCATGAAGCCACATAATTTAATATCCAAAAGATTGGAACTCAACATCTTATCCGTAACGTGTGTCCTAACCTGCATGCTGATAGAAAATACCCCATGCCAAGATTTGTGACTCTGATATTAAACTCAAGAATCGTCCACATGGGAGATTATCGACAACGATACTCTTTAACCGCTACTCTTTGACCCTTTAACCCATACTCTTTAACTACTCTGATACTCTTTGACCTTTGTTCATCCTTTTATCCTTTTTATCATGATATACTGTGGTAAATAGGCAAAAATTTGTGTAAGGATAATTTTTTACAAAATTTCCATCATTTCTTCCCACCATTGAACTTCTGGCACTCTGGTCCTTTGCAACTTTCTTAGTGTTTCATCAGCCTCAGTATATCTAAAGAAATTAGGCTGATTTGGGAACAAATGATTTACTTCATGCTCAAGATAAAATAAATTCTCCAATCTGTCATGAAGGTTTTTCCCTGTAGGCAATGCTGCTGTTGATGAACTCGTTGAAGAACTAGCTTGATTATCAGCATATTTGTCCAATTTTTCAACATAACTATCAAGGTCCATTAGCTTATCTTCCGCAACTATAGGACTGGGCAATCCTCTATTTAACAAAATATTCAATCTTTCTCTGAAGGCAATGATTTCTTCTTGCATATCTGAGCACCTTCGTTCTAAATTCTGTACCAAAGTTCTTTTAGTAAAAAATCTCTTTATTTCCAGAATTGTTCCGGTCCTATCCTGAATACCAATTTCTGCAAGTTGATTCTTAGTCTGAGTATTCAAAAAATGTATAAGTCTATTGGCCTCTTCTGGCATATTTCCCAACTCTTGTCTTGATCTCTCAATCTCATCTAGAGCCAATTTAACTAAGTTATTCTGTTCATCCATTATCTCAATTGAGGACCAAACATCCTTTATTGATTGAATGATATTATCCAAAGAATTTCATTTATTTCTTTTAAAGGTTTCTCCAATGTGAGATCCTTTTCCAATGCTTTGACTTTTTTTTCTAATTTGTTCACTTCTCTTGTTTTATCAGCAACACTCATTTTTGAAAGATCATATTTATGTTCTAGAGTGGCCAATTGTTCCTTTATTTTGAGAAGCTCTATGGCCTGAATGTTCATATCTTCCATTGACTTTGTTAATTCATCAGTGTTCAAATTTGCAGTGTTGCTCTGTGACAATTCTGCTGGCTGACCTGTTGTTGTTGTACCTGTCACTACTCCTGCTGTAGATACTAGAATATTTTCCTGCTTATCTTTTAATGCATTCTCAAGCTCTTTTCCAGTTGCAGTAAGTTTCTCATTCAATTTTAAGAGAAAATCCATTAGTTCTTCCTCAGAATTTTGTTTGATGATTTCTGCAGTCTGTGGATGTCTTGAGGCCGGTAACTTTAATTGTTTTCTCAGAGCTGCAATATCATCATCTTTTCTCTTGATCAAAGCTTCAATACCTTTCACATATTTAGGATTATGACCCAAACCAATGATTATTTCCTCTAAAGTTTTGATTCTATTATCCTTAGCCCGGGAGGAGGCTTTTTCAAGCTGCAACTGTGTATTAGTATTATCCAAAGAATCCTGCAACTTATGGGTCATCATTGATTTATCCGTCAGAGTAGAATAAATCATCTCACTTGTTTGCTTGTGTAGCTCAATTTGATCTAAAGGATGGATATCCTTTACTAAGACTTCAAAATTAGTCCTAATGTAATCTGCAGCTGTCTGAGGCTGCCGCACCTTGGGCTTCAAATGGCTCATTAACATCTTACCCTGTTGGATGTCATAAGCTGACATCAATCTTTCTTGATTTTTCGGAGCCATCTTCAAATATTGGTTGTACACTTGAAGTCTAAGTGGATCATTCCTGGCCTTTATATTGATGAATGTTCTTTTGATGTCCGAGGCAGTTTTTACCGGAGGTTTGAAAGAAGATATTTCTGCACTTTGTTGCCTCTGTATTTCCTGTTTTTGAAAATTAGTGGTTGTCCCACTACCTCGTATCCGTTTTCCGACCGTCTTCTTCCCCGTCGTCGTGATCAAATTTTTTGGTTTCCGGTGGCGAGTTACGTAATGCTTCATTTAATATCTTGCTATTCGTCCCTACAATTAATAGGAGTAGTTGTTTCGCTCTTTGGCTGGGCTTTCTATATTCGCAGGAGTTCATTAAATAGAAATTTCGGCTCATCGATCCGAGTAGGAGGAATTTGTCCCTTGACCTTGTTCTTTCAGAAGTCTCTCGTTTAATCGTCATTATGAATTTTTCAATTATTTGCATACTGTGCTCCTTTTTCCTTTAGATTCTACCGCCATCGTACTAACTTCCGCAAATTTTGTTGTAAACTCCTGGCTGAAGAAGATCCCTGCACCTGTCCAAAAGATTCTAGGTCAAGTATCTTTTCAAGATCTTTCACTACATTTTCAACATTGACCTGCTCACTATCTTTTTCAACCAATGTCCCTTCTGTCCATTCATCCATATTAGCATATTGTTCTATTTCTGGGATTCTTTGATGGATGTATGGTGACAGTTTATTTTTCATTCTTCTATCACAGATAAAGTTGTTTGGATCATAAGGCACCCAGTAGAAACTCTTTTGTAGTCTGAGATAGTCTTATAAAATCCTTTCGGCTTCCTTTCCAGCTTCCCTAGAGTTACAAATGAAGGGACCTAATTGGCTCTTGATCCTGAGTTGAGCCTTTTTCTTTGCATTGCAAAAATGAATTATATCCGAATTATTCATCTGCCTGAAATATTCTAATGCAAAGAGTCTCATTGGGACATACTTGGGCAGTTTGAATGGGCATAATTCACATCCATATATCCTGATCTCTGTGTAGTTTTGATATAGGTACCAGTCAACTATCTTGTAATGCTTTGAGAGTTGAAGGTTTTTCTTGATTTCATTGTTAATTCTAGGAGGAGAGACTCCTGTCAACAAGGTAGTTGTAGGATGAACAAAAAGGTTGACAAACTCATTATAGGAATAAGGAGAATCAGAGGAATTGTGAGTAATGGCAGACCAAAAGATGACTGACCTAGGATTCCCTTTGGCATCAAGTTTATTAACATAAAAAGGGAAATTTTCTGACTGAAAGTAAATCATGAGATGATATATGACAGAAGAATACTTAAATACTCTCTCATTCTCAAATCTCATGAACTGATCATGGATTTTGTCAGCAATATAAGATGAAAAATCGTACTTGACAGCAGGAGGCTGTCCAGGGGTAAAAATGGATAACAATACTAGGGTTAACTGATCAACATACTCACTAGTATTGAAGCCCATTATGGAAGACATCATGTTTAAAATAAGTCTACCCTCATCAGTAAAGAAAGTATAACCATAAGGGGGAGGGTTTTTAGGCTGATGCTCTGGTAACATGAAGGTTTGGCATAGGCAGTTTAACTCTTCATGGGATAACTTAGTAGATTTCTCAAGTAATTCAACCATGGACAGGGGAGTGAGAGCTTGACCAGGTTGGAATTGTAGCATTTCATTTATGGACTGAGAAGTTATTGGGAAAAGGACATTTTGACTTGGGGATAAAACTACTCGTTGGTTGGGATCATAATTTGCGTAGCAATAATGGATTAACTCAGGAAAAATATGGACTGAGGGGAGAAGGTACGTAGGAAGATTTTATTCCCAAAGTCCAAAGATGTCAGAACCATTCAAATAATTGTCTCTGCAGTGGCAAAATATTCGAAGAGGATTCTCACTGAGATGAAAATCCTTAATTTGAAAATCCATATCGGCTGAAGGCAAATAATCCAAGTCCTTGTGAGGGACATTGATGGGCACGACATTCAGAGCTACAAGAACTTCCATTTATGGTTCTTGTGGATTCAGAAATGGAATTTCGGGGTTTTTGTGGAAAAGGGGCACAATTACCAGTTTTGGGAATATAATTGCAGTTCTGGGAACGAAAAAGACCAAACTGAACTTCTTTTCAGACCTTAGTGCAGAATTAAAACTAAAACCAGGATTTTTTAGAGAGTTTAGCGGGGAATTGGAATAAATACTTGTTTACGGGAAATGAAACGTGTTTAAACAAGCGCTGGTTATGACAGAAGAACCCTGAAATACTCGGCTTCAATTCTCTTCAGCAAGGTAACGGTCAGCAAGCGTTAACAGTTGGTTTTTGAATTTTGTTGCATGGAAGACTGGCTAGCGCACGGAACAATGAAAATGACGCAGACGCAATTTTTTTTATTTACAAAGTCAAAAGGGTGGCGGGTTTTGATTGATGATGTTAGCATGTACGATGGTTTCGTCACAGAGGGATAGGAGCGGATATTTGTTTGGGTTGCTCGCGTAGTGGAAATCCGGACCCAAAAAAGATTAGTGCGAATTTGATAAGAAATTCACGTCACAACTCTCCCTCCGTACGCCAGCCAACTTCGGACCCGAAAAAGATTAGGGTGGAATTCATTTGGTTTTCGTGTCACAAAATTGGCCGATGTCAGCAGGCTATTTTGGAACGCGAATTTGGTTTGAATTATGGTTTATCGCCATTTGAAGTCTGGCGGGCTCGACTTAAGAACAATTTTGTTTGATCCCATCTTATAAAATTTGTGTTGGCTTTCTTTGATAATACACATATTTATAATAAATCATGGGAATACCACACTAGTAAACATGTGGAAAAGTTATATAAATTATTGAGAACAATCATTTTTATGTAAAAATATCCAAATGTGCTTTTGGGAAATAATAATTTGAGTATTTGGTTCATATTGTTTTAAAGGAAGGAGTGAAGTTGGAGCCTCAAAAGATGCAAGCTATTACAAAATGACCTATTCCTAAGAAAATCAATGTTCTTAGAAGATTTTTTAGACTTACATGATATTATTGATCATTTGTTAAGAATTATGCATGCATTTGAAGTCCACTCACAATCTCTTGAAGAAAATATCATTTATATGGAATGATGAGGCTACTTTGGAATTCTCTCTTTTAATGGATGCCATGTCTTCTACACCAACATTGGTTGCACCTACTTTTGGTAAAAAATTCATAGTAGAGTGTGAGGCACTAGGACAAGGAATTTACGTAACATTAACACAATAAGGGATATCATTGGCTTTTAAAAGCAAGGAATTCAAAGAAAATATTTGGTGAAATCTACGTATGAAAAATAAATGGAAGCAATATTACATGCAATAAAAAATGGGGATAGTATATCACCGGGAGGTACTTTAAAGTCAAGATATACCATGATAGCATAAAGTATTTTTTGAAGCTATGGATTTCATTGGAAGATTAACAAAAATGAGGAGAAAAAATGAAAATTTTTAATTTTGAGATAATCTGCAAAAAGGATAAGGAAAATTTAGTACATGATGCTCTTTCTAAAATAGAAGAGGCCTCAAATTTATATCCAATTACATTTTCTATTCCTAGGTGGCTAGAAGAAGCTTGCCATAATGGAAAAATGACAATAGTACTAAACAAAACTAAAATTTATAAAGGATGGGATGAACTCTATGGAGCATTGGGAGTGAAAGAGAGATATACTTTAGTGCAAATGTAGAATATTTTTATGCACGTAAGCATATTTGAATAAACAAATATTAAGGGAGTCCCATGTCTCTCTGATGGTAGGACGCAGGGTTCCTTGAAACATCTCAAAGGATCAAAAAATATATTTTTGGAAGGAATGAAGAAAGATATTCAAAATTTTGTAAGAGAAGGTCAGGTTTGCATAATAAATAAAAGAGAGATAGTAAAATCTCTAGGGTTACTTCAACCATTCCACATACATATTGAAAGACTAGAAGATATATCAATAGACTTTATTACAGGGTTACTGAAATATAAAGGTAAGTATTACATTTTTGTGGTCATTTATATAGACAAATTTTGTAGATTTTTTTTGTAGAGCTCAAAGTACATAAACATCAAGCCAAGTGGCAGAAGTGTCCATGAAAGAAATTCATCGTCTTCATGGTTTTCCTAAAGTAATAGTAACAAGAAAATTTTGGAAATAATTATTTAATATGAGTGGAGAAACACTAGCTACCATGAGTTCTACATATCAAACACAATCAAATGGTCAAACAAAAATAGTTAACAAATGTTTTTAAGGTTATCTACAATGTTACTCTTTAGAAAAGAAATATTAATGGATGAAGTGGGTTCCTCAAGGAAGAATGGTAATATGATACTATCATACTACCTATCACACATCTACTAAAATACCATGATGATGTAAGTTTGGAATTTAACATTTTTACATGTTAAAGACAAATAGTCAAAATCATTGACAACTTAGTATGCCATAATTAATAATCATTCCCTGTTCACTTTTGTTAATATGTTTATGTTACACGATGATGCAGGGGCATTAGGCACTAGCCAGCAATGTAGGAGGTTTTGTCCACATGTTGTGGCTAGGAGGGTTCGAAAACATTTGAGTTGTAACAGCTAGGTGTCAATACCTCAGCTGACTGTATTACTTAGACTAGTTAGAGTTGTAGGAGTCGAACAGTTTCAGCTAGTTGAATTATTATAATTAGACCTTTTGATTTCTAGAACGGTCCTCTCAGAGGAACCAAAGAGCCATATGTTATGTATATAAATTGTAATTCCTCGGATGAATAAAAGTAGAGAGGGAAGAGGAGAGTAGAGAGGGGATTTCTGCAATAAACCTCTGTGTGTGAACAATTGTTTCCAGTTAAATGATTTCCAAGCATATTTTCCATTGAATTATCTTAAACTGCTAATTGTGAAGAATTATTTAACTGTGAGGCGATTGGGTACTGATAATTCCATTCTTCTATCTTTGAATTCCCGTAAATTGTTGGATAACCCTGTGAACTCACCCCACCCGAAGGCGAGGTCTGTGTAGAGAACCAGGGTTGTGAACAATGTTCAAATATAAAAATCTCGCTTAATAAAGAGACAAGATTGTTGTGCTTTCGGAACCTGACTCAAGGATTGGACATGAGTTAACAAACAAAAGGATAGCAGAACCAGACTTGCACCCGTGGTCAAGCCATGTACCAAAACCACGAGCGGAATCACAAAAGCGGGTTGCCCATATCGCACCGCTTTTGCGGAGTAGGCGGTATTTCCTATTCTCGAGCCATTCCATAGGGAATGCGACACGTGGCGAAGTGACCCCCGAAAAACCACCGTTTAACCCGCGCCATCGAACGTTAAAGCCTGACGTTGGAAGCTGAGCGAAATTGCCAAGAGTCATTGATTTGGAGAAGGGCCATCGGACGGTGGTCGCACGTTGAACTTGCCCGGAGGTTAACTAAGGTGTGCGGAGGATAGCCAGGTACGATACAAGTGTTTGATTGGTTATTGATATATATAGGTGGGGCCGGAGTATAATGAAATTGTTTAATTAAATGATTGGCGGATAATTAGCATAAGTCTGGAGCGTGATTGTTGTAAGGCTGGGTGGTGAAATATAGAGCCGAAAGTTCATTACAAGTTATTTATTTAAAAAGAAACTTGGAGTATAAATACAAAGTGTTGAAAGTTAAACATTGGTTATAAGGCTTGGAGATAATATAAAGTCGGGAATATAAATTAAAGTCCAACCATTGTGGATGGTATTTATTTATCAAATTCTACGAATTTGATAAATAAACCCGAAGAAATAAGAAGTCAATGAAGACCCAGGCTAGAGGAAAAGAACGGGGTAAACCAGGGGAAAATGCTGACAGAGCGATTGTAGACACACCAGCTCTCCTTAGGGGTCCAATTTCAGTTTTGTTGCGTCACACGATGATCTCTCTTCTCTGGCATTTACTTGTATTGAAGATCACTATTCTAGGAATAAGGAGTTATTTTCTCCAAAAATAACCCTAGCCAAACATCGACAATGCATCAAGGATATATTTCTATGCTACATAAGTACATATGTTCTACTTCTAAATCATGTCTTGGAAGTGGTTTTTTTGCTGGAAATTATTCACCAGTTGGTTTCATACCAAAGTCTTTTTCACATTTTCAGCATCCAATACATGAAAAAGATAATGGTTTAAAACAACATAAATATTTGAAATTTTGCAAGAATTTTCTGGCACACTTTGAATATGAATTTTGAATTCAAGTGCATGATGTTGTATAGGATCAAGTGTCATTTTGAATACCAAATGTTTCACAAGAAACCTCTCAACATGCTACCTTGCAGTAAGGATTAAATGACAATATTGCATCAACTATTTCCATAATAAAAGTGCACCTCGTCCATAAGACTAAACAACTACAAATGTTGTAGATCTAACAAGACCACACAATCAAATGTATTCCACAAGGCCAATACTATATGAAAAATGAAAAGGAGTTTGCAACCAAAAATACCTTAGGTAACTAATTCAATTAGATACACCAAACCATCAGCAAAAAGGAAAACCAGCCTACTTGGCCCCAATATTTTCAACTGGGTCCTCTAATTCAACCAATAAAAAGGCCAAAACCATAGCATTGAGATACATTTCATTACACTGTCAATAACAATAAAATTTGACTCATCCATAACCCTTTCCTTTTAGACCACTGGGTAACAAACATGTTTCCTTTCACCTTTGAGTTTTCAAATTATGCCTACCAAATCTAAGACATTTAAGAGGGGGAACTAATAAAATGTTAAAAAGAAAACCAGAGCACACATCTAAAATAACAACCCTCCATGAAAAATTAAAATAACACATTAAAATCGAATATAAGTGGACAAGGAAAGATCCACCGCAGTGAAGTTTCACGTGCAGGTGACCTTCCTTTAAACATAATTTTTTCTCTGACCTGCAATTTTTTTGTCATTGAGCCATCCTTGTTGAAGTAAAACTCCTTTTCCATAGCTCTTGTATTAACTACCTTCTCTCTGTCGCGTAATCTCAGAGTCCCTCTTCTGCTTGAGCGATTAAAGGAAATGGGTGAAAAAACTGAAAGAGAAGACAATTGTCTGCCATAATTATCAAACATCGCACCCAACTTCTTCCCCTTTCCATTGTTACCCAATGAGGTAGATGTGGCAATTGTTGTCATACCGCCCAAAGAAGAGGCCATCTTCTCTTATGCTGAATATAGAATTACAAGATCTTCATATTAGTATGAACCTTAAAAAACATGACTCCCATTGCTAAAAACCACTTTTAAGTTGTAACAGGAAAACTAAACAACTATTGCAACTTTTGGCAACTTCTGGAGCATTAAGAGAGAAACAACCAAAGAGAAATACAACCAAAATCCTCATTTTAATGAGACCGGACTATATATTTGCATTAATATAATAGAAAGAAATCACGACTATATTAAGGCCACCACAAAACAATCTTTAACCAGTGTCTCTTGCAGCCTTCAGGTTGCCATGCTAGAGGTTGCATATTTTTAATTTAAATTCTTGACCTCCCATTCCCATCTATGAATGCATCCAATGGGATATCTACATCAAATTCTCCTTTATATCCCCAAAAAAAAATTCCCTACTACAAGAGCACCAGTATTGATGGATCACCCCACACCATCCCACCCACTAAAAACGGTGAAAAAGGAAACCCGAGAAAACTTCTGAAATATCTCAAGATGAATATATGGGTGGTTCTTATGAATCAACCAACCATTCAGAACATGCTCATCAATCCAAACCATGAATATTATGTGACAATATTCAAGCAGGCACTGAATCGGATTTCTGAAGCTATGTTAGAGAAACCCTAAACTCTCACTAAAAATAGGTGAAATGTGGCACCACTCAGGGATTGACATGTGCCAATTGGTACAAGTGGTAGACAATTCACATGCTCAAACAACGAGGTGATGCAGGAATGACATGAGGGAGAAAATATCATAAAATCCCCAAATCTGGAGAACTAAAGCTCATCACCAACCTGAGATTGACAACTTTACATGATGTAACCTATGAAATCGTAAATGGAGAAATCATAGTAACAATAAAGTAACCTACGTAACAATAAAGTCGGATTCATCCTGGGAGTGGTAATGGGAGAAATCATAGTGAACAACAGGAAACATGCAGAGTTGCTTACAATCAAATAGATGAAAAAACACATACAAAAAACCTAGATAATAATCATGAACAAGCTTAATATTGAATTATGAACCGTAAAGGAACTTACAAAATGTGACATTACGAACCTGGTCAAGCGCACAAGCAAAAATATCCTGGACATGACCCTGGTTGACAAGTTGTATTGCTCATGATGCAAGAGGATTTGTACCTGCACTGCCATGTCAATCAAAATCCATCATTATCTATACAATAAATACAAGTAATTGATGTAGTATTTTTTACTCTAAGATGCATTCTTATGATAATGTTAGAACATATGTTGGAAATGTCAAAACATACCTGAATAAGCTCCTCTTCGTTTCAAGAACAATTTATTGGAGTCACATGAACTTGGAACAAGCCTCCCACGATCTGAAAGAGTAGCAACTAAGTCAACAGTGACTTTTTTGTTGCTACGTTGGATCGAGGGAGGTTTTCTCCAAGATTAAATCACTCCAATAAATTATTCTCTACTAAACAGGGCCAACCACGTGAAGGTGGAAGCTCTTATGGCCCCTCCCCCCCCCCTCACATCACTCTCAATTCCCTAATACCCAATCTATATTTCATTTTTTACTTTCATGAGCATAAAAAAAAAATATTCAATAACTAATAAAAAAACAATTCAACAAAAAGTACGCAAGGAAACATTGCAATTAATGCTTGACATAAAAATAGTACGATAAATGAGTTTTTTATATAACGCAAAAAACGTTCCAAGTATGGTAACGTTTGTCTTATAATAATACAATATTTTACATTATCAAATTTTCTTTTTCTTCTTCCTATTTCTAAAGCTCCTAATTACATCATCAATATCATTGTGCTCTACTCCTGTTTCGTGCCTTTCGACTCGCACTGCTGACCTAGTTGCGTAGTCACGATGTCCGGTCTCATCCTGTGACGGGGCATCGCCTACAAAAACAGATAATATTAAATTTTAATTGTCAGTTTTTAAATATCATTGAACTAGTTCGGTAATATTAATAAAAAAAATTGCAATGAGATTATTTACCTGGTGCACCAGTTGTCGGCGCTGACCTAGTTGCGTAGTCACGATGTCTCGTCTCATCCAGTGACGGGGCATCGCCTACAAAAATAGATAATATTAAATTTTAATTGTCAGTTTTTAAATATCATTGAACTAGTTCGGTAATATTAATAAAAAAAAAATTGCAATGAGATTATTTACCTGGTGCACCAGTTGTCGCCGCTGAGCTAGTTGCGTAGTCACGATGTCTGGTCTCATCCAGTGACGGGGCATCGCCTACAAAAACAGATAATATTAAATTTTAATTGTCAGTTTTTAAATATCATTGAACTAGTTCGGTAATATTAATAAAAAATTGCAATGAGATTATTTACCTGGTGCACCAGTTGTCGCCGCTGACCTAGTTGCGTAGTCACGATGTCTGGTCTCATCCAGTGACGGGGCATCGCCTACAAAAACAGATAATATTAAATTTTAATTGTCAGTTTTTAAATATCATTGAACTAGTTCGGTAATATTAATAAAAAAAAAAATTGCAATGAGATTATTTACCTGGTGCACCAGTTGTCGCCGCTGACCTAGTTGCGTAGTCACGATGTCTGGTCTCATCCAGTGACGGGGTATCGCCTACAAAAACAGATAATATTAAATTTTAATTGTCAGTTTTTAAATATCATTGAACTAGTTCGGTAATATTAATAAAAAAATTGCAATGAGATTATTTACCTGGTGCACCAGTTGTCACTGTTGGGACTGTTGCCCTATCTTCCTCTCCGGTGGTAAGATCTTCAAGGGAAACATTCTCTGTCATTTAAAAAAAAAACGTTATAAGGACAACCATCAAGGTATAATTAGAAAAAAATATAAGTGGAAATTAATTACCGTCACGGCCCTCACTGATAGTAGCATTGTCAGCCTGGTCCCCACTACAATGATCAGGTTGCACGTGAGGATCATCTACATCTGGCTCTAAAACTGGGTTATTTGCCTCGTCGGTAGTGCTGCTCCCCCGATTTAAACAAAGTTGTTAGACATTAAATTTATGGACGAAAACAAACATATTGAAAGGTTAATGTTTTACCTTATCAGGCATTCTAGATCTTGGGACCTGCCCCAAGCTTCTGCGACGTTCAACTACGGCTTGATAGCCAAAATGGAAAGTGATATTTTTATCTTCCTCTGTAGTTTCTGTTCCGAAGTCATCACCCTACATTACATATGATTGTGTATTTTTAATCATATTTGATAGGATTACAAAAACGTTGGAAGGTGATACAATTAATTATAAGATGTTTAGCTACTTAATTACAATTCTTGCGGCTAATTTCAAGTAGCCGCCCTAGCCTAGCTTGTGATGGCCCTTTTTTTCAATCCTAGCTTTGGTTGCCTTTGAGGTGTCAGGCAACCTAGCATCAAAAGATTGAAGTCAGATATGACGTAGCACACTTTTATTTTAGACATAAAGAATATTAAAGCTATTGAATTAAAGTTGTAATTTACCTTGCGGGTCCAGTTGGCATTTTTCCTTCTTTCTTTGCCCTTTTCTCTTTTCCGTCATGGATGAGTGCTCTCCACTCACTCTCTGAAACTGCGAGAGGACGCTCATATCTAGGGTTAAATTGCAATTGTGTCCTATAGGTGTCCCTGGTATATTTCAAATATTTTCCGGCTACCTGAGCCACCGCTTTTCTGTCAAATGTGCCGACCCCAAAAAGGGCTTCTAGATAATCTAGAAGTTCTTTTTTCAGGTTGGAATTCTGGGAATTCCACCCTGTACGTATGGTTGGGCCAAAATTACCAACGCATGGCTCTCCAGAATCCTGTAGAACTCATTGTTTCCTACACAGAATAAAACCAAAAGAAAAAGAAGATATTATCATTAATTTAAAAATAAAAATCGTGATAAATATGTTTTAGATAAAGTACATGAAATAGTTAAAATATTAAAATTTACCTGGGAGTTGTACATGCTTTATAGGGACACCCTCATCGTTCACCAACAACTTGCCATTAATGGTCCCTGTGGAGCTGACACGTGTAGCTCCAGGAAACGCAATAATGTAGTTGGCCATATCAGCCTCATCATTGCCAACACGTTCAGCGGTTGGCTGGGTGTCTGCTTGGGCAGGGTGTGTTTCTTGGCTGGCACCTAAAGGAGTATAAGGTGTACGAGAGGGTTGTTGGGAAATCTCTTTCCCTTGTGTCCCACTACCACCAACACCAGGTTCAGCAAATGCCAGAAAACGCTACATACAAAAGAACTTTTTGTTAGTTTAGTCAATGTAAAAATTAAAAATCAAACTATCACAATTCATCTCATGCAGAACAAAAAAATATCCTTTTGACTTTTTATTATTACCTGATATCTTTCTAGCTGCCTCATAAGATGTTGTATCCTCTCTTCTGTTTCAGGTGTTTGAGGCACGTCTATCAAAGTATTAAATTTCGACCTTGCATCTCGTGCCTTTTTTTGCAACAAGAACACTGGAGATAGGGATGAAGAAAGCTCTTCCTCAAAGAGGGAATCATCAGGCGTACCATGGCTAGGTGTCTGTATATTTGAACAAAATTAATATTATTTCAATTATGTAAATAACTAAAATACCTGAAGATAGAGCAATGCTGGCACTTTACATGTTCTTCCGCTGGCCTCTTTCCGCGATCATCCCGTCTCTAGGTTGTTCCTGCACTGCTCTCATCAGTCTGCCACATTGCAATAAAATTATAAATGTAAAAACTTGAAAACAATATCTAACTTAAAAACACAAAATGAAAACTGAAATAATTTCTAATAAGACACCGGAAGATAGAGTTAGAGTTTCAAATATGCCTTGCATTGAATTAAGTCCTGGAAACATGTCATTGCACATTACGGCACCCAAACAAGAGACGAGTTGACAATGAAGACCTTATTGAATATATTATTGGAGAAACTTCTAGTAAACTTGTTGTGAAGACCTTGAGGACATTTTTGGAGCAACATTGTTGAAGCTGATGGTATAGCATTGTTGGAGACGATCTTGAAGGGCCTTGAAGTGAAGCTTTTGGAGCAACTATTGAAAAATCCTTAGAGAATTTAAGTAAGGCACTTTCTATCTTCCATCACCTTTTTCCTTTCAATATCCTTTAAACGATTTTGTTGATATTTAATGTTTTAAATCACGTTATAATTCCTTGATTATATGTGTTTGGGGACTAGAATAATTTCACACTAAACCATGCAAACTTAAAAGTAACTTAACAGATCCATAAAGTAATAATAATCATAATTCCTAATTTCGTATTGTACTATATGATGCAAATTATTCAAATATGAAGCAATGAAGACATGCAATGTCTGAATTTCAAGATTGATGAACCAATACAAGAAGTTAGAAACTACAACTTTGATTCAATACTATGTGTCCTAACTCCAGGAAGGAATCTAGTTTGTAGTACAGAACATGCATCGTGTATTATCAATTCTTAATTGACAACAACTAAAGGTCATCTACATCATCAATTCCTTCCCATGTGTTTTTATGTTATATTCCTTATAAAAGTGTCAAATTTCTCTCAAAGTAAGCAACCACTGAATAAAATAAAAATAGTTGAGATATGATTGAGAAATGGTCATTTATTTCTTAAAAGGATCTTCACGATTTCTTTGGTTGTTTTTCATCTCAAGAAACAAGAAATGACCTAAGAAACTATCGTGATGTAATATAAGAAACAACATGGTGCAATGGCCATTTTCAAGGCCAAATGATGTCCATTGAGGACATGGCCTTTATTTGGTTCCTGTTTCATAGGAGTTTCGGGTAGAAATGGAACTTTGTTGTACCATTTCTAGTAGTAAAAAGGGAAAACCTTCTTTTTCCATGGGAAATAATTTACCTTTCCTTTTTCAAGATAATCTAAATCACAAAAAAT
This sequence comes from Pinus albicaulis, assembly GCA_034641835.2. Lineage (NCBI taxonomy): Eukaryota > Viridiplantae > Streptophyta > Pinopsida > Pinales > Pinaceae > Pinus > Pinus albicaulis. Next base: position 19,428,235 of record CM076582.1, on the reverse strand, counting down.
ATGAACTATACTGCACACGTTCTTGGATAATGTGAAAGTGGAAAAGGAATACCCTACACAAGTGATGCACACATGTACATTTGAACACTAATAGATTTTTGTAGTTGAAATGCAATGCTTGTTTTCATTTAAATGTAGGGTTTTTAAAGCAGGGAGAAATAATGGTTGCCAATTTAATAAGCGTTTCTTTGGGAAAATTTTAAATCTTGTATTGGGTGATGAAGATAATAGAGGGTATTGAATCTTGATTCTTGACATTGTGTTTAACTTGAATAACTCAAATGATTATAAATATCAGTCGATGAGTTATTTTTTCAAGTATGTCACTCAAAACTCTTATGTCAAAGCATTGTATGATGGCTAGCATTTGCTTGTTTCCCTTTCTTCAGTTCAATGTAAAAATTATATTAATATATTGGAGCATGAATGATAACTACAATTGTTTGCTCTGCAGTATATCCAACCCCAAGATTATGAAAAGTTTTCTCAAGTGGAGCTATTTGGTTAGGCTATAGGGTCAACCCTCTATAGGAGGAAGGGCCTGCAGTAAGAACTTAACATTTTGCAAGAGCTGAGGGCCAATGCTGTTGTGCAAGAGATGAGGGCGAATGCTATTCTGCAAGAGCTGAGGGCGAATGCAGGGTGAATGTTGTTCTGCAAGAGCTCAGGGCGAATGCTGAGGGCGAATGCTATTCTACAAGAGCTCAGGGCGAATGCTGAGGGCGAATGCTGAGGGCGAATGTTGTTCTGCAAGAGCGGAGGGTCAATGCACGCGTGATATCAGACGTTAATGTAGCACACATGTACATTTGAACACTAATAGATTTTTGTAGTTGAAATGCAATGCTTGTTTTCATTTAAATGTAGGGTTTTTAAAGCAGGGAGAAATAATGGCTGCCAAATTAATAAGCGTTTTTTTGGGAAAAATTTAAATCTTGTATTGGGTGATGAAGATAATAGAGGGTATTGAATCTTGATTCTTGACATCTAGAGAGAACCCTACAGCCTAACACAATCCAACGGAATTGACCAAAAAAACCCAAATAGAGTCAACCCTACTATAGGAGGAAGGGCCTGCAGTAAGAACTTACCATTTTGCAAGAGCTGAGGGTGAATGTTGTTCTGCAAGAGCCGAGGGCGAACGCTGAGGGCGAATTCTGAGGGAAAATTCTGTTTTGCTAGAGCTGAGGGCGAATGTTGTTCTGCAAGAGCGGAGGGCGGATGCGCGCGTGATATCAGACATTAATGTAGCTATTGCGACGGATACGAAAAAATAAAATCATTTTTATGTAGCGTGCATATAAGTTTCGTATTTGTATTTAGCGCGCATATAAGTGTCGTTATACCGACGGCAGAAAAGGCGTCGCTATTGCAACGAAGGCCTCCAAACGTCACAATTACGACACTTAGACATTGTGTCGCACTTGTAGTCGTCGCAATAGCGACGCGTTGGGCCATAGTGTCGCCAGTGCGACGTCTTCCTCCAAACGTCGCAATGGCGACACTTTTCTAAGTGTCGGTATTACGACACCTTTCTATAAACGTCGGTATAGCGATGGTTTCGGGCGGGATGGAAAAAAATTGGGGAAATTTCCGACATTTGGTCAAAAGCGTCGGAACCAAGTGTCGAAATTTCCGCCAAATGTAGTGGTGATGCCTACTTTCTTGGCTGTGGAGAATGAAGGACCATAAGAAAAAGCTTCCCTTGAAGATTAATTTATGGAGTATGATTCCCAGAGTCAAAGATTTAAGGATAACTTGAGTTTCCAATACTTTTGTCACCTCAAGGATAGAAGAAGACCAAGGCAACAGTATAGAGATGGTGGGTTCTTTAATCATCAGGATAGCCACCACTCTATGGGAAGATTATTTTTGCCCAAGTTTTATGGATCATCGTCAAGTTATGCCAATGCATGGGTAGAAAAGTTGGATATTTACTTCTAGTTGAACAAAGTCCCTGAGATTGAAGCCATCAAGATTGCAGTGCTGCACTTTGAAGGTGAAGCACACAATTGGTGGTTCCATGGGTTGTCTACATTGGGACATATCAATGTGACCACCTATTCAGAGTTTACTAGAAGATTGGTGGAGAGGTTTGACAGGAAGGATCCTGAAGCACCCTTCATAAGCCTTACAAAGTTGAAGCAGTCAGGAGATGCAGAAACTTATATCTCTGAGTTTCTGAGATTATCAGTCATGGTCCCTGATCTATCTGTAGCAAGGAGAGTCTACATGTTCATCGATGGCCTGGAGGAACCTTTGCATGGGTTGGTTAAATCTACCAAGCCCATCACTTTGCATGATGCCATTGAGAGGGCTAGAGACCTCCAAGATGCCTTGCCAAAAGCAAAGGCAACTTTCCAAAGCAAGTCCCCTCACTTTTCTAAGGGGAAGGAAGGAAAAGCTGCTCCTCGCAAGGAGAGCTCTTTGAAGAAGCCTCTTGATATTGATATTAGGAGGGAATTGATGAAGAATAAATTGTGCTTCACTTGCCAAGAGTCATGGGCACCGTCTAATGGTTGATTACCTTGGGGAAGGTTACCATTGATTGGAAAGATTTGCAAATGGAGTGGGTGACCTTGAAGAGTGGGAAACCATAAATTATTCAAGGCATGCATACTTATCCTTCACCTAGTACTTCCACACAAACAACAGAGATGGATTTGCACAGTGGAAGCAGGGATCTCACAGTTCCTTCTCTCATGTTCATGAGGATATTGCAAGGGACATTCTTATCTCATGGCAAGCCACCTGGAATGCCATCAGATTCAGATCTTGTGGGGAAGGCTCCACAAAGTGCTGATCCAAATCTAGATCCAGGAAGGATTGGAGCAATGAAAGACCAAGTTACAGCGCTGGGAGGCTTGGGACAACCCAAGGATGAGGAGGATCTTCTTCTTGCATCACTATCACCCTCTCACTTTTCTGAATCTGCGTTGTGGGAGGAGAAGAAAGAGAGTATCAGCCTTCCAAATTTTTTTTTTGGCATGTGTAATGTCAAAAGGGAAATAAACAACATGACAAGCACTTCCATGGATGTATCAGCAGTGCTGTCATTGTTGAGCAGTGTGGATCTTTATTGGAAATCTCAATTACTTGTAGAGTATTCCAAAGATCTCCACACATGTATGATACTAGATGGCATGCAGCAAGAAGAGGGCTACTTATTCCAAGGGGGAGTCATCTATTATCATGGTAAGGTCTTCTTGGCTAAATATTCCAAGATCAAGCAGAAGATCCTACAAGGAGCATATGAAGAATTCTTCCTCAGCCATATGTATTCAATGAAGATCTATACCCTGATCATGAAGAGTTTTGATTGGGAAGGCATGAGAGAGGACTTACATCAGCACTTTCAAGAGTGCAATAGCTATGGAGGATTGGGGCAGCCAATGGAATCTTTGCAAGAGTCATCTCAACCAGCTCTTACTTTGCTTGAGAGGAGGGGAATGCTCATGCACAACTCCATGTGTGTGAGGGACTGTGATGGTAAAGGATTTGATCATGCCAAGCAAGTTGTATTTTCTGATATATTACATTCCTTTGCCATGTTTTTGCAAGATAATACTCCTAAAGGGAGTGAGAGATCATGTGGATCTCATAGCTTATTGGGGGCCAATAGAGATTCTGAACTTGGCCACTCCCTTGTTGTGCAAAGGGAGATTCCTTTTCATGATGGGTGCTTCCCAAAGGCACCAAAATTATGTAACACCTTTAACCATGTTAAGGTGACTCATGCAGAAAAAGTGTGGTGGGAATGCCACTTGCCACTCCTGAATCTAATGAAGACAAGAGGTGCACTGCGCTGGCACCACATGTGGGATTTTGACCCACCTCCTCAAGTGCAGATTTCAGTTTGCATATATGTAGTCGTGCTTCCATACTTGGATGATATAATTTTATTGTTTATGGGATTGTATGGACAGAAGGTGGGCATCTTGTATGTACCACATGGCTTGGGACTTCTACCTGTACTCCATGATACATGTTTTAGATGTAGCATTGCTTCCACCATGTTTATTTATGTTGAGTTTTTCACTCCTGAAGGGATGGATTATGCACATATTATGTTGGCCTTGTAGGAACAATTCATGATGTATTGGCTTATTGAGCACTTGTCCTATGATGAGGGATTGATCCTTGATGATGCCATCAATGGAGGAGGAGAAGAACTACAGCTCTTACCCTATCAGTTGCTTGAGGACAAGCAACATTTTGGAGGGGAGGACTGTAATATTCCTACTTAGCCTAAGCTAAGAGGAATATTCATTTTTGTTTTACTTTCTGTTGCATGAATAAATGAATAAAGGAGGACATGTAAAAATCCTAAAAAGACTGAATAAATCAATGCCCATGTGAACAAATATAAATCAGGGCCATGTAAATAAATCACTTGCAGGTGTGAAAGGGGGTTGACCTGTGAGATTGGGTCAACCTTGACCAAATCTATTGCACTGTCTAGATTCAATGTATCTCCTAAAGGGACAACGCAGTTCTAGAAGGAGGCTCCTCATGTGAAAGGAGCTAACTCATCAAGGTGGTTTAGGGTTTTCAAAGGCTTTCATCTTATAAAAGGAAGGGAAGGGCAGCAAGAGAAGGTTGTTGATTGATTATATTTCTGAGTATCTTGTCTGCTTAGACAAATATTATTCTCTGCTGTTTAGTAGAGAATTGTGTTGCTTAGCACTTGGAGATTATATGCAGGGATTTCACCTCTTCCTTTGAGGATTCTTGGAGGAGTGTTTGCTGATTTGATCAACTATCAGGCTTGAGGCCAAGCTCTACTTCCAATTGCAGTGCTGATCCAGTGAGGGTTTTGCTGCTTTTGCAAGCTGCAGCAAGTGGGATTCTAGATTAGCAGAGATCTAGCTTGTTTTGGGAGCCTCTTCTCATGGAGTGTGTCTTTTAACCTCCTGGAAGAGTGCCTCTCCTATTTGCACTTCAGATATGTAACTTGGCAGTGGGCCATCTATGTCATTTGAGCTACAATGTTGTTTCCATTAAGGAACTGCATTATTTTTATATGAGATTCTTCATGGTGTTTTGATCACAGTTTTGATGAGAAATCTCTGGTTCTGGGCTTTGCCTTCCACTTTGGTGATCCATGGATTAGCTTGCTGATCCATGCTTTGTTTAGATATGATCTATTGTCATGTAATTTTATATTCAGAAATTACTATAGCATTTTATAGATCTGCAACTTGAAACTCAGATCTACTCTTTGTTATGCACGATTTTGTCAAAACCCCAAGGGGATCTTATAAACAAGACTATGTAGTTTCTAGATCTGAAATAGATCTGATGTTTTTTCCACAGATCTATCCTAGATCTGAGTTGTAATATGCAGCTGCTACAACTCCTTTGAATAACGCTGTTGAGCCATTTCTGCAGATATATGTGTGTTGTAGCTCTCTTTTCTAAGGATTTCTTGCTCTATTGCCTCATGTATTCTATTGTATACTGAAAGAGTTTCATTTTAATTCTGATTTTCTGTTGTACATTCATAATTTAATCATATTTTATGCCCTCCTACTCATATTTTCCAAGATTGCGTTATTTCTGAAGCAGTTTGTTGTGCATAACTGAAGCCCCTCTTGTAGGGTGTTTTTCAGCTATACTAGGTGGTGGGAGATCTGTTTACCACACCTAGTTTGATTTGTTTTTGCTCCCCTTTTGGATCTAAACTCTAGATCTACTGATCTAAGGGATCCAAGGGTTGTAAACTCATTTTTGCACAGCAATCTCCCAGGAGTGCATTATTTTAGCAGGCTTGCTGTGCTATTCCAGATCTGGAATATTACAAACAGGTGAACAATTATAAAGGTAAATTGAGATGAGATTACAATGTAAGAAATTTAGGAATAAAGTCAAAGCAAGGTAGGATTATATCAACACAATAATCTACCCTTTAAATGACATAAGAAGAATAACGATCTGTAAGAAGAACTTTGAAACGAGAATCGAGCCTCGAGCCGTATTAAAAATGTTACAGGAAGATAAGCTATGAGTACCATTTAAGATAAATTCACATCTAACTTACAGAACATTCGCATTCTGAAAGCAACGATAACACAGAGATGATGCAAATACGATGAATAATAAATTGAGTCACTTCCAAAACAAATACATATTGTTCAAATATCTCAGTAGGAATCCATCGAAACAATAGACTGATTTGTATTACTTTTTCGAAAATACTCTTTAGATATGCACTTTGAGAGAACCTCAAAATTTACAAAGGAGAAAATTCACAAACTAGCACTTCTTGTCTACAAAATCTAGAACCTGTTCTTGGTATCTGATTCCATCTTTTCTAGCTTTTCACATGAGCTTTCAGAGAAGATATTTTCCGAAAAAAAATATTATCTGGAGATATTGTCTGTTGCTAGTCTTAATAAAAAAACCAAAAATGATGATGAGGAAAAATGACCTCTCATCTCATATAATATGGCCTAACACAGGCGCTAACTAAAACATAAATGAAATAAAAGAGTGCAGAGGGTGAAATCAAGATTTCACCCATTTTTACAATAAAACATAAAAGTAAAATGGGCCGCGTGGGCTAAGTCATGAGTTTCATCTGTTAGTGTTCCGGTGAGGGGTCCCGGAAGAGGATGGATTTGACTGAGCTGAAGATGAAGAGGACACTAGTGGGAAAGTCAAAGGAGGTGGCAACTGATGAGAGGACGAAGAGACTGGAGTATTAGCATACTCAATGCACTTTTGCACGCACTGCTTCCTGGAGATGGTGTTGTAACGAAGGTTTCAAGAAGGGTTTGCATGGTGGTCAGCTCAGAGTAATCGACTCGGACATCAAGGAATTTCTTGACCTGGAAAAGTAGAAAGAGCTCTTTGCACAACGTGGCTAATATTTTATCGACCTTCAGCTTGTTGGCTCTTTCCAACACCACGTCCGTGTTGTTCATAAATTTTGTCATTTTCTGCTCATAAACGGTTAGTTCACAGAATGAGCCCGTTTGCAGATCTCAACATGGTGGGAGACCTGCCTCCACTAGTTTGTTCCATCCCCGGTCGAAAATCTCCACTCTTTTCAAGGATAATGTTAAACAACCTAGTGCATTTGCTCGCGTTGTCTCCTTCTCCACTACTCTTCCGACAACCATGGCCATTTTATAACGGTCAGGGATTCCCTATGCACAAAATTACTCTAGAGAGAGCTCGTTTAGGTATCGAATATACTTCTTGGCCATTGAGACTTGTGATTCTTCTTCTGGGCATCCCTTCTATAGCTTAGTTCTAAACAAGTGAATTGCGATCTTCTTGTCATCCATCAATGTGAGGAAGTTCTAGCGTCGCGTAATCTCAGCTATTATTTCTGTCTAGACCAATCTCCTTGCTTCCCCAAGTGCCATGCTGCCTTTGATTTTCCCCTTCAAATCCTTGATGGATTTGTCTTTTGTCTGAGTCTCCCCTTGCAATTTTTCAACTTCCCTTTGTAAGGATGCCATCGCCTTCTGATTTGCTACCAATGTCGCTTCCATCTCTTTTAGTTGCTGACGGACCAAGCGAGTATCACTCTCTGATACCTTCAAGTCAGACAGGGCCTTAGAAAGCTGCTCCAGGGTTGTTCCGGGCTCGCTAGATGCTGGGGCCACACATATATGTTGATCCCATTTTTCCTGCAACTCTGACAATCTCCGTTTCAAACCCACAATTTTTGTGGTCTTTTGAGCATTTTCCTCCTGCTCTTTTGCAAGCGAATCGGTGAGAGTCGAATTTTCCCTCTCCACTTGAACTAACTCATCTGTTTGCACATGCTCCCCGCGGGGCATGTTTAGCTTCTTCTTTAACTCTGAGTTCTCTGCTTCTAAATCAGTGATGATTTTTTGCTGAACTTCGTCTTTACTAGATCCCTTATCTTTTATTTCTTTCTTGAGGGTTTCTAGCCTATTATTGTTCGCTTTGGCACTAGCCCTCTCCCTCTTTTGGTTATCTAATACCAAGTTATGATTTTCCTCAAGTTTCCTCAAAGCAAGTGCAAGATTCACTACCTCGTCCCGTAACATATCTCCCATGCACATGTGTAGGCCGAGCTTATCCAATAGGGGAATGTTGGCTAGGTTTAAGGCAATCTCTAAAGCTCGGTAGTGACCTCCCTCGGCTGAAGGCTGTAACACTACTTGTTGAATAGCCAATATGAGTTGTTCCTTATCCATGTCCAGCACAAAGGTGAGCCGAGTATGGTACTTGTCTACAAACCCTGCTAGTTCAGCCATTAATTTTCCTCGGGTGGACGTGTTTCTGTCATTTATTTCCTCCCTTACTTCTGCTCTGTCCACCGTAAGTGCTTGTGAAATCCCGGAGGGGCTCGACAAGGTGGCATCATCGAAAACGATCAGAAAACCTGCCTTGTTCTTGTCAGGGGCCCCAAATCGGGGGACCTCTTCCAAAAATGGTACCTCTCCTATATCATTCGGCCCTTTAGTCCTCTGCTTCTTATGAGGGTGTGCCCCCTCATCAATGTCCATTCCTTCTTGACTTCCTGAGAGGCCCAAGACGTATGCCTACCCTTTTTCCTCTATTCCAATGGACACATTGTCGCCCTTCCCTTGTACGGCTGAAGACTCGGCCTCCATTTGTGCATCCAAAGGCCATGTATCAAGGTTAGCTCTCTATTCAATGAAGGGCCTAGTCTCATGAATATAAGAAGTCGACTTTATTTTCCTTTTCTTATTGAAAAGGACTCCTTTTGGGTCATAAGGCTAGACTTTTCCCTGTAGAAGGTCCATCTCTTGCAACAATTTTCCCATGGTGGAGAGGGAGTGACTCAAATTTGTGGTGAAGGGACCAACTGAAGTTGGGGTTTTGAGAATGTATCCTTTCTTCGCAGGCACAAAGTGGATTTGGTCGACCTTCAAGGTTTTTTGAATGAATTCAAGGGGAAATACTCGCATGGCTGGAAACACCGGCAGGCGGTAGTGAGGCACTTCTGCATTGTAGACCCTGATCTCAGTATAATCTTAATACATGTACCAGTCCCCTGTGAAATCTTCCTCATCGAACTGTAGCCAGTCCTTTTGCTCAGGAAATATACTAGGCGGAGGGTTGTCATGTATTATGGCATAGGCTATAGACATGAACTCCTTAAGAAACCTTGTATACCCCTTCCCCCCTGGCTGCTGGTGAACTGAAACATTCCACTCAAAGATGGTTCTTGGCTGGGAATTTGTCCTCGAAAGTATTTCTAGGCCTAGACTCTCAAACTTATCAGCATGCTCGAATAGGAACAAGTAAAAAACTAAAGAAAAAATCCTGAAAGAACCAGTAGAGGGAAACTCTTGAAACTGGGTTTGTATAGTCGAAGCTAGGAAAGAAGGAATATTTAAGAGAGTACCCTTCTGCATCATGAGCCATAGAAGAGCTGTACCTTCTTTAGTCACCTGTTCTACCTCTCGGAGTCCTGAAATGAGTGCCAAGACCAGCTGCACATTGTCTCGGAAAGTGGACAAGGGAACAACGTCTGTGGGCGGGAGCACTGTCAAGCGAGAATCAGAAAGGTGGCTGAGGAAGCCGATTTTTTGTTCCCAGGGTAATTTGGAGAATTGACAGGATAGGGAAACTTCAAAGAATTCAACATAATTTTGACTGAGAGGGAAACAAAGAGCTTTCTTTATGAGTTCGGGCGATATGCGGAAAATATTGTTACCGTGAGAGGACAGGAACATGTCTCTACGCTCGTCATAGGCTTCCTTGAGCCAACTGATGAACTTAGGAACAGGGTATGTGGTAGGGGCTAGTTGGTAATACATACCCAACTCAACGAATCTAACCCTATCTTGACCTTTTAGATGACATTCGAACAACTTGAGTCTGATGTGGGCTATACTGAAAGGGTAAAATGGGTCGTGAATTCGTGTATGGGCATCGATGAGGGGTTCGGGTCTAGGGACAACCCTAACCTCGAGAGCATGTGGGGTTTCAGGCTCAGACTTATTGGTTTTAATTTTCCCCATGACCATTGAAAAAGTGAAAATAGAAGGAAAACGGTGAGGCGAAGAAACGACTAAATACCTGAGAACAGTGAGGAAGCCCAAGGGAAAGTGACACGGGGGGTTGAAAATGACCTTGCACTGAAGTTTTTGCCTTCTCTACATGACAATTCCGTAGAAACCAGTATTTTACACGGTCTGGGGATAAAACAGGATTATATTATACTGCGCTTTACGAAATAAGAGAAGGGGGGTAATAGCTGTAGGGCTGGCATCATAAGGACGCCGATAGTGGGACACGTGGCAATGGGTTATTGGCCGACAGCATCCGGGTAGGTGAAAGCCACGTGCCAAGTTAAGGCTTGTACCAGTCTTCGTACCACCTCCCTAGACATACCTTACCTTTTCTTACTGGTGCCAGCTGTCTTACTTGACGGGCCCACTTAGAACTATGGGGGGGTTTGTAAGGGCGCTATGAGCCATTCTACCACCCCATGGAAAGCTTCTGATTGGTCCGCCACAAGGTGATGTCACCTTTTCGAGGGCTTGCCTTTCTACCTTGCCGCTCTCCCTTTGACCTGATGGAAAGATCCTTCACGCCTGCTTTTATGATTCATAGTTCTGCCACTAAGTCCCAAACGTTGTCCTCTGTTGTGTTTTCGGTCTTGAAAATGAGCCTAGCCACTGCACTTATATTTTAGGAACTTTTTCCTCAGACCCTGATCGATTTACAAGGTTTTCCACCTTTACAAATTTTTTTGTCTCTCTAATTTAAGCACTCTTCTAGCTTGATAAATGAGGTGACTAAACAACATTGGCTCCACCTAGGGACAACACACTCACTCTTTGAGGGTGTCGAGAACTTCGCAGACCCTTTGCCTGTACACCCATCAAAACCTGAAGCTCCTTCAAAATTTCGAGCATCCTTAAGGTGAATTGAACAAAATGGAAACATAAAAATGGAAAGTATATACAAAATGAGGTATATGTACAACATGATACTGAGGCCTTTGTTAGTATTGGAAATAAGGTTTCAAAAACTGCCCATTAACGGGCACTTTGATCAGACCACCTTCCAAATTTTCCAATATAAAATTATTGTTTCCTTTCACCTTAGCAATTTTGAATGGTCCAAACCACAAGGGGTTGAACTTTCCATGTTTACCTTTATCTGCTCTCCTGACATCCCACCTCAGCACCAGGTCCCCTGCTTGCATTTCTTTATCTTTTGCTCGCTGATCGAAAAATATTTTCATCTTCTCTCGATAATATGATAGCCTACTGTTTTCTTGGTTTCAAGTTTCTTCTAACTCGACCAACTAGTTCATTCTCCGGATGAGGTCATTTGGCTCTTCTTGCCTGTCTTGGAGAAATCTGGAAATAGGTAGGGCAAGATGAATTGGAAACACTGCTGCTCGGCCATAAACTAGTTCATAGGGAGACTTACCCATGGACCTATGATTGGTAATGCAATTCGCCCAGAGTGCAAATTTTAGCTGGGAGTCCCAGTTCTTCTATTTTTCGCTTATCGTTTTCTTCAACGCCCTTACCAAGGTTTTGTTTGAAGAATCTACCAATCTATTTCCCTGAGGGTAATAGGCTGTAGAGTGCCCCAAATTAATATCATACTGCTGACAAAAGCTGCTGAACTTGGTGGACTTGAAGACTTGAGCGTTGTCTGTGACAATCTTAGTCGGACACCCAAACCTTGATATTATATTCTCCTCCATGAACTTGATCATGACTACATCAGTAGCATTTCTGGCGGGTATAGCCTCCACCCATTTAGTGAAGTAGTGAGTGGCTGTGAGGATCCACTTGTGTTGACTACTTGATGCAGAATGAATTTCCCCGATAAAATCAATGCCCCATTGCTGAAATGGTTCTTTGATATGTACCAGTATCATGGAAAGGGGAGTGAACTTCTGCTTCTCTGCGAACATTTGGAATTTTTCACATGCCCGAACCCACGCATGCACATCTTCGAACAGCTGAGGCCAAAAGAAACCGGTTTTCAATATCTTATGAGCCATGGACCACCAACTGTAATGTCCCCCGCAAATGCCTTTGTGAAACTCAACCATGATTTCCTCCACCTTCGATTCTGTAAGACATAGGAGAAGAATTATTGAAGGGTCCTTCCAATACAGTCATCCATTCACTACAATGTACTTCTGAGATCTCAACCTCAAAGTATGATACTTTGCCTTGTCAAATTTTGAAGGACACCTAAGATTTAGGAGATATTCTACGATATCCTTGTACCACGTGCTGAGGAGATACTTCATATGCATTTTTTGTATCGTGGTTTCTATTCCAGGCTGTGCCTCCACACCCTCAGGTACCTCTTCTCCTTCCATGGTCAGATTTATGCCCAATGCCTGACAATTTGACTCGGAAAATATTTTTTCTAGCCTTTGTCCTTTAATGAGCTTCATGGGGCGGATGTCCAGTTCGTATTCTTTAATATTGGAAATAAATTTGCCTCTCTTGCCTTCACTATCTCCCTAGATCAGAATATCTTTCACCGCAGTTGTGGGAACAAAAGTGGTAATGGCAGACTGTAGCACGTACATTCGAAAATATTTTAGGGAATTAACCAGTGCGTACGCCTATTTTTCCAGAATATTATATTTCAACTCTGCGTCCTGCATTATTTTCCTAAAGAAGGCAATGGGTTTCTCTTACCCGTCTACATTATTCTACAGTAACATTGCAACTATTATGTGTAGAGACGCGAAGGATAATATCATAAATGACTGACTGTAATCAGGACTCGCCAATACCGACGCTTCTGCAAAGGCATGTTTAATCCTATTGAGTGGCTCCCATGACTCTGAGGTCCATTTTACTTCATTGTTTTTTCTGAGCATCTCCATGATATGTCGAACTATCTCAGCATAGTTTGGGATAAACCTCCTTAGGAAATTTATGCGTCCCAGGAACACCTAGATTTCCTTTTTGTTTCGAGGTAGTGATATGCAGTTGATTGCCTCTACCTTTTTGGGGTCAATTTTTACCCCTTCTTTTGTTACAATGTGTCCCAGTAATTTTCCTTCCTCTAGAGAAAACATGGATTTTTGAGGATTAAGTGACAGACCATACTCGCGACACTTCTCGAAGGTCCGACGCAAATGCTGGATGTGCTCAGCATCGTTATTTGAAAACATGGTGATATCGTCCAGATATATCACCATAAATTTGTCCTGTTCTCCAACAAAAGAGATATTCATCGCACGCTGGAAAGTGGCTATACATTTATAAGGCTGAATGGCATTCTGGCATACATGGAAATCCCCCATGGTGTAGTGAATGCAGTTTTCTTTTGATCCTCAGGGAGAACCACCACCTAATTATACCCAGAGAAGCCATCCATCATAGACATTTGAGAAGATCCCACCACTTTCTGTAGTATGTGGTCCATCTTGGGGAGAGGATAGTTATCTTTGAGAGATGCCATGTTCAAATTCTTGAAATCTACACACAAAATTATTTCCGCATTCTTCTTTCTGACTTGGACCAGATTGGCCACCCACTCCGAGTATCTTAAGGGGACTATAATATTGGCCTTCAAAAACTTCTTGATTTCTTTTTCAATATATGGAAGCAACAACAGATTAATTTTCCTCAGCTTCTGCTTATGGGGCTTGGCATCTCCTCTGAGTGGATCTTGTGTTGAATGATTTCCATGTCAAACGTTTTTAGGTCCTGATATTACCATGCGAACACATCTCTGTAAGCTTGGAATAAACGAAAGTATTGATCTCGATACTCCTCTGGGACTCCTTTAGACAACTTTACTATTTTTGGATCTCCCTCCGTCCCAATATTTATATCATCCACTTGATCTTCTTGTGTCAACTTGCCGGGGTTAATTGGGATGTCATTCTTGTCAAAAAATGTCTCCAAGGGTACAAGGCCCCTGGGGATGACATTCCCTTTTAATTGCAATACCCAATGGCCTGCCATTGTCTCTTCCCACTTGTTCTGAGGTTTCTCTTCAGGCTCCTCTTCCACAACATCAATGACCAGGTTGGAGAATTCTCCAACGGTCTCCATGAAGCGTTTCACTTGCTCCTTGTCCTCAAACACCTGCTAGCTTTTGACGTTATCTGGGATAGAGGGACGATAACGTACTTCAACATCATATCTTAGGAGCGGGTTCTGTGGTGGAAAAAAATTGCTAGCTGCAACAACAAGCGAATCAACCATCCTATTTTGATCTCTTGGCATGAATTGTATGTTAAAATATAGGAATAAATTCTCCACTAGATCCCATAGTTCGTTCCTGTAAGCTCTTAAGCGAGGGTGCTTAGCCTGGCATTGATTCTTGATTTGCCTCACCACCAGCTCCGAATCTCCGAAGACTTTGAGGCTTTGAATATTCATGTTCTTAGCTGTCTGCAGCCCTAGGAGAATTGCTTCATACTCGAACTTGAAAGAAAAGGGGACCAAATGTCTCGTAGGTGAGATTAGAAGGACCCCAGCTCCATTTCCTTCCCTTGAATTTGCCCCATAAAAATGTAGAGTCCATATGCCCCTATCTTCATTACTTGCAGATTGTTCTGGCCTCAAAGGATAGAATGTTGTTTCATGTAAGAAATCTTCATCCTCCTCAAGCATTAGACTAGAAAAATCTTCCTCCTTTCTATACACAGGAGAATTGACTTAGAAATCGGTTCTTGTCACCATCTTCACGAATCTGGATTCCCGATATAACCTATTTTCTTGTCCGCCAAATATCGAGATAATAGCATAAGTGAGGTCGAGTTTAATCGACCCACCTATCTTAGTCCCCCATGACCTGGACAATAGCATCCAAAATTGAGCTGGGATATCAGCAACCACGATGTCCATGATGACACTTTTGTCTGGGATCTGAGCCAAGTTCACCACCAGATATTTAATCATTCCCAAACATTTAACCCTTTTGGAATCAGAAGAATATAGATCTTTGTATGGGCAAGTAATCTGCAACCGTAGTTGCTCCATGACTGACAAAGGCAGCAGGTTGTGTGAAGCCCCTGAGTCCAAAATGAAATTGTGCAACAGTAGATCATGAATGACCAAGGATACATAAAACGGGGGGATTGCTGAGTCTAACTCTTCCACACGTGGGCCAAAGACTACCATAGGTCTCTCTTCTTGGAGGTTAAGACTATCCGGGGGAGGAGTTACTCCATGAGGGAGCATGAATTGAAACACCTGAGCTTTGTAAGAAGGCTACTTCAAAATCTTGACTAAGGGGACATGGATTTTCACTTTCTCTAATTCTTTTTGGAGGTTAAAGGCAACAGGATTATTCTATGGGATGACTTCTTTAGGTAGGACTGATGGCTTCATGAAGGCTGAGGTATCTTTAGGAATTGCAGGGGTTTTAGGAACTAACTTGGATGAAGAAGGAATGGTAGATTTATGATGCAAAGGCTCTTATACATGATTTTTAACCTTGCTGTCAACTTTCTACGGAACCAACTCTTTTGAAGCTGAATCTTCATCTTGATCCTGCGTCTGGGTCCTCTTTCTAGAAGATCGGAGATCGCACTTCTTGTGGAACTAAGCTTGCATGATGTCCACAAACTGCCTACAATAGTCATCGATGTCTGGATCTTTAGGGGAGTTTAATTTCTCTTCTTCATCTTCCCGTAGAGTAAGCTCTACCTCTTCACCTTTTGAATAAGCAAGATACTGATCGTCTTTCCCGTCAGGAACATCTTCAGGTGGCTCGATATGGTCTTGCTGTTATTTCCTATTTCTTTGTAGTATTTTAAGGGGTGGTTTTTGATACTGTGGGTTGTATCCCCTGTTAGGAGCGGCCTAAGTCGGCTGAGAAGAGGCATTCTTAGCTTCCAACTCTAGTTTCACTAACTTATTTGAGAGGTTCTTTATCATCTTGTTCATTTCTTCGATCTTATAATCTGCTGCTTACCTTTCTTGATTTGAAGAAGAAGCCTCTTCTTTACCTTTCCTTTTGAAATCATGGTCTATTATTCCTTTAAATTTCCCCATAGAAGCGAAGTTGGATTCTACTTCCAATGCATCAGTCTGGGCTTGGTACAATGATGCAGATTTTCCTTCTCTTAAGGTGAAACCAAATTCTGATTCAAAAGCTCCAACAAAAACTACCTTGGCCGCTGTCTGAGGAGGTTTCATGTCAGCAGGTAGGTTATTATACAACTTGTTGAATCTCTTGATAAATTCAGTTACGTCCTCACTGTGTCTCTTCTTCAAGGCATTGAACTTTGTAAGAATGTAGCCGTGATCTATCTTCTCCCCCCAATTTTGTCTGAAATAATTCTCCATCTCCTCCCAGGGGGTGATGGTGTGGTCATACAGAGTTTTGAACCATTTTCGAGCCTTTCCATCCAAATATTGGACGAACAGCCTCAAAACTACATCCAAGTGTTCCACGTTGAAATTCTCAACAAAAGCACAGAAATCTTCGATATGCTTTTGGGCAGCACTATTGTCTTCCCCAGTGAACCGAGGCAAGAGATTTATATAATCTTGAGGCATATCATTTAGAACTTGGGGTAGCGTCAAAGGAGCATATTTGTTCAGTAAAATTCCGGGAACCGCCATGGGAGATGGTGGATTCTATGGAGGGTTTTGATGAATGATGATAGGTATGTGCTGGATGGTGGCTTGCAAATTTATCTAAGGTGAGGTCTGGAGGATGGTAGCTTATTTGATCTCTTAAGCTTCAGGAGTAGGATGCAAGGGGGCCCCAGATGTATTTGCTGACTCTGCTTCGTCTTTTATCTTGGAATGATCAAGGACGAGGTTTTCTGGGGGGTATTCAAGTACTCGAGCAGTGGAACCAGGGCCTTGGACTTGAGCTTGATGAGAAGAGGACGGGGAGTCTTCTAGCAAGAATCTGGGTATATTAGTCTGATCTGGTTGTTTCTCTTTCCAAATTCTCTTGAATATGATTTTTTTAGGATCGGAAACTGAGGGTGTTCTCAACTGGGAGGTAGCTGACCTTAGATGTGGCTTGTGATAAGCCAAGATTGCGAATGAATTTGAATTTAAAGAATAGTGGAGTCGCCAATGTGAGGGATATACAACTCTCAACCCTTCGTGCTCACCTGATTTGAAGGGTGAATTTAATTGTCGTATTACAGGGAAAATATTTTCAACTTCGATTCCCCGGCAACAACGCCAAAATAATGTTGTAACTCCTAGAGACAACCTTGAGTTGTTAAAGACCAATGCCTAGGACATCTTAAGACAAGAGGCTTTAAAAGGTATTTTTCATATTGGTAAGAAGGAACCTCCTGTTATGAAAAAGGTAATCATAGTGTTGAATATTGGTCCAAGATATCAGAGATAGAACATTGGTATGGATAAGATCTAGCTATATAGAGAAAAGGTTTCTTAGAGTGGGCCCGAAGCAGTCATAAGAAAAATAATTCGTTAGCAGGGCCAAATGTGAAACAGGTGAACAATTATAAAGGTAAATGGAGATGAGATTACAATGTAAGAAATTCAGGAATAATTTCAAAGCAAGGTAGGCTTATATCAACACAAGAATATACCCTTTAAATGACGTAAGAAGAATAACGATATGTAAGAATAACTTTGAAACAGGAAACGAGCCTTGAGTCGTATTTAAAATGTTACAGGAAGATAAGATATGAGTACCATTTAAGATAAATTCACATCTAACTTACAAAACATTCGCATTCTAAAAGAAACGATAACACAGAGATGATGCAAATAAGATGAACAATAAATTGAGTCACTGCCAAAATAAATACACACTGTTCAAATATCTCAGTAGGAATCCATCGAAACAACAGACTGCTTTGTATTAATTTTCCCAAAATACTCTTCATATATGCACTTCGAGAGAACCTCAAAATTTACAAAAGGAGACAATTCACAAACTAACACTTCTTCTCTAGAAAATCTGAAACCTGTTCTCGGTCTCTGGTTCCATCTTTTATAGCTTTTCACATGAGCTTTCGGAGAAGATATTTTCTGAAACAAAATATTCTCTGGAGATATTTTCTATTGCTAGTCTTAATCAAAAACCCAAAAATGATGATGAGGCAAAATGACCTCTTATCTCATACAATATGGCCTAACAGAGGTGCTAACTAAAACATAACTGAAATAAAAGAGTGCAGAGGGTGAAATCAATATTTCACCCATTTTTACAATAAAACATAAAAGTAAAATGGGTCGCGTGGGCCAAGTCATGAGTTTCATCTGTTAGTGTTATGACGAGGGGTCCTGGAAGAGGACGGATTTGACCGAGCTGAAGATGAAAAGGACACCAGCGGGCGAGTCGAAGGAGGTGGCAACTGATGAGAGGACGAAGAGACCAGAGTATTAGCATACTCAATGCACTTTTTCCACACACTTCTTCCTGGAGATGGTGTTGTAACGAAGGTTTCAAGAAGGGTCTGCATGGTGGTCAGCTCAGAGTAATTGACTCGGACATCAAGGAATTTCTTGACCTGGAAAAGTAGGAAGAGCTCTTTGCGCAGCACGGCTAATATTGTATCGACCTTCAGCTTGTTGGCTCTTTCCAATGCCACGTCCGCGTTATTCATAACTTCTGTCATTTTCTACTCATAAGCGGTTAGTTCAGAGAATGAGCCTGTTTGCGGATCCCAACATGATGGGAGACCTTTCTCCACTAGTTTTTTCCATCCCCGGTCGAACATCTCCACTCCTTTCGAGGCTAATGTTAAACAACCTAGTGCATTTACTCGCGCTGTCTCCTTCTCCACTACTCTTTCGAAATCCATAGCCATTTTATAATGGTCGAGGATTCCCTATGCGTGCAATTCCTTCGGAGAGAGCTCGTTCAGGTATCGAATATACTTCTTGGCCATTGCGACCCATGCTTCTGCTTCTGGGCATCCCTCCTGCATCTTAGTTTTGAACAAGAGAATTGTGATCTTCTTGTCATCCATCAGTGTGAGGAAGTTCTAGCATCGCCTAATCCCGACTATTATTCCTGTCTAGACCAATCTCCTCGATTCCCCAAGTGCCATGCTACCTTTTATTTTCCCCTTCAAATCCTTGATGGATTTGTATTTTTTCTGAGTCTCCCCTTGCAATTTTTCAACTTCTTTTTGTAAGGACGCCATTGCCTTTTGATTTGGTTCCAATGTCACTTCCATATCTTTTAGTTGCTGATGGACCGAGAAAGTCTCACTCTCTGATACCTTCAAGTCAGACAGGGCCTTAGAAATCTGATCTGGGGTTGTTCAGGGCTCGCCAGATGCCGGGGCCACACGTATGTGTTGATCCGATTTTTCCTACAACTCTAACAATCTCTGTTTCAAACCCGCAATTTTCGTGGTCCTTTGAGCATTTTCCTCTTGCTCTTTTGCAAGCGAATTGGTGAGAGTCGAATTTTCCCTCTCCACTTGAACTAACTCATATGTCTGCACATGCTCCCCGCGGGGCATGTTTAGCTTCCACTTTAACTCTGAGTTCTCTGCTTCTAAATCAGTGATGAGTTTTTTCTGAACTTCGTCTTTACCAGCTCCCTTATTTTTTATTGCTTTCTTAAGGGTTTCTAGCCCGTTATTGTTCACTCTAGAACTAGCCCTCTCCCTCTTTTGGTTCTCTAATGACGATTTATGCTTTTCCTCAATTTTACTCAAAGCAAGTGCGAGCTTCACTACCTCATCTCGTAACATAAATCCCATGCAATTGTGTAGGCCGAGCTTATCCAACAGGGGAATGTTGACTAGGTTTAAGGCGATCTCTAAAGCTTGGTAGTGACCTCCCTTGACTGAAGGCTGTAACATTTCTTTTTGAATAACCAATATGAGCTGTTCCTTATCCATGTCCAACATAGAGGTGAGCCGGGTATGGTACTTGTCTACAAACCCTGCTAGTTCAGCCGTTAATTTTCCTCGAGTGGAATTGTTTCTGTCGTTTATTTCCTCCCTTACTTCTACTCTGTCCACCATAAGTGCTTGTGAAAGCCTGGAGGGGCCCAATGAAGAGGCATCATTGAAAGCGATCAGAAAACCTGCCTTGTTCTTGTCAGGGGCCCCAAATCGAGGGACCTCTTCAAAAAATGTTACCTCTCCTATATCATCCAACCCTTCAGTCCTCTGCATCTTATGAGGGTGTGCCCCCTCATCAATGTCCATTCCTTCTTGACTTCCTGAGATGCTCGAGATGTCTGCCTGCCCTTTTTCCTCTATTCCAACAGACGCATTGTCGCCCTTCCCTTATGCGGATGAAGAGTTGGCCTCCATATGTGCATCCAAAGGCCATGTATCAAGGTTAGCTCTCCATTCAGTGAAGGGCCTAGTCTCATGAATATAAGAAGTCGAATTTATTTTCATTTTCTTATTGGAAATGACTCCTTTCGGCTCATAGGGCCAGACTTTTCCCTCTAGAAGGTTAATCTCTTGCAGCAATTTTTTCACGGTGGAGAGGGCATGCCTTGAATTTATGGTGAAGGGACCATCTGAAGTTGGGATTTTGAGAATGTATCCTTTATTTGCAGGCAGGAAGTGGATTTGGTTGGCCTTCAAGGTTTTTCAAATGAATTTGAGGGCAAAGGCTCGCATGGCTGGAAACACCTGTAGGCAATAGGGAGGCATTTCTGCACCGTAGACCCTGATCTCAGTATAATCATCATATAGGTATTAGTCCCCTATGCAATCTTCCTCATCGAAATGTAGTCAGTCCTTCTGATCAAGAAATAGTCTAGGCGGAGGGTTTTCATGTATTATGGCATAGGCTATAGACATGAACTCATTAAGAAACCTTGTATACCCCTTGCCCCCTGGCTGCTGGCGAACTGAAACATTCCACTCAAAGATAGTTCCTGGCTGGGAATTTTTCATTGAAAGTATTTCTAGGCCTAGACTCTCAATCTTATCAGCATGCTTGAATAGGAACAGGTAAAACACTAAAGAACAAAACCTGAAAGAATCGGTAGATGGAAACTCTTGAAACTAGGTTTGTATAGCCGAAGCTAGGAAAGCAGGAATATTTAAGAGAGTACCCTTCTGCATCATGATCCATAGAAGAGATATACCTTCTTTATTCACCCGTTCTACCTCCCGGAGCCCTAACAACCCTTAAATGAGTGCTAGGACTGACTGCACATTATCTCGGAAAGTGGACAAGTGAACAACGTCTGTGGGCGGGAGCACTTTCAGGTGGGAATCAAAGAGGTGGCTGAGGAAGCTGATTTGTTGTTCCCAGGGTAATTTGGAGAATTGATAGGATAGGGAAACTTCAGTGAATTCAACATAATTTTTACTAAGAGGGAAATGAAGAGCTTTCTTTATGAGTTTGAGCGATATGCAGAAAATCTTGTTACCCTGAGATGAGAGGAACATGTCCCTGCGCTCGTCATAGGCTTCCCTGAGCCAAATAATGAACTCGGGAACATGGTATGTGGTAGGGGCTACTTGGTAATACAAACCCGACTCAATGAATCTGAACCTATCTTGACCTTTTAGATGACATTCAAACAACTCGGGTCTGATGCGGGCTACACTGAAAGGGTAAAATGGGTTGTGAATTTGTGTATGGGCGTTGATGAGGGGTTTAGGTCCAGGGATAGCCCTAATCTCATGAGCTTGTGGGGTTTTAGACTTAGACTTCTTGGTTTTCATTTTCCCCATGACCATTGAAAAATTGAAAATAGAAGGAAAACGGTGAGGCGAAGAAACGACTAAATACTTGAGAATAGTGAGGAAGCCCAAGGGAAAGCGACACGGGGGGTTGAAAACATCCTTGAACTAGAGTTTTAGCCTTATTTCACGACAATTATGTAAAAACCAGTATTTTACACGGTCTGGGGATAAAACAAGATTATATTAGCCCACGGTTTGCGAAATACGAGAAGGGGGGTAACAGCTGTAGGGTTGGCATCATAAGGATGCCGATAGTGGGACACGTGGCGATGGGTTATTGGCTGACAACAGTCATTTAGGTGAAAGCCACATGCTGAGTTAAGGCTTGTACCGGTCTTCGTACCACCTCCCTAGACATACCTTACCTTTTCTTACTGGTGCTAGCTGTCTTGCTTGATGGGCCCGCTTAGAAATCCGGGGGGGTTTGTACGGGCGTTATGAGCCATTCTACCACCCCACAGAAAGCTTGTGATTGGTATGCCACAAGGTGACGTCACCTTTCCGGGGGCTTGCTTTTCTACCTTGCCACTCTCCCTTTGACCCGACGGAAAGATCCTTCACGCCTGCTTTTATGATTCATAGTTTTGGCGCTAATTCCTGAATGCTATCCTCCGTTATGTTTGTGGTATTGAAAAGGAGCCTAGCCACTGTGCTTATCTTTTAGGAACTTTGTCCTCAGACCTTGATCAATTTACAAGGTTTGCCACATTTACGAACTTTTCTGTCTCTCTGATTTAGCCACTCTTCTAGCTTGATAAATGAGGCGACTAAAAAACACTCTACATGAATGTCTTATACAATGGTGTTCTCTCCAAGGCATTCCTTAGCCTTTAAGGAGAGTTCTATTCCCTGACTCGTAGACAGTGGTGTAAGGCATGCCATGTTCTCTGACAAGCTTGCAGACTCCCTATTCCCAACATTATAAAAATTTCTTCAAAGTTCACAATAGCTTTCTCTTAGGTTGTAATGTACTTGGGTACTAAATCATAATCAAAGGAGATGATGTTATTATTTCTGATGACAACCTTAGGGCTTACTAGCTCTGCTATGATATACAAGGGATCCTTCTCTTTTTTTGTCATTACCATTTTCACCTATTTAGCCCTTGCCCTCATGAGTCAATCAAGGTGCCAATGTGATTAGTTTCATATCTCTCAATCTTGAATTAGTGTCCCAAAAATTTAAATCCATTAAAATTAAATTATGCATATAAAACTAAACTAGATTTTCCCTATCTTCCATACTTTCCTGCTTGCAAAACTCAATAAAATTCCTATAATATTGAAAACGAAAAGACCCATATTGTTCTAGTGTTTTTATTTGGGACTACAACCATTGTTCCCTGAGGAAAATAACATAAGATTTTGATGGTTGCCTGCATTATTGGGCTTCCATAGAGAGAATTTCCATGGTGAAAAGTTTTGTTTCTTTCTCTTATATCTTCTTTCTCAACCTCATGTTTTCTGTCGGAAACTTCTCCCTCATAATGGACTCTCTTAGTCTCAAATCCTTGCCCATTTCAGTGACCTTTACCTCCATAAAGACCGCATCTTCCAAATTTATATATTTTGAAATTTACATCCATCTATGTGTCCTACCCCTTTCTATCTCCATCTCATAGAGGAGTGGGACTGCAAAATTTTTAGGGATAATCTTCCTCCTTCAACAAAGTTGTAGTAGGAATCTAATATTCGTTGTGGATCAGGCTCTTGAAGCTCTTGAAGGCCCTTTTCAATTTATTTTTAGGTGGATGCTTCTTCCTATAGCTACTTTTTCTACTCCTGTAGTATCCCCTATTTCTCCTTTAGAAACCCATGTTTCTCATGTAGCTCTTTTTTTTCTAATTTCTAAAGGGAATTTTGTGTCTTAGGTCTCTTGAAGGTTACTGCTCTGGTAGTTTTCCTTCCCATAGATATCACAGGTGGTTTGGTTTTAGTTTTAGGAGAGGTTGGTGACTTATCAATAGTGATAGGGACTTCTGAAGGAGGACGTGGTTTCCCTTTTAATGGTCAAGAAAGAATTTTTAATAGGCTCGAGGTGGTTAGTGAAATTGGCTACCATCTAATAGTCAACTTAAGCTTTTATTAGTCACCCATGCAACGTGGAGATGTCAACTCAAAGTTAGGTGGTTCTCATGAGGAGTGGGTTGATAATCACGAGGAGAGGGGAAATTATTGCAAGGACTAGGGACAACAGTCCATAAATGAAACTCATGTATGTGCCATGCCACCAAAGTGATCTAAGCCTTTAGCAAAAAAGGAATATTATGTACTGGGCTTGAATTCTGTAATATTCCAAATTAGGAAAGAAAAAAATATTGAACACAAGACTGGAATGTACAAAAAATAATAATGCAAAACACATGAGAAAATCATTGATCCATTATATTATGTATCACAATAGCAAAATGTACAATGTGTTGAGGAACAAATCACTCAAACTAGGCAAGCAAGCCTCCAAAGCCCAAATACACTAGAATCCCAAATGATGTTGCTATACATAAATGTAGGAATAGATGAAAATGCAGTCCCAGTGAGTGTTACTGCTATTGGAAAATGGAAAAAAATGGATCTACTGATTTGATACTCAAAAAGAGCTAAAAATGGAGAACTAGTGTCTCAAACACAATCCCAAGATAACCCAACAAGGGTTTCTTGAAATACACAAGATGAAAAAAGTGCAGACTGAAACTCTATGGCTGAATCACACTGTATCACTGAAGCTATGCTGAAATATGGCTGAAATAACAAATATATGGCTGTATCTCCTCCTCCCTAGCTTTTTGGGTGAAAGGCTGCTCCTTTCACTAGGAAACTAGCTCATAAACAGGGTTTCTCAACCCTCCACTACAACACACTGCAAAATAATGCAGTTCCTCAAGGAGAATATGTTGTGGCTGAAGGTGGGTGCTTGGACCAATGCTGGATGGTGGAAATGAAGCTCAAAATAGCTCTCCTGAGTGGGCACTTGAAGTCCCTCGAGGTAGAGTGTGGGATTCCCGCCTGGAAATGCCTTTGTACTAAACAATATAACAAAATCATCTAAATTGCTGAAGCATGGAAGAAGTCATAAGACTCAGATATAAAAAATATTCTGAATGCCTCTCATGGCTTCCATCCCTTTCCTTATATTCTTGGTGAGCTTACTCACCTTTGGCCCCACTCATTTATGATGATAATTCCATGCAAATAATCCTCCTCCAAAACTGCACTGTCCCCACTAACTCCACTCTCTCCTATGGCAGTGCTCTTGATTTGGTCAATATTGACCCACTCTACATGCATTTCCCCATTTCACACCCAAGGTGGCTTTATTTTTTCTATCTAAACTGATCCACATCCATACTAGAGGTGGTTTATTCCTACTAAAGAGATTTAAGGGTCTCTTTACCCCAATTATTCTTCTAACTATGAATAGAAGCAACATATAATATTCCAACTAGCTAAAGGCTAATTAGGAATATTATAGTCCTCCCCTCCCAAATTTTTCTTGTCCTCAAGAAACAGTAAATAATGATGCTACAAAATATTCTCTCCTTCCCAAGTGGCATCCTCATAAGGTAGATTCCTCCATCGAATCAAATATTCTCTACTCACCCTGTTTCTTAAATTCCTCTCTCGAGTATCCAAGATAGCCTCCGGTTGTAAAACTATATGGCCCTCATCATCAATAGGTGGGAGATCCATGGTGGCAACGACATGTTGTCCAATGGTCTTCTTGAGGCATGAGACATGAAAAATGTTTTGGATCTTACTTCCAATGGGAAGCTCCAACTCATATGCTACCTCCCCAACATGAAGGATCACCCTGTATGGCCCATAAAACAGAGGCTTAAGCTTCTCAGCCCCCTTCTCTTTCAATGTAGACTTTCTATATGGCTGGAGACTAAGATAGACCAAATCATCCACCTCAAACTGCCTCTCTACCTGACCACGGTCTGCATATAAATTATGTTGGTTTTGTGCTGTAGGAATGTTGTCCTTGAGGGCTTGGAGTATATCCTGACTCTCCTGAATCCAATCCTTTTCTCTAGGAGGCTTGCTTTCCCCAAACATCACATCAGAAAATGATAGAGCATCATACCCAAAAATATCTCGAAATGGGGTCATGCTAATGGACATATGAAAGGTTGTGTTGTAGCAATACTCCCCCAAATGGAGCCAACGTAGCCATGCATTTTGCTGCCCCGAAACATAGTTTCGCAAGTAACCTTCCAGCCACTTATTTACTATCTCAGTATGTCCATTGGTTTGTGGGTGATAGCTGGTACTCGGTGTCAAATCAGTACCCACTAACCGAAAAATATCCTGCCAAAAGCCACCCATGAAGCGGCTATCTCAATCACTGACTATGGTCTTTGGAAGACCATGGAGTCTAAAGACATCTCTAAAGAAGAGCTCGGCTACCTGTGAAGCAGTATATCATGCAAAAATAGAAAATAAATGTGAATACTTTGTTAGTCGATCAAAAACTACAAAGATACAATCCTTACCCTGAACCGTAGGTAGGCCGGTGATGAAGTCCATGGAAATACTCTCCCACTTCCCATTCGGAATAGGGAGTGGTTGCAACAATCCTGCGGGATGTTTATGCTCTCCTTTGTTCTGCTATAAAACTACACACTTCTTGATGTGTTGAAGCACATCCTCCTTGAGACCCTTCCATGAGAATCTCTCCCTAATATCCCGGTATGTCTTGGTGAATCCTTGATGCCTAGAAAGTGGTGAATCATGTGATGCCTGCAAAATATTCTTCTCGAGTCTAGAATCTCTAGCCAAGAATACCCGATCCTAGTAATATATTACCTCATCCATCACTCTATACCTCTCATTAGTCACCTGCCAATCTAGGATCTCACATGCAAAGTGGTCTTTGGAATACTCCACTAGTAATTGAGCCTTCCAATATGTATCCATGCTCATTAAGGAGAGCACTGTTGGCCTTCGAGATAGAGAATCTGCCACTACATTACTCTTCCCCTTGACATATTTAATGTCAAATTCATAGGCCTGGATCTTTCTCAACCATTTCTGCTGCCTCTCTTGCAGCTGCTTCTGCTCAAGAAAGAATCGAAGACTATTGTGATCAGTCTTCACTCGAAATCTATTACTCACCAAAGATTTCCAGAAATTGGCTAAAGCATGCATGATAGCCAACATCTCGTTATCATATATCAGATACAACCTATCATGTGGTAGCAACTTCTGAATCTCAAAAGCTATGGGGTGTCCCCCTTGCATCAACACTGCCCCAATTCCTCCTCCTGAAGCATCACATTCCAACACAAAGGGTTGGGTAAAATCTAGTATAAACAATACCAGGAAGCTACTCATCACCTCCTTGAGCCTATCAAAATCCCTCTGCATTGTGGATATCCAACTGAAATCTCCCTTCTTAGTCAGATCTGTAAGTGGTGCTGCTAGTTGAGAGAACTCTTTAAAAAACTTCCGGTAGTAGGTGCAGATACCTACAAACCCCCAAATTTATGTGACATTCTTTGGCTCGGGCCAATATTTAATAGCACAAATATTCTCTTGATGAAATATCACTCCATCTAATCCAATGATGTGGCCCAAATAGAGCATCTCTGTGAGTCCAAACTCACACTTGGAGACCTTGGCATATAATTGCTGCTCCTTAAGAATGCATAATACTGTCTCAATATGATGTAGATGCTCCTCCCATGTGCGGATGTAAATAAGAATGTCATCAAAGAATACCAATACAAACTTCCTCAAGTGACCACGAAAAATTTGGTTCAGCAAGATTGGAATGTAGCCAGAGCATTGGTTAGCCCAAAAGGCATCACCAAGAACTCAAAATGGCCATAGTGGCATCAGAATGTTGTCTTGGGGATATCTTGATCCCTCACTCTGATTTGATGATATCTCGATCTCAAATCAATCTTAGAAAAGTACTTGGATCCTCTTAACTCATCCATCAATTCATCTATCCTGGGAATTGGGTACCTGTTCTTCATTGTCTTTTTTTTCAAGGCCCTATAATCAATGCACATTCTCAGTGTGCCATCCTTCTTCACCAAAACCAATGAAGAGGCAAAAGGACTAGTGCTAGGTTGGATGTGTCCTAAAGCCAAAAGCTCCTGAATGGCTTTTTCAATCTCATCCCTGTAGGCTTTGGGATGCCTATAGGGTGTGGTGATCACTGATTGGATCCCCTACTCCAACTCAATAGTGTGCTCAAACCCTCGGCCGGGAGGTCTCCCGGGTGGAATATCTCCAAATACTGTAGAATAATGGTCCAAAATAGACTGTACATTCGGGTGTATTGGTGCATCCTTTCCTCCTGATTCTAACATATGTAGTTATACAACCCACTCTATGTCTCCTCTATGCAAATCAACCTCTATCCTGTGTGATGAGACAATCTGGGGTGGATAGGTGAGTGTGCCTTTGATTTATGATGTTTACCACTCCCCTTCTCTGTCCATTCCATCTCCAATGTTTCCCAGTCTGTGGTAACCTTTCCTAAGGTGATTAACCATTGGACACCCAATATCACATTAGTGTCTAGAATATCAACCAAAAATAAGTGGTCTGTCAATGTATAGGTCCCCATAATTATGGCTAATGTCGGAAAATATTTGGCACACTACATGGTTCTAGCTCCTGGAACCAAAACCGAGAAGCCCCCAAAGTCTTCTATGTGAATGCCCCTCCTCTGCACCAACTAAGTATCAATAAAGTTATGGGTGGCTCCAGTGTCTATCAATACCAATACTCTTTGTCCCTAAATAGAGCCTCTAACTCTTAATGTTAGATACTTGGGAATTCCCCGCAAAGCTGCAAGAGTCCCTCCCATAGGAGCAAATGCTCCCACCACATCTCTTGCTGGCGGTGCACGTTCTCCTGCTGCTACAATGCTGTTCTCCTTCTCCTCATAAGAAAATATCTCAATACAATGTGGCTTCCCTGAAACAAATTGGTGGCCTAATACCCATGGCTCTCAATAAGTGAAACAAAGTTTCCTTTTCCTTAGATCTCCCTGGGCATCATCATCAAGAGATTTCTTCTCATGATTCTCCTTTGTTTGAGAGGAGAACTTCTGCTAAAAAGGGGATTTTTCCTTGGGTAAAGCATCCTGCAGGTCTCTATCCCTCTCCATAAATTCTTGGAGCATAGTTGGTCAAGTGGATTTAACCAACCCATGCAATGGTTCAACCAACCCATAAATGAACATGCACACTCTCCTGGTCATAGTGTGGTCAGACACCATGACTAAAAGCTTTATAAATTCAGAGATATAAGTCTCTGGATCTCCTGTTTTCTTGAGCTTAGCTAGCTCAACAAAATGTGCTTCCAGATTCCTGGGATAAAATCTCTTCACAACCCTCTGGGTGAAGTCTTCATAAGAAGTGACACTAGCATGCCCAAGTGTAGATAGGCCATGAAACCACCATTCATGTGCTTCACCTTCTAGGTGCAGCGCTGCTATTTTGATAGACTCCATTTCTAAAACTCTATTTAGTTGGAAATAAGTATCCAACTTCTCTACCCAAGCCTTTGCTGTGCACTTGGGTGTTCCATCATAAGAGGGAAAAAAAAACCTGCCATAGTGCATTGTAGATCTTGGTTCTGCATGTACCCTCCACTTTTATGGTGTTTGGAGGATCTCCTTCCATCCTTGATTCGACATAACTCCTGAAAGTTCAAATGCTCCTTGAACCTCTAAGATTGAGATTCATATTCCACAAAATAGTCACCAAGGGTTTCTTCCCTTAATGACCCTCCGACCTCACTTCCCAATTATAGGAATGTGGGCATAATGGAGCATTGTGAAGAACTATGTACTGCTGGTTGCTCACACCATGAATGTGAAATGCCAAAACTTTCTCCATGATGAAACCCTCTAGGGATTCCTTCTACCTTTCTAATATCATCTCCTTGATATCTTTTGCAATGTTCTGCATGGTCTGAAGAAGAAGTTTTGGGACCTCTTTCTCCTCCATTGCTATAGATGTATTTCCCCACAAGCTCAACCAAGATTATGCTTCGATACCACTATAATATTCCAAATTAGGAAAGAAAAAAATATTGAACACAAAACTGGAATGTACAACAAATAATAATGAAAAACACATGAGAAAATCATTGATCCATTATATTATGTATCACAACAGCAAAATGTACAATGTGTTGAGGAACAAATCACTCAAACTAGGAAAACAAGCCTCCAAAGCCCAACTACACTAGAATCCCAAATGATGCTGCTATATAGAAATGTAAGAATACATGACAATGCAGTCCCAGTGAGGGTTAATGCTACTGGAAAATGGAAAAAATTGGATCTACTGATATGATACTCAAAAAGAGCTAAAAATGGAGAACTAGTCTCTCAAACACAATCCCAAGATAACCCGGCAAGGGTTTCTTGAAATACATGTTTGGTCAATTTAGTGTGTCCTAAATTGCTAACATAAATTATCAAACAAGGATTTCACAGAAGCTGATTTAAAGTGCTAATCATATGCAGCAAGATAACCTATCCTACTTTTTATCTTTTTGATTTTTTATGAAATTCTAAAAGACAAGTATGGTTATGGATATTCAAGGCAATGATGTCCTTTATAATGATTTACCAACTTGAAACTGAAAAAGGAATTTGAAACATACAATGACAAAACTTGAAAGGAAATGAAAATGTGCTACTGAAATGAAAAAGGTGCTGCTAATCTAATAAATCAAAACAGTGAACTAGTGAGCATGAAAACCAAACTATCCTTGCTGCTGTCTAAACACAAAAGAAACTATGCTTAAGGAAATCCAAGAATTGCAACAAAGTAAATCTAAATCAAATTACATCAACTTATATTCTGATCCCTCACCATTAGTCCAGCTATGGCTTTTGGAGGTAACCATAAACAACTTGAGCAATCTGATATCTAATTTGCAGAAAAAGAAACTAATATCAAACTACACACTCATACTTCAATCCCTCACCATCAGTCCAGCTGTGGCTTTCGGAGGTAACTGAAAATGACATGAGTAATTTAATATATCTAACTTGCAGAAAGTAAACTAATATCAAACTACACACTCATACTTCAATCCCTCACCATCAGTCCAGCTGTGGCTTTCGGAGGTAACTGAAAATGACATGACCAATTTAATATATCTAACTTGCAGAAAGTAAACTAATATCAAACTACACACTCATACTTCAATCCCTCACCATCAGTCCAGCTGTGGCTTTCGGAGGTAACTGAAAATGACATGAGAAATTTAATATATCTAATTTGCAGAAAGTAAACTAATATCAAACTACACACTCATACTTCAATCCCTCACCATCAGTCCAGCTGTGGCTTTCGGAGGTAACTGAAAATGACATGAGCAATTTAATATATCTAACTTGCAGGAAGTAAACTAATATCAAACTACACACTCATACTTCAATCCCTCACCATCAGTCCAGCTGTGGCTTTCGGAGGTAACTGAAAATGACATGAGCAATTTAATATATCTAAATCTAACTACTGAAGCAAATGTGCAAGACTGAAATAAACAAAGCAATACCGGAATTAAACAAAAACTAAGAAAAAGAAATCAGCAGAAGGACAATATTGATTCCATGTCATTAGTCATAAAAAGATGTGCAAATGCCCGGGCTGCCATGAAAAATTATGCTAAAAGCTATGATTTCAGAAAGCAATCTAAGTAAGGAAATATGACAAAACAGAATTGAAAGCAACTTATCTAGAAAACATGTAAAAGCCTCCTTGGATAGCAGGGGCCCTCTGCTACTAATTTGGTGAAGTCCTTCAGCTCCTTAAAGATAAGATCACAATAGCATCAAAGAACTAAGCTTCTTTATTCAAAAACTCATAAATCTACATCCCATTCCATCTTGAACTTTGTTACAAATCTACTTCCTCATTACTTCTTCATTACCTATGATAGGAGAAAGCTTCTCCTATTTATACAAAATATGAGGAGACATCTCATTAATGGGAGTCCATGAATCTCTCCCTCCATCTCTAGAGTTACAATCAAAATAGGAAATGATATGACACATGTCTTTCTAGAGTTTTAACACAACTTGAGGAATGAGACACATATCCTCTTAGAGTTTCAATACAACAAGGAAGTGAGACACATATCCTCTTGATCCCATAATCTTCTCCAACCAAATTCGAATTTGGCCTTAGAGTGCCACATAAGGGTCTTCTAGAAGTCTCCTTTTGACCTACACATGTCAAAAAACTCATAACACATATATAGATATATGAAACTATGTTAATTTTCTAGTTTCTAATCATAAATTCACTTAAAATACATAAAATAAATAACTTTGGAAAACAAGGATCCTAACCCATATATTTATGAAAATTGTTACTTGATGTAGGGTTTTAGGTCAAATGGTTATGAAATAAGAGCTAAATGGTTATGACATAATGGAAATATGTATGAATATGGAGAACAATTTTGAGACTCAACATACCCCCCAACTGAAGTTGTTGCATGTCCTCATGCAACCATTGCAATGATTCATTTGTCCATGAGTTGATCTTTTATGAGTTTTGACTCATATAGATTCATTCCAAACTTTGCTTCTTGATATTTTCTTTTTTTGGCAAAGTATAATACATTTGATTGCAACACATTTTTTTTTCAATGGTTGGTTCTTGTGTGACAACCATTTTTTTTTTTTTTTTTTTGAGCATTGGTTCTTGTGTAACAATGCTTTATTTTCTTTGTTGCATCAAAGTTCATGAAAACATTTAGAATCAACTACTTCATCAATGAATTGATCATTTGCAAGACATATAATCTTTTGAATCATGTTGCAACAATAGTTGGTTGGGAAGTATATGTGGATGGAAATGAAATGAAAATGTGTGATAGTGTATGACATGTGGATATGAAATGATGTCCCTTCCCCCCCCAACTAAAGATATGACAATGTGGAAAAGGGAGAGGAATTTTTCCAAAGTTACAATTTTAGCATTCTAATGAATTACATGACTAAAAATTAGAAAACAACATACCTTCACTTACCTTAAATGTGGATGAGTTGTGTATGTGTGGTGGCTGCAAAATTCTGATCATATTTATCTTCAAGTAGCTGAACAAAAGGAGTCATGGATAAAGAGATAAGATGACTTTTTATTGCTCCTACTAAAACTTGCTGAATCTGCTCCAAAATGCTGAAAATAATAGTCTTCATGTCTTCAAAACTCATTGGCACAATTTCTACTATGTGAAAAGATGTTCTGATGTCGAACATAGTAGGAAATTGTTGACTTAGTGGCCATTAATGGATGCCACTAGTCAACACGAGAACTCTCACCATTGATGATAATGAGAGTCAAGATGCCCAAACACATCTTGCTAGGTACGAATGATTTTGCTGATGTCGAGTCACCTAGAAGATCTGACGAACAAGAGACATTAATGTATTCCCATTGTTTGTCAGCATGAGAACTTGCCATTAAGGCATGCAAGCCTCAAGGTGTTTTTACAAAGAACTTAGACTCAAAAGACTATGGACTCAATAATTTGCATTGAAGCAGGGCTTATTTGCGGAATGAAAATGACAAGAAATGGAAGATGAAAATGGAAGATGGCAATGGAGAGTAGAAATGGAAATGGGAAATAAGCATGTGAATGAGCCTCTTGCTTTTATTTGTGGGTTATGAATGGACAAAAAAAAATGGAAAGTGGATGTGAATATAAATGGAAAATATGAAGTGAAATGAGGTGAATGGTTTATTATGAGGTATGGATGTGATGGAGACAATAGTATCTGAAATTTTTTCAAGTGTTTGGATCTGATTTTGCATTAGCATATTTCCTCTTTGTTGCTGATCATCCTCTTATGAAACAAATTGGTCTCTTAGAGACACCATTCTCTTGTAGTCATTTGTCCTTCCTCCTGGAACCTGCAAAAAAACTAATACTTCTTCTGCAATGGAATGTAAGATTATCAAAGGAGAGAGGTGATCAATCTCTCTAGTTATGATATTTACACACAAAACTAAGAATTTGTATTAATGAAACAAGTTCTCAAAGGAAAAATCAAAAGAATTTATACTTGTTTTGGAATTAGTGCCTCAAGTTGAATGTAGCTTCTTTTCAGCAATTTATTTCATTATTTACCATTTCAAACTCTAATGATGGATTTCTCATTGTGTAGATCTTGTTGAGACATTTCCAACGATACTTAAATCATCAAAATCTGATTTTGTATGAGAAAGTTATGCTGATTTGAACAATGAGGTTTTTCAGCTGCGGAATTGGAGAACAGCTGCGGAATTGGACTTCAGCTGCGGAATTGGAGAACAACTGCGGAATTGGACTTCAGCTGCAGAATGTCGACGGTTTCTGTAGCTAAAAATCTTGAATAAAAAGTTAGCCATTCATTCTTCATCATCAGTCCAAAATTAATCAATACCTTCAGAAAAACGAGCAAATAACTTATTCATTTCATTGATTCAATTTTTTTTTTTTTTTTTTAAATAACAAAATTGAATTTTTTTTTTTTTAATATTATATATGTTATATTTTAAAATATATACATATATAATTTTATTAAACCGGTATGTAAACACTCTACAGAAATAAGAAATGAGAACAGTGCTACCTAAAGTGTGCAAGCAATGTAAATGAGACAAGCTTGTTGAAAAAAAAAATAGAGCGCTGGCCAGCTCCGGTTAAAATCATCACGAAGAATGCGGATAGTACCATCAAGTGGATTGTGTATTCCAGGATAATTTAGCCCAAATGATAAATCATGAATTACATGGTTCACATTAACATGATTTGCACCCTCAAATTTCTGTTAAGCAACAATAATGTTCAAGCCGTGCACCGAAATGTGGAAATTTCCAGCAACCCTTTGAACATCAAAGACCCGACATCCTTCACCATCATAAATTATGTGGAATGTGGTTGAATGCCATGATAGAATTTGATTTCATTTTGGATTCTTCTTCCTAGAGATCAGGAAACCGAATTATCAATGCAGAGTGCCGTTTTCAAATTCTTCACTCAGAGAAAACCGTTTTTCCTCACGCGGCAGACAAAAATGGCCTTCAAAGAACCAAGAAATTCTCCCAGACCGACACGAATTTCATAAAACTATTTCTGGGTTATCTAATTGACCACGTTGGAGAAAAAACCCATGTCTCGGTTTTTCAAAATTCATCTCCGTTTGGCCAAATCGTGCTTTCAAAGTTTGACGTTTTTCTATGTTTTGCGTTTTTCTGTTTGTGAATAATTTTTAACAAGATTCTTAATCCTTTCTGGATCAGAGTATTCAAGCTTATCTTCAGTGTTTAAATGCAGAGTAATGCTCATTCCTCTTGGAATCAATCTATCAGATACCCACACAAACAGATTATATGATATCAATGTTCTCAGCTCCAACTCTGGTCTACCAAACTCAATTGAAGTTGAGTTCTAAAGATAGCGCAACTTTGCCTATATGGAGGCCGAAGGGGACTTTATTCTGCAAGCAGAAATCAGGTTTAAAGACGTTCTCAAGAACCAATGCTGGTATGGATATACAGAGATTCAGATGTAAACGAACATGGTACTATTCATGGGTAAGGCACATGCATCATGGACGCAGAGGGGCTTCAATGGTCTCAAGCAGTATGTGGGAAGCAAACTGGTCCAAACCAAATGTTCTCAATGAGATTCTCAGGCACTGGGCGAATCTCAAATGTTCCGGATTGGACCACAGCCAGGAGATATTGCAGAAGTTGAAGCATTTTGTCATATATTCAGAGTGGCTGAGCAACTTCACACTTTTTTTTATTTTTTATTTTTTATTTGTTTTTGTTAATAAAATTACACATGTTGAATTTTGAAAAATTAAAAATATACATATGTAATTTACTAAACAAAACAATTTATTGAATTTTTTTTTTTTTTTTTAAATGATTTGTTATTAAAATTATATATATATTTTCAAAAATTTTAAAAATATACATATATATCTTAGTAACAAAACAATTTAATTTTTTTTTTTTTTTAATTGATTTGTTTAATAAAATTATGTATGTTATATTTTCAAAAATTTAAAAATACACATATATATTCATTAAACAAAACAATTTATTGAAATCAAAGTTTTTCATGAAAACAAATTTTTTTTTTTTAAATTGTTGAATCAATTGAAATGATGAAGTTTTATTTTGTCTCTTTTTTTTTTCTTTTTCACATAACAATTCTTTTTCTGATCCTCCAGATCACACAAAGTGCAGGAGGAGAGCATACTCAAGAATTATTAATTTTTTTTTTACATAACAATTCTTTTTCTGATCCTCCAGATCACACAAAGTGCAGGAGAAGAGCATACTCAAGAATTATTAATTTTTTTTAGATGTAAGAAATAAGGCTACCTAGTTACACTTCCCCGGCAACGGCGCCAAAATGTTTGGTCAATTTAGTGTGTCCTAAATTGCTAACATAAATTATCAACTAGGGATTCGTAAGCTGACGAAGTGTGGCGCACTATATGTGCAAGATAACCTATCTCTTACTTTTTGTCGTTTTTGGATTTTTATGAAATTCTAAAAGACAAGTATGGTTATGAATATTCAAGGCAATGATGTCCTTTATAATGATTTACCAAACTTCAAACTTCAAAAGGAATTTGAAACATACAATGACAAAACTTGAAAGGAAATGAAAATGTGCTACTAGCCTAATAAATCAAATAGTGAACTATTGAGCATGAAAACCAAATTATCCTTGCTGCTGTCTAAACACAAAAGAAACTATGCTTAAAGAAATCCAAGAATTGCAACAAAATAAATCTAAATCAAATTACATCAACTTATATTCTGATCCCTCACCATTAGTCCAACTATGGCTTTCGGAGGTAACCATAAACAACTTGAGCAATCTGATATCTAATTTGCAGAAAAAGAAACTAATATCAAACTACACACTCATACTTCAATCCCTCACCATCAGTCCAGCTCTGGCTTTCGGAGGTAACTGAAAATGACATGAGCAATTTAATATATCTAACTTGCAGAAAGTAAACTAATATCAAACTACACACTTATACTTCAATCCCTCACCATCAGTCCAGCTGTGGCTTTCGGAGGTAACTGAAAATGACATGAGCAATTTAATATATCTAACTTGCAGAAAGTAAACTAATATCAAACTACACACTCATACTTCAATCCCTCACCATCAGTCCAGCTGTGGCTTTCGGAGGTAACTGAGAATGACATGAGCAATTTAATATATCTAACTTGCAAAAAGTAAACTAATATCAAACTACACACTCATACTTCAATCCCTCACCATCAGTCCAGCTGTGGCTTTCGGAGGTAACTGAAAATGACATGAGCAATTTAATATATCTAAATTGCAGGAAGTAAACTAATATCAAACTACACACTCATACTTCAATCCCTCACCATCAGTCCAGCTGTGGCTTTCGGAGGTAACTGAAAATGACATGAGCAATTTAATATATATAAATCTAACTACTGAAACAAATGTGCAAGACTGAAATAAACAAAGCAGTGCTGGAATTAAACAAAAACTAAGAAAAAGAAATCAGCAGAAGGACAATATTGATTCCATGTCATTAGTCATAAAAAGATGTGCAAATGCCCGGGCTGCCATGAAAAATTATGCTAAAAGCTATGATTTCAAAAAGCAATCTAAGTAAGGAAATATGACAAAACAAAATTGAAAGCAACTTATCTAGAAAACATGTAGAAGCCTCCTTGGATAGCAGGGGCCCTCTGCTACCAATTTGGTGAAGTCCTTCAGCTCCTTAAAGTTGTAATCAAAACAACATCAAAGAACTGAATTTCTCTATTAAAAAGAACTCACAAATCTACATCCCATTCCATCTTGAACTTAGTTACAAATCTACTTCTTCATTACTTTCTCATTACTTCTTCATTACCTATGATAGGAGAAAGCTTCTCCTATTTATACAAAATATGAGAAGACATCTAATTAATGGGAGTCCATGAATCTCTCCCTCCATCTCTAGAGTTACAATCAAAATAGGAAATGATAAGACACATGTCTTTCTAGAGTTTCAACACAACTCGAGGAATGAGACACATATCCTCTTAGAGTTTCAATACAACAAGGAAGTGAGACACATATCCTCTTGATCCCATAATCTTCTCCAACCAAATTCGAATTTGGCTTTAGAGTGTCACATAAGGGTCTTTTAGAGGTATCATTTTGACCTACACATGTCACAAAACTCATAACACATATATAGATATATGAAACTATGTTAATTTTCTAGTTTCTAATCATAAATTCACTTAAAATACATAAAATAAATAACTTTTGAAAACAAGGATCCTAACCCATATATTTATGAAAATGGTTACTTGATGTAGGGTTTTAGGTCAAATGGCTATGAAATAAGAGCTAAATGGTTATGACATAATGGAAATATGTATGAATATGGAAGACACTTTTGAGACTCAACAATACACAAGATGAAAAAAGTGCAGACTGCAACTTTGTGGCTAAATCACACTGTATCACTGAAGCTCTGCTGAAACATGGCTAAAATAACAAATATATGGCTGTATCTTCTCCTCCCTAGCTTTCTGGGTGAAAGGTTGCTCCTTTCATTAGGAAACTAGCTCATAAACAATGTTTCTCAACTCTCCACTGCAACACACTGAAAAATAACACAATTCCTCAAGGAGACTACGCTGTGGCTAAAGGTGGCTTATTGGCCCAATGCTAGATGGTGGAAATGAAGCTCAGAATAGCTCTCCTGGGTGGGCACTCGAAGTCCCTCAAGGTAGAGTGTGGGATTCCCGCTTGGAAATTCCCTTGTACTAAACAGTACAACAAACTCCGCTAAACAGCTGAAGCATGCAAGAAGTCATAAGACTCAAACATAAAAAATATTCCGAATTCCTATTGTTACAAATTATTTTGTCACCATGACATTTTACTGTCTATATGGGTTCATCATTACCTATATAATGCTCCCTTAGAGGTTTAAAACCTTAAAGTTCCTAAAGCAAGTCTTGGATTTTGAGAAAAGCTCATAAAAATCATAAAAACCCTAGTTCCACACTTTTTCTAGCCATTACCTGCGGTACTGCACCTTTTGTAAAGAAAAACTGCGATACCTACCGCACATTTTGTGTATTAAAACTGCGGACCCCTGTAAATGGTAAAATGGAAGAAAAAGTAAGTTCTAGAAGCCCAGCTGGTCGAATATTCTCCCAACTGGAAGCTTCTAGAAGGTGTGATCTAGTCGAAGCTTCACTCCCTCCATTCATGAACATTCATCCCTTCATAAAAGGAGCCTATTCCTTGGTCTTTGGAAATTAATCCCTTGATAAGAGGACTTTATCCCTTCCATTTTGGAGCTGTAACCACTTCCCTTCTGCTATAAATTGAGGCCATGGTTCAGTATCAAGGGTATTGACTGAGATTGAATATTGGAGATTGTACACACTTAGTACTTGCTTTGTACTTGGTAGCTACTGATATGTAAAAAGTAATTGCATTGTACTTCATATTAAATTAGAGAAGAGAAATTGCTGAAGAAACATACTCTTTTTGCTAGCCATTATCCATGTGAGAATGATTACATACTCGTATCTAGGCTGGTTCAAAGAGTGGAAGGGCTTGTCAGACCAAAGGAAAACGCTTGTTTCGGACCCCGGAAGGACCTGTATAGCATCAAGGCGAATGCGGTTGTAAGGTTTCTTCTTTTATTTAAAGATAATACAAGTGGATCCTATTTTCTCACTAAGTTGTTTATGTATTTACTTGAATGACTTATTTCTTAAATTCCTTGATCATTAAGATAGATTAATGATTTATGAAATAGTATATTTTGCAGGTGCTTTTGATTCTCTTTCATTTCTTTGATTGCAGGTCTTAAGAGGTGACTTATTTGGAGTGACAGGAAAGAAGACTACAACGAGCATTGGACCATAAGTAGGT
Source organism: Pinus albicaulis (assembly GCA_034641835.2). Taxonomy (NCBI): domain Eukaryota; kingdom Viridiplantae; phylum Streptophyta; class Pinopsida; order Pinales; family Pinaceae; genus Pinus; species Pinus albicaulis. The sequence continues at coordinate 19,388,719 of CM076582.1, read as the reverse complement.
CCTTTTACTTCATCATAGATAATTATAAATCATACATAATCTAGAGGAAGTAGTTTACATTTGTCCGTTTGTTTCTAGATATCCATAGGATACTAGGGAGATCGTTCTTGTCCGCAAGGAGGATTTATCCGTGTAACAAAATGGCGACTCCACTGGGGATCTTTCTTGAACTTAGTTTTATTTTTATCTTTGAGTTTGACTTTTGAAAGATTTTTTCTGATTTTGATTAGTCTACACTGGGTTGGGTAAATTATCTATTAGAATCCTTGAAAAGAAGATCAGAATTTTTATTTTTTCTATATGTTTTCCGGCCTCTGCACTTTTTATTTCAAAACAGTGCGACAACCTCCGAAGTTTTTGTGTACAAATAGTGCAGTACTGCACCTTTTTGTATTAAAACCCACGGACTTAAGGAGAATTTAAAAAAAAATAAAAATTCTCTTTTCTAGAACCAAATTACATGATTCTCTGTATTTGCCCAAACTTGTTTTGACTATCAAAAGCCTTGTGTGTCAATTTATTTCAATAAATTTTACAATCTCATCAGTCTCTGTTAAGTTAATTGGGTGTTTTGAGTTTCTTTTTGGAGAAATTCTTAATTTTATTTTCTTTGGTAATTACTTCAAGGTTTGTCTTAGTCTCTTAACAATTTTGCATCTTTTTGCTTTTGTTAATCACCTTTGAGTGTTTTTATTTTTTGATCTTTGGAACTCTCACCCAATTTTCTTTACTTACACTTGATTGGTTCTTTAGATTACATTAGAATCATCTTGTGTTTGAAGAATAATCTTGCATAGATTACATTTGCATTATTATAATTCTCATTTTCAGAATATGAATGAAAAATGTGCATAGATTACATTTGCATACTTTTCAAGTGAATTGTGCATAAATTACAACTGAATAGTTTACATTCTGAAAAATAAATCATAGATTTAGATCAGTTTCTTTGATTTGAATTTACATTTTTTATGCTTGTTTTAAAAACACAAAAATAAAAAATGGAATTTATTAGCATTAGTTTTTCTTGATGAAATTAGTGCATTAGAGAATTTGTTATATTTTCTCTTATTGATCAATTTTTTCATTGTTGGAAGTGAATGGAAACTCTCTCCTTACTTTAGTTAGGATTCATCGAATTGAAAAGATTACATTATCATATTCGATTGCATTCAGTTTTGGGTCAGGTCATAACACCATTGGTTTCATATCCATTTACCCTTTGAGTAATAACAGCCCAAATAACACAACGCTTAATAAAATTCATCTACTAATTTTTACAGTTTTAGGGCTCTTTCCACCAATCTAGCTCAGGATTAGTGCTTTGGAATAGGTTATAGATAACTTTCCAAAGCAACTAAAAAAACAGTAGCATCTTGCGGTAGGAAAAATTCCAATTGTTGCATGTATGATCTAGGAAGCTCCTCCTAAAGGAGTCAAGTATGAGATCATATCCAAACCAGTGAGGTAATCATACCTATCTCATTGGGAAAGATAAAAGATGTGCACGTATTAAAAATGGTAAACCTAGGATAGACCATTGTTGAGGAGCCTGGGGTCACTTGTCAGTAAACCTTGGATTATGTCAAGGAGCCTTCAAGGGGATTGAGCTAGTTACTATGCCCTTGCGTGTATGTCAGATCGTAGACTGTTCCCCCAGGTATATTTGTTCCCATTGGTTAACTTAGTGGCTATATACTTTAGGATTCTTTTCCAAGGTGACAGTGGAGGGAACGTCCCACTGTACCTAGAGAAGACGTCGAATAGACTCACTTGGACTCTCTAGAGGTTCTCTTCACTCGAGATGGCATAGTGGAGAAACTTGCACCAGTCTGTTTCATTAAGCAGGTTGTCAGGGTAACTGTTCCAACCACCATTTCTGCATTAAAATTCTACGATGTTGGATTTCATCACCAACTAGTGTTTTTAGTGCGGGAATCTACTGTTTGTGTGTGGTTTGACTCCTAGATTTGTTAGCGTGTGTTCATTTGTTTGTTTTTACTTTTTAGAGACCATAGGTGTGAATTGTGAATTGTTAAATTTTATTTTTGAATTGTTAATAAAATTCACTGAAGTTGAATCTAATGGCAATTGTTCTGGAATTTACCAACCAAGGAACCCCTCTTAATGAGAATCCTAGTACTTTTCCTTGCTTTGGAAATGTTGGTCCTCCTTATATGGCTATATTGTCATTACCTAGATTTACAATAAGTTTACCGATATGGTTATTTTCAACTTCGTTGGCCCCGAATACTCCAATTGTTCCACCTCAACCGGATGCTTCACTTCAACAGAGTTCACCATCTCAACATCACCAACCTTATGTTGACCCTTTACCTTCTTTGCCTAATATTTCTTCCTCCATTTCTTCCTCTTCGCTTGGTAAAATCCTTGACGCTAGTAACCAGGCATCTAAGAAGAAGAAGAAGCAAGATAAGAAATAAGTCAACCAACCAACCATGGCTGTAAGTGTTAGTTGTGTCCGAAAAATCATATCAACTTACTGTTGATCCATCAACTAGTGATTGTCAGGTTCCTGGAAAAAAGGGTAAAGTTAGGTTTCCTTGTAGGTTATGCAAAGGGAGTCATCAAACTCACATTTTCCCTCACATGGATGAAGCCTCAAAATTGTTGGAAAACCTTACTATTCCACAACAACAACTTCCAACAGGTTACCATAAAATTTCTCCCAACCTACCGTCAACTAACGAAATGATTGATCTTATTCCAAGTATAGTCAATCCCACTCTTCCATTAAAGAGTGAAATTGGTATCATTCAGGTTGATGATTCATTAGTTGATCAAGTGGTCGACTCAATTTCACATTCAGTCGATCCCACCCTCCCCGTAGAGAGTGAAATTCATACCGCTCAGGTTCTTCTTGTTACATCAGATTCTTCTATGCCAGGGGGCATTTCACCTATTCCTACAGAACCCTCTCCAAGTACCGAGGTCTTTCCTTTGATTGGAATAGACTGATAGAACCTTGTATTCCTTCCTCCATCCCTTTCCAAATCATTGTGAAGGATTGTGGTAAGAATGTATGCCGCACACATGTAGATGAAGGTGCTTCTGTTAGTATTTTATCCTCAACTACTTGGCAAGCTTTGGGTTCCCCTCAGCTTGTGCCTGTCATGCAGAATCTGTCAGCTTTTAACAGAACCATTAGTGAACCTTTAGGGATCCTTCCTAAATTTCCTATTACCTTGGAAGGTAAAACTATTTGTATTGATCTTATGGTAGTTCGAGGCCCCTTGGATTTAAATTTACTCCTTGGGTGAGACTATGTCTATGCAATGAAAGATGTCGTATCGACACTCTTTCGCGTGATGTCTTTCCCTCACAATGGAAACATTGTGACTGTTGAACTTTCATTCACTAGTCTTGATTCGGCTACCAATAATCCGACACCCCTAAATGTTCCTTATACTAAAGTGGTATATACCTCGCCACGGGTTAATTATGTGGCAACTAGTCCCATGTTTTCAGTTACCGATGCAAGCGAGCCTCTCACTATTTTCTTGAATTCCTTTGACTTAGATCTGGTGATTGACATGGAAAACCCTCTAGGATTATTTGAACACGATGTTCTTATCCCTTTTGAGTCCCTTGACATGTGTTCCTTCCAGAGAATTTTTCTTCCATCTGATGAAGACCTTTTGGAAGCCATGATCGAGGAGTGTCCCTTGACATGTCTTTCTTCCAGTTGGAAGCCATGAGAAGGTCGCCAAGAGGAAAGTTCCTTTTACTGTGTCAACCTTGTTAAAAAATGAATCCGTGGGTCAAGAGGAAATTTCCTTTTACTGTGTCAACCTCGTTAAAAAATGAATCAGTGGGTCATGAGGATAGTTCCTTTTACTATGTCAACCTCGTTAAAAAATGAATCAGTTGGTAAGAGGAAAGTTCCTTTTACTCTGTCAACCTCGTTAAAAAATGAATCAGTGGGTCAAGAGGAAATTTCCTTTTACTGTGTCAACCTCGTTAAAAAATGAATCAGTGGGTCATGAGGATAGTTCCTTTTACTGTGTCAACCTCATTAAAAAATGAATCAGTTGGTAAGAGGATAGTTCCTTTTACTGTGTCAACCTCGTTAAAAAATGAATCAGTGGGTCATGAGGATAGTTCCTTTTACTGTGTCAACCTCGTTAAAAAATGAATCAGTTGGTCAGAGGAAAGTTCATGTTACTGTGTCAACCTCGTTAAAAAATGAAACATGTCTTAGATGAGGACAATTATTTTCTTATGTCAACCTCATTAAAAAATGAATTAGTAGGTTATGTAGGTAGATTGATAGATTCCATGAGGATGGTTCTTTTATTGTGTCAACCTTGTTAAAAAATGAAACATGTCTTAGATGAGGATAGTTATTTTACTGTGTCAACTCGTTAAAAATGAAAAAGACCCATGAGGACAGTTCTTTTCTTGTGTCAACCTCATTAAAAAATGAATCAATAGGTTATGTATGTAGATTGTAGAGAGTAGATTAATATTTTCCATGAGGATAGTTCCTGTTACTGTGTCAACCTCGTTAAAAAATGAAACGGGGATCCATGAGGATGGTTCTTTTACTGTGTCAACTTCATTAAAAAATGAAACAGGCCCCTGTGAGGATAGTTCCTTTTATTGTGTCAACCTCGTTAAAAAATGAGACAAGTCCATGAGCATAGTTCCTTTTCTTGTGTTATGCTCGTTAAAAAATGAAACAAGGTTCCATGAGCATAGCTCTTTTCCTGAGTCAAGCTCATTAAAAAATGAAACAAATCCTCTCCTATTCAAGTTGATTCTTTCATTCGATCTCGTAAATGAACCTTCATTCCATCCAGCTTTTAGTAACCAGTAGTCTACTTAGTTGAATGAAATGAAGCTTGGGGGGCATGCGCTCTAGAAAGTTATGCCTGTGGGGCATTGAAACTTATCTCAAGCATGATTTTTCCTTTGTTTCAAGCTTTTGTAAAAATGAAACAAACCATTCTCAAGCATGATTTTTCCTACGTTTCAAGCTTGTTTAAAAATGAAACCTATCTCAAGCAAATTTTTCTACGTTTCAAGCTTGTATTAAAATGAAACCTATCTCAAGCAAAGTTTTCTTTGTTTCAAGCTTGTGTAAAAATGAAACCTATCTTGAGTCCATTTCGGTTATTATTTTCAAGACTCGTTAAACTCATGAAAATCCCGAGAATATTTTTCTATCTTTCATTCTTATAAAACACATGAAAATGCCGAGTTCTTTCCGTCTTTTCCTGCTCGTAAATTAAATTGAAAGACGACCATATGAGTACATTTTTATCCCTTTTTCGAACTCGTTAAAACTTACGAAAAAGTGAAAACAATGAGTACATTTTTATCCCTTTTTCAAACTCATTAAAACTTACAAAAAATAAAAAATGCTGAGTACACTTTTATCACTTTTTTGGGCTCTTGAAAATTACAGAAAAAAAGTGAAACCATGGATTTCTCTTTTAAGCCCTTTTTAGACCTCTAAACATGAAAATATTGCTGAGTACTTGACTATTCGAACTCGTTAAAGGAAATGAACAGTTGTCCTTTTAGTATAAGTTTACCCCTTTTTTGTACTGAAATGGATTATTTACGAAAAAGGTATACGTTGACTAATCATGGTCAATAAAGTTCTCTCTTATATTATTTTATCCTTTTTCGGGCTTGAGAGACTAAATTTATGAAAAAGTACACCCACGAATTTTTCTTAAGTTTTTCTCCTGACTCTCTAAAATTGAAAAACACTGAGTTTCTCTTATACTGGACTCATTAAAATTTAACAATAAACGACCTATCAATTACAAACAGGAACGAACCACTCCTTCTTAGGGTTCGATTTTATACTAAGTTGGACTCATCCGAAGGATGAGCTTATATAACAAGCAAATGTTATCCTCCTCAAGATTGTAAAAAATAAAGAGGTACTTACCAGAAATGGTGGGGGAAAAAGAGAGAAATGGATCTAGTTGTTAAACTTTGTTTAAAAGAAGTATACCACTCTTGAACACGACGTTTTTTGTCCTGGGTTGGGAAAATCCTTTGCCTATCAGTTAATCAAACCATATTGAAAGTATTCACCCGGTTTCTGGGTATTGGATTTAGGTCAATTGTTACCAAACCATCTGCAGTGTCGTTATGTGTTCAAGAGGATAGTTCAAATAAACCATTCATTGCAAACATTTGTCCCCATTTGCGTTGACCATCCCTGAGTCAGTCCTTGCAAAATATTTCTACAAAACTTGATCTAATGGTTTCGTGTTGTGGGATTTCCTACAACGGGTCACTTTCTATCGACGACAACTCATAATCTAGGAAGTTGATCTAGAATCCTATCAGTACCTTGGAATCTGCATGCCCTAATGGCAGGTTTCTTGCCTTCGACGATAGGTTGCATCATTGACCTTCGATCGAATTATTTCGAGAAGTGTTTAACTTCAAATCATTTATTCACACTTCATGGATTGTACTAGTTCGGGTAGCGGAAATCAAGACCCTGGATCTAGTTTCCACCATCTAGGCTGCGAGGAGTTTTATTATTCATTATGCAGTAGAATATTCATAACAGATGGCTGCGTCCATACTATGTATACTATTGATGTAATATTAGGATCATTTATATATCAGAACATTTTAGTTAGTTTTGATCTGAGTATGGGAATGCCTACCTCAGCGATGATATATATATATATATATATATATGTTTGCATTGAATGTTTTTATAGGTCTCAATCGGTGTGTCCACAAGCTAATCCTCGGAATGATAAAGCACTTCACTCTTCGAATTATCTCAGACTTCGCCCTTTAGGGGCAATCTATTACACATTATTTTGTCACCATGACATTTTAATTTCTATATGGGTTCATAATTACCTATATAATGCTCCCTTAGAGGTCTAAAACCCTAAAGTTCCTAAATCAAGTCTTGGATTTCGAGAAAAGCTCATAAAAATCATAAAAACCCTAGTTCTGCACTTTTCCTAGCCATTACCCGCGGTACTGCACCTTTTGTAAAGAAAAACTGCGACACCTACTGCACGTGTTGTGTATTAAAACTACGGACCCCTGTAAAAGGAAAAATGGAAGAAAAAGTAAGTTCTAGAAGCCCAGCTGGTCGAATATTCTCCCAACTAGAAGCTTCTAGAAGGCATTATCTGGTCGAAGCTTCACTCCCTCCATTCATGAACATTCATCCCTTCATAAAGTGAGCCTATTCCTTGGTCTTTGGAACTTAATCCCTTGATAAGAGGACTTTATCCCTTCCATTTTGGAGTTGTAACCACTTCCATTCTGCTATAAATTGAGGCCATGGTTCAGTCTCAATGGTACTAACTGAGATTGAAGATTGGAGATTTTACACACTTAGTACTTGCTTTGTACTTGGTAGCTGCTGATATGTAAAAGAGTACTTTCTTTGTACTTCATATTACATTAGAGAAGAGAAATTGCTGAAGAAACATACTGTTTTTGCTAGCCATTATCCATGCGAGAATGATTACATACTCGTATCTAGGTTGGTTCAAAAGAGTGGAAGGGCTTGTCAGACCAAAGGAAAACGCTTGTTCCAGACTCCGGAATGACCTGTACAACATCAAGGCGAACACGGTTGTAAGGTTTCTTCTTTTATTTAAAGATAATACAAGTGGATCCTATTTTCTCACTAATTTGTTTATGTATTTACTTGAATGACTTATTTTTTAAATTCATTGATCATTAAGATAGATTTATGATTTATAAATTAGTATATTTTGCAGGTGCTTTTGACTCTCTTTCATGTCTTTGATTGTAGGTCTTAAGAGGTGACTTCTTTGGAGTGATAAGAAAGAAGACTACAATGACCATTGGACCATAAGTAGGTCCTTTTCCTTCATCACAGATAATTCTAAATCATACATAATCTAGAGGAAGTAGTTTACATTTGTCCGTTTGTTTCTAGATATCCTTAAGATAATAGGGAGATAATTCTTGTCCGCAAGAAGGATTCCTCCATTTCCTTATATTCTTGGTGAGCTTCCTCACCCTTGGCCCCACTCATTTATGATGCTACTTTCATGAAAATATTCCTCCTCCAAAACTGCGCTGACCCCACTAGCTCCACTCTCTCCTATGGCAACACTATTGATTTACTAAAAAAAATTTGAATAGGTTATTCCTTTGTTTTCAAAGCTATTGATTTGGTCAATATTGACCCAGTCTACATGCATTGCGCCCTTTCACACCCAACGTGGCTTTATTTTGGCTATATAAACTGATCCACATCCATACTAGAGGTGGTTTATTCCTGCTAAAGAGATGTAAGGGTCTCTTTACCCCACTCATTCATCTAACTATGAATAGAAGTAGCATATAATATTCCAACTAGATAAAAGCTAATTGGGAATATTACAAATTCATTTGCACCATCGATCATTTCCAAAAAATAAGTTAAAGGAAGGAGGAGCTTTTACTATCAGACCACCTAGGGTGCCACCAAGAAGTTTCAAACCATGTCTGCAAATGCTACAGGAGGAAGTTACAGAAAGGTATAAAATGCTACAAGAGGGCTGAGAAGGAGATATAGGAGGAACTCAAGGGTGAAAGGGATCCACAGTGACTTGAAATTGGATCCAAGAAAAAAAGTAAGTCACATCCTCCTTCCTTGTTTTCCATCCAAATCGCATGAGAAAATCTGCTTGAAGTTGGTAGCCTGTAATAAACAATTGAGAAATAGGCATTTCTGAAAATTGTTGTGGATAGAAGCAGAGAAAAAAGAGCTTGTTTGATATCATTTCTAGCATCCTTCTCCCTCACTGATAAAAATAGTTTAACGTTGTTTCCACCACTGATATTGATTTAAAAAAATTGAAATCCACACCTAAGTAACACCAAGGAGGGGCAGTAGAAGAAATGGGGAGAGGATTTAATAGAAAAGAACCCACAAACACCAAAAGGATTCACCAACACCCTCCTGTAGTGAACATATTCAGAAGACATCAACGGTTTTGTTTCTTTTAATTATTAAAAGTGTATGATGATGATATCACTCATGAATTTTCCACGACATTGCATTCTTAAGGAGAAGATAGTGCCACCATTGTTGTTAGAGGATTGGTCATCTCTCTAATTCCTAAAGCTATCAGCAGAGTGACCACATTACCCCTTAGACTTCGATGGAGCAAAGAAGACAAAGCAGTGAGTGTCACAGCTAGGAATAAATTCTTCATTTTGAAAGAGAAACATATAGAAGATAAGAATGGGTTAAGAAGGGAAATCCTACCTTACCCCTGGGATGAGGTGTCTCATTATATCCTAAAATATATATCTTGTGAAGGGAGATTGAGTGTGGTATAAGCCTACAATTTTAGACTTCTCCATGACTTAAGATTTAAGGCATAATTGCCTCTCCCTCAAAGACTTAGTGTTCATCATTTCCTCCTACAATCAATCATTGAGATAAGCCAAAAGGTGAGGGAAGGAAAGCCACAGGTTGGTTAATTATCAATAGTGATAGGGAATTTTGAAGGAGGATGTGGTTTCCCTTACCTGATCCTTCTTATCTTCCTTGTTTTGACATATAGGTGACATTTACTTGGCTTCCTCCTTTTGGGATTGATAGGTGTGCCCAATGTAGTCAATGTTGCAGCCACTTATTGCTCAATATCCCTTAGAGAGAGACTTATCTAATGTTCTTGCTTCTCTATTTCTTAGGTCTTAGAAGTCTCCTCAGGGCTTACTGTTTCTTATACTTGTTTCATTCCTTATTCTTCCTTAATATATGCTTCTCCTTCCTCTATTTCTGCTTCCTTTTCTTCCTTTATTTCCCACCCTCTTCTTCCTTTTTTTTCCCTCCCATACCCCCAATGCTAGAGGCTGGTGTTTCTCCATGTGTGATGGCTTGGGTTTCAATGAAGGTTTCCATGTCCATGTATATAAAATCAGTCCATATTATAGGGTTCCTTAAGTGGATCAAAGCATCCATCAAAATTAACTTGATGAGGCCATGATGAGCTATGTGCTGGTGCTTTTCTTCCCTCACCTTCTGGCTCATCTCAATGATTAATTGTAGGAGGAAATGAGGACCACTAAGTCTTTGAGGGAGAGGCAATTATGCCTTGAATCTTAACTCATGGAGAAGTATAAAATGGTAGGAATATACCACACTCAATATCCCTTGACAAGATATATATTTGAGGATATAATGAGCCACCTTATCCCAGGGGTAAGGTAGGCTTTCCCTTCTTAACCCATTATTATATTCTATATGTTTCTCTTTCAAACTGAAGAATTTTTTCCTAGCTGTGACACTCACTGCTTTGTCTTCTTTGCTCCATCGAATTCCCAAGGGTAATGTGATCACTCTGCTTATGGTTTTAGGACTTAGAGAGATGACCAATCCTCTGACAACAATGGTGGCACTATTTTCTCCTTGAGAATGAAATTCCATGGAAAATTCATGAGTGATATCATCATCATATGCTTTTAATAATTAAAATAAACCAAGCCATTGATGTCTTCTAAATATTTTCACTATAGGAGGGTGTTGGTGAATACTATTGGTGTTTGTGGGTTCTTTTCTATTAAATCCCTCCCCCCATTTATTCTACTTCCCCTCCTTGGTGTTACTTAGGTGTGGATTTCAATTTTTTTAAATCAATTTCAGTGGTGGAAACAACATTAAACTCTTTTTATTAGTGAGGGAGAAGGATGCTAGAAATGATATCAAACAAGCTATTTTTTCTCTGCTTCTATCCACAACAATTTTCAGAAATACCTATTTCTTAATTGTTTATTATAGGCTACCAAATTCAGGTAGAATTTATCATGCGATTTGGATGGAAAACAAGGAAGGAGGATGTGACTTGCTTCTTTTCTTGTAGACAATTTTGAGTCACTGTGGATCCCTTTCACCCTTGAGTTCCTCCTATGTCTCCTTCTCAGCCCTCTTGTAGCATTTCATACCTTCCTGTAACTTCCTCCTATAGCATTTGTAGACATGGTTCGAAACTTCTTGGTGGAACCCTAGGTGGTTTGATAGTAAAATCTCGTCCTTCCTCTAACTTATTTTTTGGAAATGATCGATGGTGCAAATGAAGTCAAGCCCAGTACATAATATTCCTTTTTTGGTAAAATATTATAAGATCACTTTGGTGACATGACACATACAAGAGTTTCGTTTATGGACCGTTGTCCCCACTCCTTGCAATAATTTCCCCTCTCCTCGTGATTATCACCCCACTACTCATGAGAACCACCTAACTTTGAGTTGACATCTCCACGTTGCATGGGTTACTAATAAAAACTTAACTTTACTGTCGAGGGTGGCCAATTTCACTGGCCACCTCCAACCTATTAAAACTCCTTTATTGACCATTAAAACATTTTAGCAGTTTATGCATAGGGATGATCTGATATTGATTGCTAGTTAATGTTGTGCTAATATCAATTCCAGAATTAACATGAAAGTGCTTTGGTTTGCTTATCATACAAGGGTTTACACATGTGCTTATGATGGATAATTCATTAAAATTGATGAGATTTAGTGTATTTCATGAACTTAAAAACATGGAAACTCAATTTTGAACAGCAACATAATAAAACACAACATGCACAAATAAAAGAGACAAATACACAAGTTTTTGATGAAGGAGTTCACCCCTCCCGGGCTACATCTTCTTAGTCCAGCTTCATAGTGTGGGCCTTTGAATTAGATTAAACTGTGAAAAATTGCTATTTACAGTCTCCTATTTCCTCTGAAACCTACTCCAATGTCTCCAAAACATTAAAATCTACCAATAATGACTCTTCTTGAGCCAAAATTGGTCGAAAATTGCCTCAGTTATGGAAAAACCAAATTTTCCTAGTTTTTCTCCTCTAATTCTGGAAGTCTGCCAGTTAAATCCACTGAATGTGGAGCTGCTCCACATTCCGCAGATTCGCTAAACCTTCTGCCAAGTTAAGTGCACCATTAATTAAATATAAGCATGTTTTAATGTGCAGTTAACAAGCGGATTAGCGCAAAGCGCGTTTTTCTGTTAAGTATAGATTAACGTGGTTAAACCATGTATTAACACTAATAATCAATGCTTATCGGAAAGTTAATTCTGTTTTAAATTCCCGCCGAAACCTGCTTTAGCTCCTGGTCATAACACATGGACATGTGGGAGGGGCTTGGCCCCCTCTGGACCCCCTAATCTGGCGTCGACAAACTTCAAATAGAATCGGTGTCCCTAATGGTTAAGGAACACGACGAAAGGTGAGGTGGTAAGGTGTTGAACTATGGTGTGGGTGGTCGTGGGTTTGACCCCGAGCCTGACCATATAATTTTGTAGAATGAACTTGCCATAGAGCATAGTTAATAACTTTGGTTAAAATATATGTGTTGATATATATGTTGCGCCCGTTTCATATGGTTCCAACCTTTGTTAAAATATATATGTGCGCCCCATGCTATGGTTCCGAACTTTGTAATAAAACATATATTCGACCTTGCATAAAACTTTATTGCTATCCAACCTTGCCATGGGGGGGGGGGGGGGCATGTGGCAGCCTCTGCCTGCGCCACGTGGTCCTTCGCCATTGGCCTAAAAATTCCACCATTAATAAAAATAATCCACCATAGATAATTCCAAAGTTAGGAATAGGAGAAAAATTCAAATTCCCCAAGAAACATTGGAAAATCTGGTGATGACACTTGTCACAGTGTCATTGGCTGAAAACTAGAGAATATTCCCTAAATATTCTTGAGGTGCTGACTAGACTGCCAAGTCATTAGTCTGTCGCCGTTCTGCACAATTTTTACTTGTTTGAGAAAATGAACAACAGACCATAACTTACTCATACGAACTCATATTTTGATGAAACGAGTTGTGTTGGAATACTGGTGACGAGCTCTATCTGGGCACTCTAGTTTTAAGAATTTCTAATCACTTTCATTTTTTAGCTAAATACTGAGCTTCTGATCATTCCTCCCCACTAGAAGCCTTTTGGTCCCCAAAATATTCTATCAATTGTTCAAAAATTGAGGGTATAAATCACTCACCCTTTCACTCTCCATCCATTTGGCCTTTGAAGTATTTTTTTCCCTTGAGTCCCACTCTAAGGTATTCGACATTCCCTCTTCTTGAAGTTCTGATTCTTCTGTAAAGTATGCGATCTTGCTGAAGTTCATCAAGATATTCTGGTGAGAAATCATCTATTGATGGTAGCTAAACATAATCTCCTTGATCGTCAATCAAAGGAAGCTCAAACAATCTCAAATTCTCAACATTAACGACCTAATATATTTGCATATAAGGAGGCAAATCTAGCTTAAATGCATTAGTACCAATATTTTCTAGAATTTTAAATGGACCATAACGGATTGGCTTGAGATTTTTAACTTCCCCTTGGAATATTTATTTGCTGATATACAACCAAAAATCATCTCCAACCTAGAATTTGTGATCAACACGGTGTTTTTCATGCCTTGCCTTGTAGCTACTTTGACTCTTTCAAGTTGCTCTTGCACTGTGTGATGTATCAATTGAATTTTCTCAATGAAATTCCTTCCCTTATCCATGTCACTATGACCATATATAGAGACATATTTCTCAAAGATGAATTCCAAAGGCGATCTTGGAAAGTACCCAAAACATGCCTCAAATGGTGATGTGTTTGTGGAAGAATGCTTTCCCTGTTGTATGCATGCTGAATGTAATGCAACTGTTCATCCCACAACTTTGGATGCTTGCTGCAATAACCTGTAAGAAGATGAATGACTGTCTTATTTACCAACTCGGTCTGACCATCTGTTTGCAGATGAAATGTTGTACTCTTCTTCAACTTTGTGTCCATCATGTCCCATAATTTTGACCAAAAATTTCCCAACAAATCGGGAATCCCGATCACTTACAATATAAGTAGGAAGACCAAAATGAACCCATAAATTTTGAAAGAAAATATTAGCGGTTTGTTCAGTTGTAATTTTTTTCTTACATGGCATCAAAAGACGCAATTTGATGAACCTATGTACTACAAAATACAAGTTTTCATGACCTTTCCTTGACATACGAAGACCACCTACAAAATCCATTGAGATACTCGCCCAAGGATGTGAAGGAACCAGAAGTGGAGTGTAAAATCCAAGTTTCATATTACTAGGCTTACTTATTGCACATTAAGAACATCCTCTAATAAAATGAGATACACTATCAATCATGTGTGGCCAATAGCAATACCTTTGGAGATTCGCTATTGTCTTGCCTACACCAAAATGTCCAACAATCAATGATGTGCGTGCCTCCCTTATGATATTGTTTCTTTCTACCCGTGGTATACATAACTTTCCCAAGTGATACAACAAATTTTTATGAACATGATAATCTAAATCTTCATTTTTGTTTCCTTGACTCGGGCTTTAATGTAGATCTTGAAAATCACTATCATATGCATATTTTTCAATATAACTTTCATGCATAATTGAATTGTGCTTGAGTATAATAGATGAATTTACAATAGGCCTAGAGAGAATATCAACTACCTTATTGTAGATTCCCTTTTCATACCTGATAATCAAATGAAATTGTTGTAGAAATCCCATCCATCTGAAATGTCTTGATTGCTGCAACTTTGACTGTGATTGTAAGTACTGCAATGGTTGATGGTTAGTATGGATAATCGTTTCTGTCCCCATCAAATAGTGCTTCCATTTCTTTGCAATTTTTACCAATGAATATAACTCTTTTTCATAGGTGGAATAGTCACAAATCCATTAAAAATTTCAGAATGAAATGAAATAGGCTTACCATGTTGCATGAGAACTACTCCCATAGTATAATCACTTGCATCTGTTTGGATCTCAAATGGCTGTATAAGATCCATAAGAGCCAATAACAATGCTGAACTTATCTTTTTCTTCAAAGCATCGAATGATTTTTGCTGCATATCTCCCCAATGGAAGACTTTCTTAATACTTTTCAATGCATGTAGCGGAGATGCAATGGAAGAAAAATTAGCAATGCATTTCCTCCAATACTCTGTTGCCCCAAGAAAGCTTCTTACCTCTGTAACTGTATTGGACTTGGGTCAATTAAGAATGACCTCTACTTTGGAAGGGTATATCTTCAACTCACCTCCTCCAACAATGTGTCCCAAATACACTAAATAAGTCTTGCCAAATCGCACTTCGACATCTTTAAAAATAATTTCTCTTTTTTCAAGACATCAAGTACCTTTTTCACATGCATGACATGTTCTTCTCTTGATTTTCTGAATATAAGTATGTCATCTAAGTAAAAAATAAAGAATTCATCTAGAAATGGTCTAAGTACATCATTCATGACTCTCATGAAAGTAGCTGGAGCATTTTTTAGACCAAATGGCATAACTAGCCACTCAAACAATCCTTGTCTAGTTCTAAAAGAAGTTTTCCAAATGTCCTCTCCAACTATTCTAACTTGATGATAACCACTTCGCAAGTCTAACTTAGTGAAATATCTTGCATACTTTAACTGATCTAGAAAATCATCAATGCGTGGGAGTGGGTAGTGATTCTTTACCGTGATTTTATTCATTGCATACAAATCTATGCACATGCGCCAAGTCTCGTCCTTCTTTGGTACCAAAACAATTGGTGAACCACATGGCGAAGTATATGGGCGTATGATACCTTTGTTCAACAATTCTTGAATTTTCTTCTTGATTTCCAAACTCTCCATAATTGACATGCGATACATACCAATGTTTGGAAGTGGAACATCCTGCTACAACTGAATCTCATGCTGAATTCCCCTCTTGGGAGGTAACCCATTTGGTTCTTCAAATATCTCGCCATGCTGACTTACCACATCAAACAAATCAGATTTTAATTCTTCATCACATCCTTCAAATGATTCATAGTCAGCATCATCCTTTTTCTTGATCATGAGAAGCACAAAATTTTTACTTGCATTAACTATCCTCTTCATTTTCCCTACATTAATTAAAGAAATATACAATTTTTTGTGATGATATCTCATAATATACTCCACCCCATCCTTAAGAAAATGATATTTTTTCTCATGGAGAAAAAACACCGCTTTCATGTCATACAAATATGGACTTCCCAAGATAATCCCGAAAATGTCAAGTGGAACCACAACTAACTCGACTTCATCAACAAAGTTTGTAGTAATAGCAAATCTAAATATGCATTTCCTTGTAACGTGTAAATTGGAATTCTTGACTACCCAACCCAAAGGGTATGGTTTATGATGTGGTATGGTTTCAAGGTTAATATTTTTGACCAAGTCTTCTGAAATCATGTTTTCTTGTGACCCACTATCAAACAATGCATCAATATTTGTATGGTTTAAAATCACTCTAACATGGAACAATTATATCCTTGTATCTTCATTTGGAGTGTTGTTGTGACCATTTGAGGAACTAGTACTTTCTATGGCTTCCTTTCCTTTGTTAACCATGCTTACAATCTTGGTCTCATCTCCTGAATCGGATCCAAGATCTTGTTGTGTGGTGGAAGTCATCTTTTGTTTCCCTTTGTTAATTTGTTTCTTTGGCCTTAGTTCGGGATGCAGTTTCCAACAATGGGCTTCATCATGCCCCTCTTTGGAAAAAAAATTGCATGTAGTTTTCTCCCCTTTTTTCTTGATGCTTGCGTTCTTCTTTCCCTTCCATTCTCCTCCCTTCTCTTATCCCTTACCCTTGGATGGCTTCTTCTTACTACCCTCTTCTTGAATGTTCTTTCCCCTTGCTTCAAGATGTGTGGATTTCACAATACTTCATGTTGATCACTTTATGCTCCCATGAAGTTGTCCAGCCAACAAACCTCGCTGGAACATTTTAAATCTCCTTTCGTGGCCTAATCATCCATGTTCCCACCTATCATTACTCTCTCATTATTCTCAAAATGCACCAAGGCAGCTGAAAATCCGTATTTGAAAAATATATTTAGAGCCCAGCCCCCTTTCGACTTAGCTCCTTTGCTCCGTTCTACATATGACTGCAGACTGAGACCTAATTCCAAATCCAAAGGCGCTTATCATCTATGGCCGTCGGGTGCATTCCCCGTCGTCCGATCCAATCATAAATCGACGGTTCATAATATTCCCACCATGGTGGACCCCGCGCCCGAACTCATTGTAAAAACCATCCTGTATATTTCGCAACGCCTTTCGAAGGCAGACGGTATTACGCAAATCGCAGTGATTCCACACGTTGTGCGCCACGCGTCCCAAGCCACTATTCCAATACCGCCCCATTTTGCGCGTTAACGTTCAGGCAAAGACATGCAGCGAAATTTATGTTGGTCGTCCGATCTAAAGGGCTCCATCCAACGGCGGTCGCTCGATGTAATTGCACGAGTGTTAACGTAGGTCTACAGTGTCCCGGGTCCACCATTCCTCCGTTGTACAATGCATTCCCAACCGTTGATGTCGCTCTGAAATTGTATGGTCCAGATCACCCGCGTGACCAGTTGTTGACTTGGCTTACCACCACGTCACCCCCCTCCATATCACCTGTCGTACATTCACCTTGTCCCGCGTGTTGGTCATATTTTCTCCCACTCTTTATATTCTTCGTTCATGGGTCTTATTATAACGTTTATGTTGAAAACTATAACTAGTCTACCCATCGTCGTTCCACTGTCTTATACACCACCACCTTGTATCGTTCCGCTGTTTCACTCGTTCGCAACACCATCTTCATTCAACCCCGCCACGTTAACCATCTCTGCGCTTGGTTTTTCTTTAACGAGTTTGTGGGTTTTTGCAGGTTGCAGCGACGAGAAATTGCCATTAATCCCTGCCTCCATTACAAAAATCGAAGATGCATCTAAAGATCAGCTTGCAGAAGGAGAATTTATGAAGAAGATCCCGGGTAGTTGCAGAGATATGACTGCCATTTAAAAAGCAGAGATCGAAAGATATCAAACCCCCCTAAGTAATTTAAAAGGCAGATTTCACAGCTAGAGATTTTAATGATACGACAAAGAGTAACAGTCAGAGAATAAGGAATTCAACATCTGGAACCAAAGATTTTAAATAGTAATCCAGCATTCAGAAGGCAAAGAGTATAATTGCATAAAAATCATATCCTCCAAGTTTTACTCCAATATATTTTTCCCTCAGGACAGTACAGAATGTTACATATTTTATTTCACATATCTTATCTCTGGAGAAATCTGTACCTACAACATTTACTCCATAGAGCAGCAGCAGAGTACACACAGCTCAGCATGGTCATCCAGCAGTGTGGGCGTGAAGGTTTTCCGCCATTTTGTTCAAATTAAGAAAATTAAATGTTTTCACCTACTTCATTTATTAGTTTCTCTTCTCCTTACTCTATAAAAAGGAGGAAGAAAGACATTGTAAAGGTTCCATATTTTTATCAGAAAATTGTGCAGTGAAAAGCATTTTTGTATACACTTTGTAAAGCTTTAGTATGAAGGCTCAGAGCCCGTAGGGTCTCAATGAGGAGGAGTTCTATCTGTAATGAGGATTCTGGTCTTTAATATCTCACAGTATGTAAACTTCTCTTATGTGCTTAATACAATATTTCATTTCATATATCTTCTTCTTGTATCATGATACTGGAATGCGAGTGGCTCACTGATTTTAGGTAAGGATTCATCCTAGTTGATGCACGTACTTGAATCAGTCAAGCGCTTTAAATTGGCCCAGACATGATATACTATTTCATATTCATTTCATCCATATTTTCTGCTATATTAGTTGCTTGAGTAGGGTGCTTTTAAAATGCCATTGTCATGTATGGATTCTTAGATTGATAAGCCCATATGTGGTTCTGTTGTGTATCTAGGTATCAGCCTCATGTTAACTAGTATCTTCTTGATATTTTCGTCACTGCATACATCTTCTGATATCTTATTTATGTGGCATATTATTTGAATCGGCCCTCTTTACAGTAAATTGTCTCTTAATTGTCTGATGCTTTTGTGTTGGAGCTGTGCATCTTGTCTTTGCAAGATTACTTTCCCTGTGGCAGTTTCTGTAAGTTCTGGTCCCATTTGAACTAATTTCCTTATTTTACAAGAGATAGCAGGAGAGCTTTTGGATTGACAACCCAGCTTTATTATATGCTCCTTGCTATGCTAAGATGTCCTAGGCACTGATCTATGGAAACTCTAGACTGTCTCTAGGAGAGACAACAATTGTCGACAACATCTTTCTGGCGTCGTTGCCGGGGAACGAATTTAAGAATATCAGTTTCCCTGGTCCTCGACAAATCATATTCACTCTCTAATCAGGTGAGCACAGAGAGTTGAAGAGTTGCATATCTCTCACCTTGGCAACTCCACTGTTGTTTATTTGATAAATCTATTGGTAGTCCTGGCTCCTCGTAAGCCACATTTGAGGTCAGATACATCTCAGCCAAAGACACCTTCCGTGTCTGACCCAAAAAATATTATTCATAGAAGAGTTTGGAAAGAGAAGAAATCAGTCCGCCCTGAAATCCCTAAATATTCTGTAGAAGATTATCCATCCTCTTCTTCTCAAGAAATCCAAATAGAAAATCCCGACTCCACTGAGGAAAATCCAGAATATTACTTAGATAGCCCACCCCGGGGAAGTGCTAGAGCTAAAGTGAACTTTCATCCTACCCCTGAGGCTGAGGAAGTTAAAGAAGTTACATAAGTAGCCCCTGTTAATCGTGAATTGTTTCCATCTACACCTCAGGCTTCTGTACAGTATATTCCTGTTGTTATTCATACTCCACTTCCTCCTCCTCCTCTTCCTCCATTTGTACACCAGATTGTTGCACAACCCCCACCTCCTCCAATGGCTAATGTCCCAGCCTTTTTGTTGAACAAATATGCTCCCCTAGCACTGCCTTAAGTGCTAAATTATATGCCCCATGATTATTTAAAGATATTGCCTAGATTCACTGGGGAAAGTGAAATTGATGCTCAAAAACATCTTGAGACCTTTTTCTCTTTTGCAAAGAACTTTAATGTTGAACATTTAGATGTGGTCTTAAGACTATTTGTTCAATCTCTGGACGGTGAAGCCAGAAAATGGTTCAAGACATTGGGAAACCGTTCCATAACCACTTGGGACGATATGGAAAATACTTTTCTCAGAAAATGGGGAGAGAAGAAGGATCAGGGGCTTTCTCTTATTGAATTTAATACTCTGAAGAAGAAACACAATGAGGGGGTGGCTGAGTTTATTAAAAGATTTAATAAGTTGTATCTGAGTCTGCCTCCTGAAATGAAGCCACATCAAACTGCTGCCAAGGTTGTCTTCATAGCAGCTTTTGACTCAGATTTTGGTTTCTCTCTTAGGGAAAGAAAGCCTGCCACCCTAGATGATGCTCAGTCAGATGCACTTGAATTGGAAGCAAATTTTGCCTCCACTGGAAAATTGAAAGGAAAAGCTGAACAGGATACTAGAAGAAAGGGGAAAGAGGAAGTTTCCACCTCCAGCCAGGACAAAGATTCGGACAAGATGGATGAAATAAGTAAAATGATTAAGAAGATGGTCAAGCTTGAATTGGAGGCTAAAAAAGCAGCCCCCAGGAATTTCTACAATGCTCCTAATAGAGGATACAACCCCCAGTACAAGAAACCACCCCTGCAAATACTGCCAAGGGAAGCTAAAGAACAACAGGAAATGGGTGCCACTATCTTTTAAATTGGAATATGAAGCTACTAATAATGTGGCCGAATATGAAGCACCGTTTCTAGGATTGGCAGCATGCCCAAGAGCATGGGTATACGTAGTTTAAAGGTTCGGGAGATTCTCAGAGGTAATGTGACAAGCCTAAATCAAAGGTCGTGTCCAAAGCACTTCACTGAGAGCTTATATAAATGAAGTATGGGGCATGGTGGAGAATTTCTTCTTAGCATTCAATATCCAGTTCATGCCCCAGGAGCAGAATAGAATGGCAGATTCTCTTGCTGTAGCTGCCAGTACATTTCGTCCTCCTCAAAACCCTCTCTTGAGGTATGAAATTGAAGTACGTTATAGGCCATCTATCCTAGATAATGTTAATCACTGGCAGGTATTTGAAGATGAGGAACAAATGAAGAGATTCCTGGAAACAGTGGGGGAATTCTCCAATATGGAAATTGATGATTGTAAAGAAGATGAGGCTGAAGATATTTCAGAAAATAAGTGGGAAGAGAAAATGGCAGGAAGTAAAGTGTTGCAATTGAAGGGAAATGTCATACCTAGAGGGCTGATGCCTCTAGAAATATTATTTGACAAAAATGATGTTCCATTGCAGCATAATAAAGTAGTAGAAGAAAATCAAATGGAAGATCTGAATCTGGGTACCAATGTCGAGCCTAAAATTGTAAAGCTATCTAAGAAGGTCCCAGAGGAGTATAAAGAAAAATACTTGAGGTTATTTCAGTCATATAAAGATGTGTTTGCATGGTCCTATCAGGACCTTAAAACTTTTGATATTAGTATAATGCAGCATAAAATTCCTCTGAGGGAAGATGCAAAACCTTATAAACAGAAGCTTAGAAAGATAAATCCTCTACTGCTTCCCTCCATTGAAAAAGAAATCAAGAAGCTGCTAAAGGCTAAAATAATTGTGCCACTGAGGTATTCTGAATGGGTGGCGAACCTTGTCCCTGTTCGAAAGAAGAATGGAGAAATAAGGTTGTGTGTGGATTTCAAGAATTTAAACAAAGCATCTTTAAAAGATAATTATCCACTGCCCAAGATGGACCACATCTTGCAGAAAGTGGTCGGAGCCTCTAGAATGTCGATGATGGATGGTTTCTCTGGTTATAATTAGGTAGCTGTACTTCCAGAGGATCAGAAGAAAACTTCTTTCACCACACCATGGGGTACATTTATGTATGCCAAGATGCCTTTTGGATTGATTAACGCAGGGGCCACTTTTCAGAGGGCCATAGACATTGCTTTTGTTGGGGAGCAAGATAAATTTCTGGTGGTGTACCTTGATGATATTACAGTGTTTTCAAAAAATGATGTCGAAAGCATACTGAGGTTACACCATTTTTTGGTCATCTACCTTTTATCATTAGATGGACCCAAGTACACCATGGAAGACCAGTTTTACCCTAAGTAAAACCACTTTCACTATGTTAAAACAGGAAAACCCAAAAGGAAATATTAAACAAACCTATATTTGTTTGATTTTCCTCATGGAATAATTAATTAAACCATAATTTAATTATTATTCCCAGTCATGTTTAACCCAAAATCAAAGAAATTAGTTAGATAAACCTTTATTTATCTTATTAATTTCTAGGAATAATTATTTAAATCTTATTTAGATAATATTCCTTGTTAAATATGACCAAATCACCCATAAATAATTAAATAAATCATTATTTATTTGATTATATTTCAACCACTTCCTTAAAATGATAAATAAATCATTTATTTATTTATTATTTACAAATAAAGGGATTTGACCCAAGTCAAATACTTTTTCCCTCCAACAAATATAATAAAATATCCCATAAAAGGTGGATCTAGATTTGGTTAACATTATTTTAATCATGCACCAAGATCTAGAATGACCCAATATTTTGTTATAAATAGGAGGGTTTTCCCCATCATTCTTCACCTTTTGTTGCCTACTAGATCACGCTGGATCTATACACTTGGTCATCATTTTCTGCCATTTTGCTCCCATTGAGCTTCATTTTTGCATTGGGTTTTCTACACCTACATGAGAGAGAAAGCTTAGATCTGAAGTGCTGAGGACTACAAAGAACCCATCCCATTGAGGAGAGCTAGATACACCTTCTTGTTTTCCTCCCAGGTGCCCTGTAATACAAAAAATTCTTTCAAAATATTGCGTTCTTGTCTTGTCTGTTGGATGCATGGAGCAAACCCTTTATTTTTCTTCTTAATGTCTTTCCATACATAGATCTGGTGTTTTGCAGCTATTTTCTTGTCTAACTAATCGCAGATCTGAAGATATTGGCAGCCACTTTTGTTGTTAGGGCTATTAGTTATGCGTAGCTAAAGTGGTCCTTTTTCGTACACTTCGAAAAAGGATTCATACTAACAAATGGCGACTCCACACGGGTTTTAAATTACGACCGCTGTCGTTTTTCATATTCCTGCATATCCAGCTACTTCAGACCCTAGGGTTTCTTTTCAGCTGTTTATTTTTCCTAGTTTCATGTTGTTTTTCTCACATAAAACCCTAAAACATCAAAATTTCTAACTTCCGTGTGTTTCTGGCCCTATTGCGCAGGTAAGCGACACCAGCCGCAACTGAGACGGCAACTTTTCTGAAAATCTGCCGCCGAGACAACCGGAACTGGGGGTCGCAATTTTTGGCCCTAAACCTGTGACCTGGACCTCTAGGTCGCACTTTTTAGCCTGTTTCCTGCGACCTGCACTGAACTCAGGTCAGAAACTGCGACCTGCCATTTTTTCAGCATTTTTTCTGCAATTTTTCTGGGTTTTTCTGCAGCTTCTGTCAGGGTCCTCCAGCCTCTGTCTCAGCCTGTTTTGACCAAGTTCTGATCTGTTTTTACTCATCTAAGTGGGAACCTAGCCCCTTAGGGCTTTAGTACTCTCCACTTTTTGTGGAAGAGTTTTAAGTTGTTTCAGCCGTCTGTTTTTCAGAGCTTCAGCCTCCTTTTTCCAGATCTGTTACCTCCCTTTCAGATCCTTTGAAATCAGCCTTTCTTCCTTTCAAATCACCTCCTGTCGTTTTGTTTGGACCTCCTTTGAAGGCCTCCGCCTTGCCCCTCCGGTTTTTTGCTGATTTCCTTCCTTTTTCCAGCCACCTTGCCTCTGTCTCTTGGCTGTGATCTGCACCTCTTTTCAGCAGCTTTGTCCTCTAGATCCCCGTCCCCTTTGACCTTAGATCTATTGGCCCCTTTTCCGTGTGTTTTACATAGTTTTTCCCTTTCTTTTCAGCATAGTTTTGAGAGACCCACCTTCTTGGGTTAGATAGATGCACAAGTAGTTGTTATTTTTCTATTATTTCAGCATTATATTCTGTTCTCTGTAGGTTTATTTTCAGCTACGCAGCACACTTTTTTCTTGCTCTCAAAACGGAAAGGGTTTAAAAATTAAAATTAACGCACGCCACACACTGACCCTAAGCGAAGAAGCGCCTGGTTAACACCGCCCGAAAAAGACTCTAAAATCAATTGTCACCGGTGACCTTATCCGCTCTGACATTACTTGACTTGCCCCTTTCCTCGCCCGTCGGTCTCCTTCTTCATGTCATCATTGCGCCTCTGCTAGCGCTCTTCCCGAGATCTTGGCCTTCACCCTCAGTTTCCGGTTGATCGACCTGCTCCACACCGTCATCGTCGAGCCAGTCCACCTTCGAGTCCGCACTCCGACTCCTCTCCTGATACATCGGGTCCTCCTTCTCCTCCTGGTTCTCCCCCTGTCACCTTCACTATGTCTGGTCCAGGGCCTAACGCTAGCGGTTCTCCTGGCCCCAATGCCGGCCCTGCTGCTAGCGGAACCGCCACAGGAACTACCCCGGCCACCCCTGTGCTGCCGTACATTGCAGGCCTCAGCCTCCCCGATTTCCACCAGTTGATCAATGACCCTATTCACCACAATGCTAACTGGCCCGCTATGCCAACCAAGCTACCCTCCGACATCCCTATGTTTGAGGGCCTTAATGGCGAAGATCCAACCAATCACGTCCGATATTTCCACATGTGGTGTTCCTCCAATTCCATTACCGATGACTCCATCCGTCTTCGTTTGTTCCAACGCACGCTTACCGGTGAAGCTTCTAAATGCAGGCAGTCGGAACAAGCCACCTCTACCCATGTCACCTTTGAGACTCTCGCCCAAGCCTTTTTGCGTACTTCCAAATTTCTCTCCGATACGATAATGGTACCCAGCTCTTGACTTCCTTCAAGCAAGCTCTCTTAACACGCCTTCGCCCATGTTCGTAAATGGCGATGATGATCGCATCGCGCTCGTAGCCCCTCCCTTCGAAGATCGGGTTTATATGGACTGGTTCCTTCGTACCCTTCCCGCTCCCATCGGCAAAGATGTCGCCTCTCACTTTCCTCAAACTAAAGAAGCCGCCCTCCAGATAGCCTTGAAATATGACCTGATCTACGCTCAATCTGGTTATGTTTATACCGTTCTTCCTGACATCCCCAGGCCCGATGGCGCTAACGCCCCGGGGGCATCTCATTCTGCCGACGGTATCGTTGGAGCTCTTTCCCATCCGTATGCTCAACCTCCTGTGGGCTATGGTCTCCCTCAGGGAGGGGCCAACACCTCCAGCACTCTTCCCCCTCCCGGCAACATGTATCCAGGATATGGCATGCCTCCTCCTTTTGCCCACCCTCTTGCTTACCCCAATGTTGCCCAACCCCACCCTTACCTTTATCCACAGCCTGGTGCGCCAGCTCCTCCAGCATATGCGCTTCCACCTCCCTTGCCTCCTCCAAACCCGCAACAGCACTTACAGCCCCCTCCAGGGCAAGTATTTGCACAGCAGGGCGCGACTAATCCCCCTTCTTCTCAAAGAAGGCGGAGAGGCAACCAAAACCAATCTGCCCCTGGTAACCGAGGACATCCTGGTGTCAACCCTAACACTGGCAACCAGCAGCAGGGCATTCAGCCCAAGCCGGACAGGTAGCTTCGCACAAACAAGCCCTGTTCGTGTTGCGGTGTTTATGGTCATTACACCCACGATTGTCCCCTTTTACCCCAGATGCGGCAGATGTGGGAGTCTCAAGCCACATTGCGCGGACAACACGCCTCCCCTCATGCTCCTCCTAATGTGGCCACCTCTCAACCAGCTGTCTTTACCGATCCCTTCCCTCAGCAAGGATTCATGGCTACCCAACCGCCCGACAGCCAGGTAGCCGCCCCCCCTTCCATATCTGGTTCCTCTGATTACCAGATCCTTATGATGCACTCTGATCCTACCCCATCCATCGATATTCACCTTCAAACTCGGTCTCGTCAGTACCCCAAGCCTCCTGCTCAGTCTGCCCCCGAGCCTCCCTCTTCAGGTTCTACAGAGCCTCTTTCGACATCCGGTGGTCCCTTACATATTCCTCAACCCAAAGTTGAGGTCCATCCCAAGATTCCTAAGGGACCATTACGTAGAAATGCTGCTCCTAGTCGAGCTGCTCATTCGTATAGCATAGTAGATGATCTGGCGCAGTCTCCTGCCGCCATTTCCACACTGGAACTCCTCCAGTCGTGCCCTTCCCAAAAGAAGGCTCTATTATCTGCCGTGGGCGCTGTAGATCCTGCTGATGACCAAATGATTGTTTTCGATGCCACTCAATCGGACCATCCTCCCCTTCCTCCTTCCGTCGCCTTCCAAATCCCAGTCAAAATCCGGAACGCCAACGTGTCCCGGTGTATAATTGATGAGGGGGCATCCACATGCGTGATGTCCGCTTCGGTTTGGAAGCAACTCGGATCTCCTGAGCTAGCCCCTTCCACGATCACCCTTCGAGCGTGGGACGGTCATGCCTCCCAGCCCATTGGCCTGTTTCGTAATTGTCCTATCACCCTCGCCGGTAAGACTGTTTGCGTTGACGTCGAAGTCATCGACGCCCCGCTAGATTACAACATTCTATTGGGGTGAAGCTACACCTATGCTATGTCTGTTGTCCCATCTGCGGTCTTTCGCAAGATGTCTTTCCCCCATAATGGAAAGATAGTCACCATTGACTAGTTGACATATCATGAGCCAAAATCTCAGACCTCCCCTAAGACGACTATCTCTTCTGTAGACAACAAGCAAACCATTGATTCCTTGACCAGTGTCTCCCCCGGCGTTTACAAAGATTCCTCCCTGCTTGGAACTTTCCCTAACCTTCCTCCTCCTCCCATCACTGATCCCAGCTCTTCGAATGTTTGGATGATGCAATCGTCTCAGGCTACCCATAAGCGGCCTGCCTCGGCTAGTCAGCAACCTCCCCCTTGCCCTCCGCAACCTACTCCTAGCCATTCATCTCAGCCAGCCGGACCTCCTCCTTCTGGCCCTTCCCCTGCAGCTGGTATCCCTGAACCTCTTTATCCTCCTGGATCGGTTCCTCCTGGCCTCAACCACCTCGAAGCCGTCCCTCCTGGTCATTTCCCTGCTGGGCAGATCCCTTTCCTCGCTCCCCCTCCCGGAGTATATTCTGTCCCCGTCATGGCCACCCTCTCTCTCCCTAACTTGACCTTGGGCATTCCGTTCTGGTACCTTGATCCCCCAGCCGCCACCCCTCCTGGTCACCCCAAACCTTACACGGCTTTGACACCGGTCCAACCGGTCCCCCTTGCTTCCTCCGTTGCCACTGTGCCCCCAGCACCTCCACAAGACCCTTCTCCTGTTGTGACGGCTCCCGGGAAAAAAGGCAAAGCCCGCAAGGGGGCACCCAAAGACAAGACCACCACGACTGACCCGGCTCCTCCTCCGCCCGCGAAGCCTTGTGCTTTATGTGATGTCACCGGTCATGCCACCCATGCTTGTCCTGAGTTACCCCGTATTCAGCCCATGGTGAAAGTTGCGTTCCCCGAGTCTACGATCCCTGAAGCCTCCACTCCTGCTTCGTCCGTAACCAAGAACCCCAAGACTCTTCGCACCAACAAGCCCTGTGCTTTGTGCGGCGTTCATGGCCATTACTCCCACCATTGTCCTCACCTGACGCACTACCGCGCCTCTTTAGAGGTAATCCGAGAGTATGAGGTTGAACAGAATCAATCCGCCTCTCCTATCCTCGCGTAGTACGCTTCAGGTCAACCTGAGGATCCCCCCGCTCCCATCAACATTCCCCCCCCTGATGTTCAAATGATGGAGTCTACTGTAACCATCCTTTACCTATCTTCCTCTGCGAGACACTCGGAGCCTAGCCCGTCTGCCTCCTCCCCTGTTGTGTCCCTTGATCACCCTGTTCCTCCTCATACCCGAGATCACTCCACTTGTGTCTCTGTTGACCTCCGCAGCCCGAGTCCTCACCATGTTTCCGATAGTCCTCATACCCCACCTTGTCTGAGTCTTGGTCATCCTGCCCCTTACACTCCCTCCTGCGGTTGTCGCCCGATGACTTCTGTACACTCACGCTGCCGTCATTCCCTTTCATCCCCTCATTTATTGTCTTGTCACACCATTCTGCAGGACCCCCCGTCCACACCCTTTATCGGCTACGCCGATGGTGCAAGTCGCTACTCCAGGAATCTAGCCTCGGTAGGTTGGGCCATCTTCACCCCCTTGCATGCCCTTGTTCTTTCTAACAGGGTATGCATTGGTTCTGCCACCAACAATCAGGCCGAATATGATGCAGTGCGTGGTCTGTTAGCTGATGCCCTCTTTCATCGCATCCTCCATCTGCACGTTCGTTTGGATTCCCTGCTTCTTGTAATGCAACTAAATGGTGTTTATCGTGTGCATAACCTTGTGCTGTTTAGACGCTATTTATGAGTGAAAATCTTAATACGTGCGTTTGAAACCATAACTTTCAACCATGTACCTCGAGAACAGAATCACTATGTAGATAGTATTGCAAACCATGTTCTAGATTGGCATTTATCACACACATTTCATACAAGACAATAACATTAAATCAACCATCAAAAGACGATGCATATCCATAATATGTGTCGCAAAACATATGTTTAGAGTCCATCTACTCTGATATATACGACATGCCCATAGCATGTTACAAACAAAAACCCAAAACTGGGGGCACCACCTGCCCCTACATACATCATAGGGGGCACCACATGCCCCTACCCCTAATCACTATCTGGAGGCTCCCGAGCCAATGGCTCTGCCCCTGCAGCATGTAGATCACGCATAGCCTGACCGGCCATCGCCATGCGCCGCATAACACCTCGCCACTCCGAGGGGAGACCAACACATGGCTCTATGTATTGGTCGTCTAAGTCCTGCCACCCGCGCTCTGATACTCCGGTCAACAACCTTTCGCATCTACGGCGGATGTCCTCCAGCAGGGCGGCTGCATCCTCATTCTGCGCCGCTCTCGACCCACTTGGACCTGTAGCTCCAGACGCTGCCGGTCGTCCCATATATCCGGCCGGTTTTACCGGTGCTATATCTGCATACCAAAAGTACATGAATCAGTATCATCAATTACTATTCAAAAAATTTAACATGCCCACATAAGAATAGCAATTTTTCACTTACTCGGGCCCCCAAACTCGACAAAAAAACTTACCGCCCTCGACAAAACTTACCAAATTTCGTCCATTAGCTACTCAGTCCTTTCCATTTCACTATCATCATTAGTGTCAGTCTGTCTGTCGCTCTACTCTTTTCTCTCGTGCCTTAGTTGAGGGTCTCTCATTGCCTCAACTATGGCGGACCTCCTTCTGTCGACATCAGCGCATTTATTCCAGAAGACAAGTCTAGAGGGCAGTGTACCTTGGTTCCAGCTTCCATTCTTGTTCGGTGCCTCAGATCAGGCAAAGGGATATCTCCTTTCCTTTTAGCTTGATTGTTTCTCCAGCTCCTTCAGCATGATCGAGATTCGTATACTTGACGGTCCAGTGATCCAGCAGCAGCTCTTGATGATTCCCAGGTGTGTGTGAGATGTTTCAACCCTCATGAGGGGGTGGCCCTGCAGGTAGCCCCCCACATGCCCGGATGACCTCTTCTTTGTAGCCTTCGATGCAGCTCCAGATATTTGATGATGTTGGCCACAACCACTTGCAGCGCCTCTTCGATTTGCATGTATCAGTCAGATTTTGTGAGCCCTTCCCCATTTGCAGGGGGCATTTGGGTTGTATTTATATCTCATGTACTCAGATATTATTGTACAAGTCCTGGCTGTTATCCCAGGCACAGCATGTATATGGGATTCCTCATTGTATTTTTATCTGGCTCATGATTATGCCGGCTGTACTTTATGGTTTGGTCCCTTGTTTACTGGACACACTATTCTTTTGTACTTTGTCTCGGCGGGCATAGGTATGCCTTCCCCGCCGCCTTCAGCACAGGTACCCTCTCATAAAAAGAGACTTGTTGCACCTGCGAGTCTCGTCTCCTCAGGGTCTAGTCCTTCAACACACTATCTACCTTACATTTCTCTCTCTGACATCCCTTTTGTTGTCTAGTGATTGTGTTCTTACAACGTACTTCGGTCATACGATTTGCTCCTGACACTCGCACGCTGGGGGGCAATCTGTTACACCATTTTTTGGTCATCTAACTTATTACCATTAGATGGACCCAAGTACACCATGTAAGACTAGTTTTACCCTAAGTAAAACCACTTTCACTATGTTAAAACAGGAAACCCCAAAAGG
Source organism: Pinus albicaulis (assembly GCA_034641835.2). Classification (NCBI taxonomy): domain Eukaryota; kingdom Viridiplantae; phylum Streptophyta; class Pinopsida; order Pinales; family Pinaceae; genus Pinus; species Pinus albicaulis. The sequence goes on along the minus strand of CM076582.1, from coordinate 19,358,543 downwards.
AAATATTAAACAAACCCATATTTGTTTGATTTTCCTCATGGAATAATTAATTAAACCATAATTTTATTATTATTCCCAGTTATGTTTAACCCAAAATCAAAGAAATTAGTTAGATAAACCTTTATTTATCTTATTAATTTCTAGGAATAATTATTTAAATCTTATTTAGATAATATTCCTTGTTAAATATGACCAAATCACCCACAAATAATTAAATAAATCATTATTTATTTGATTATCTTCCAACCACTTCCTTAAAAAGATAAATAAATCATTTATTTATTTATTTTCGACTAATCAAGGGATTTGACCCAAGTCAAATACCTTTTCCCTCCAACAAATATAATAAAATATTCCATAAAAGGTGGATCTAGATTTGGTTAACATTATTTTAATCATGCGCCAAGATCTAGAATGACCCAGTATTTTGTTATAAATAGGAGGGTTTTTCCCATCATTCTTCACCTTTTGTTGCCTATTAGATCACTCTGGATCTATACACTTGGTCACCATTTTCTGCCATTCTGCTCCCTTTGAGCTCTACTTTTTGCATTGGGTTTTCTACATCAACTAGAGAGAGGAAGCTTAGATCTGAAGTGCTGAGGACTACAAAGAACCCATCCCATTGAGGAGAGCTGGATACACCTTCTTGTTTTCCTCCCAGGTGCCCTGTAATACAAAAAATTCTTTCAAAATATTGTGTTCTTGTCTTGTCTGTTGGATGCATGGAGCAAACCCTTTATTTTACTGCTTAATGTCTTTCCATACATAGATCTGGTATTTTGCAGCTATTTTCTTGTCTAACTAATTGCAGATCCGAAGATATTGGCAGCCACTTTTGTTGTTAGGCTATTAGTTATGCGTTAGCTAAAGTGGTCCTTCATACACTTCGACAAAGGATTCATAATAATATTTATATTTATGAATGAACTTTTGAAAAATGCAGAAGGTAATGGCCTTTCTCTCAATCCACAAAAGTCTCTATTTGCATCAGAGGAAGGCAAATTTTTAGGGCATATTGTAACTAAGGATGGGGTGAGAATAGATCCTAAAAGAGTAGAGGTGATAAATGGCATTCCTCTCCCCAGAAATAAGAAAGAGGTGCAAGTGTTTTTGGGACGAATAAATTTTCTGAGAAGGTTTATTCCTAACTATGCTGAGATAGTTAGGAAAATAACAGATATGCTAAAGAAGAATAACGAGGTTAAATGGTCACAAGAATCACGGGAGGCCTTTGCTAGAATTAAAGTTGCATTTGCTGAAGCTCCTGTACTAGATGGACCAGATTATACCCAACCATTTATGATCTTTTCATTTGCTTCACCTCATACGGTAGCTGGAGTGTTATTGCAGAAAAATGAAGATGGATATGAGCAGCCTATCGCCTTTTTCAGTCAGGTGCTTCATGATACAGAATTGAAATATAACATATTAGAGAAGCAGGCATATGCCCTAGTAAAATCCCTCAAATCTTTTCGCATGTACATTTTGCAGTCCCACATTACTGCATTTGTCCCCACTGCTGTTGTTAAAGACATTCTGATTCAGGGAGACAGTGAAGGGAGAAGAGGGAGATGGATTGCAAATATACAAGAATATGATCTGGATATCAGACCCACTAAGCTGATTAAAGGGCAGGGGCTTGCTAAAATGTTATCAGAATCTAACTATCAAGCTCTGGGCATAAACCTGTCTATGCTTTCAAATGAAGAATATGAAAACGAAAAAGGGCAGCAAGGACTGGAAGTAGCCACTCAAAAAACACATATAAAATATCTCACCAGTCCTTGGTACAAAGAAATAGTTGAATATATTTTGACACTCAGCTGTCCCCCAAGTTGTGATAAGGCAAAATAGAGGGCTCTAAGATTGAAATCACAGAAGTATATAGTTGCTAATGGCCAATTATATTGGAGAGATCCTTCAGGCATACTACTATTATGCCTCACAGAAAATGAAGTGGAAAATATAATGATGGAATTTCATGAAGGAATTTGTGGAGGCCATTATAGCTGGAGGGCCACAACCCATAAAATCTTAAAGGCTGGTTTTTACTGGCCTAAATTATTTGGAGATGTTTTTACTTGGGTCAGAGCATGTGATAAATGTAAGAGATTTGCTGAGAGACAGAAGTTGGCAGCTCTGCCCTTGATTCCAGTTCATGTGAATGAGCCATTTCAACAATGGGGATTAGATTTTATAGGAGAAATACATCCCCCATCAAGTGGCCAACATAAATGGATATTAACAGCCATAGATTACTTTACAAAATGGGTGGAAGCCATACCTGCAAGGAATGCTACTGACACTGTTATCATAAAGTTCATGGAAGAAAACATCATTTCCAGGTTTGGCTGCCCTACTAGAATAGTGACTGATAATGCACAGGCTTTTAAATCTGCAAAATTTGTAAATTTATGCCAGCAATATAATATTGCACTAAATCATTCCACAACTTACTATCCACAGGGAAATGGCTTGGCAGAATCTTCCAATAAAACTCTAGTGAGGGCCTTGAAGAAAACAATCAATGAGAATCAGAAGAATTGGGATTCCCAATTGAAGTTTTCTCTATGGGCTAATAGAATCACCAGCAAGAGAGAAACTGGGAAACCTCCCTATGAGTTGGTATATGGACGAGCAGCAGTGTTTCCCATGCAGCTGGCTTTACCAATGGCCCATTTCATGCAAGAAAGTCAGGAAGAACCTGATGATATGGTTAGAAGAATCAATCAATTGGTGGAATTAGAGGAAACACGGGGCCAAGTAAATCAGAGATTAGCTGAATATCAAGAAAGAATGAAAAACATATTTGATCAGCATGCAAAAGACAGGAAATTGCAGGTTGGTGATCTGGTACTCAGGTGGGATGTCCGAAGGGCTGAAAAAGGAAAGCATGGCAAGTTCGATCCACTTTGGTTCGGCCCATTCAAAATTGTGGAACAGGGAGGTAATAACACGTTTGTATTGGAGAATTTGCAGGGCGACCTACTGGATGCCCCTGTAAACGGCCAATTCCTAAAGCCCTACTTTCAATTCTGATTCAGGCAGGGAGTGCTTGTTGTACCATACTGTATATAAGTTTTGTTTCAGTTTTTGTTTCGATAAGGGGTGTGTGCTAATGAATTGTAAAGAGAAATGTAGCAGGGCGGAACAACATAGTTCACATGCAGGATGATCAGTGGTCTATGAAGTTCTCGACACGTCCAAGTATGAACGTGCCGTCCCCAGATGGAGCCGATGTTGATCACTTTATGCTCCCATGAAGTTTTCCAGCCCAACAAACCCTGCTGGAACATTTTAAATCTCCTTTCGTGGCCTAATCATCCATGTTCCCACCTATCATTACTCTCTCATTATTCCCATAATGCACTAAGGCAGCTGAAAATCCACATTTGAAAAATATATTTTGAGCCCAGCCCCCTTTTGACTTAGCTCCTTTGCTCTGTTCTACATATGACTGCAGACTGAGACCTAATTCCAAATCCAAAGGCGCTTATCATCTATGGCCGTCGGGTGCATTCTCTGTCGTCCGATTCGATCATAAATCAACGGTTCATAATATTCCCGCCATGGTGGACCCCGCGCCCACACTCATTGTAAAAACCAGCCTGTATATTTCGCACCGCCTTTCGAAGGCAGGCGGTATTCCGCAAATCGCAGCGATTCCACACGTTGTGCGACACGCGTCCCAAGCCACTATTCCAATACCGCCCCATTTCGCACGTTAACGTTCGGGCAAAGACATGCAGCGAAATTTATGTTGGCCGTCTGATCTAAAGAGCTCCATACAATGACAGTCGCTCGATGTAATTGCACGAGCGTTAACGTAGGTCTACAGTGTCCCGGGTCCACCGTTCCTCCGCTGTACAATGCATTCCCAACCGTTGATGTCGCTCTGAAATTCTATGGTCCAGATCACCCGCGTGACCAGTTGTTGACTTGGCGTACCACCATGTCACCCCCCTCCATATCACCTGTCGTACATCCACCTTGTCCCGCGTGTTGGTCATATTTTCTCCCACTCTCTATATTCTTCTTTCATGGGTCTTATTATAACGTTTATGTTGAAAACTATAACTAGTCTACCCATCGTCGTTCCACTGTCTTATACACTGCCACCCTGTATCATTCCGCTGTTTCACTCGTTCGCACCACCATCTTCATTCAACTGCGCCATGTTAACCATCTCTGTGCCTGGTTTTTCTTTAACGAGTTTGTGGGTTTTTGCAGGTTGCAGCGACGAGAAATCGCCATTAATCCCCGCCTCCATTACAAAAATCGAAGATGCATATAAAGATCGGCCTGCAGGAGGAGAATTTATGAAGAAGATCCCGGGTAGTTAAAGAGATATGACTGCCATTTAAAGAGCATAGATCGAAAGCTATCAAACCCTCCTGAGTAATTTAAAAGGCATATTTCACAGCTAGAGATTTTAATGATACGACAAAGAGTATCAGTCAGAGAATAAGGAATTCAACATCTGGAACCGAAGATTTTAAATAGTAATCCAGCATTCAGAAGGCAAAGAGTACAATTGCATAAAAATTATACCCTTCAGGTTTAACTTCAATAGATTCTTCTCTCAGGAAGGTACAAAATGTTACATATTTTATCCTTCATGTCTTATCCCTGGAGAAATTTTCACCTACAACATTTACTTCATGGAGCTGGCCTCAGAGTACCTATAGTACAACATTTTAATTAAGCAACATGGGCGCAAATGTTTCTGCCATTTGGTTCAAATTAAGCCAATTAATTGTTTCACCTACTTCTTTTATTAGTCTCTCTTCTCCTTCCTCTATAAAAAGGAGGAAATAAGACATTGTAAAGGTTCCAGATTTTTATCAAAAATTGGTGCTGTGAAAGGAATTTTGTATACATCTTGTAAAAACTCTTGTGTGAAAGCTCAGAGCTCGTAGGGTCTCGTTGAAGAGGAGTTCTACCGTAAGGAGGATTCTGGTCTTTGATATCTCACAGTATGTAAACTTCTCTTATGTGTTTAATACAATATTTCATTTCGTATATCTTCTTCTTGTATCATGATACTGGAATGCGAGTGGCTCACTGATTTTAGGTAAGGATTCATCCTAGTTGATGCCCATACTTGAATCAGTCAAGCGCTTTAAATTGGCTCAGGCATGATATACTATTTCATATTCACTTCATCCATATTTCTGCTATATTAGTTGCTTTGAGAAGGTGCTTTTAAAACGCCATTGTCATGTATGGATTCTTAAATTGATAAGCCCATATATGGTTCGTGGTGAGTTTGGGTATCACTCAAGGTTTTTGAACTAGTATTCTCCTCATTTTTTCACTCCTCTCCTTTTCCGATATTTGATTTCTGTGGCATATTACTTGAACCGGCCCTCATTGCAGTAAATTGTCTCTTAACTGTCTGATGCTTTTATATTAGAGCTTTGCATCTTGTCTCCGCAATATTACTTCCCCTGTGGTAATTTTTGTAAGTTCTGGTCCCATTTAAATCAATTTCCTTGTTTTACAAGAGATAGCAGGAGAGCCTTTGGATTGACACCCCAAATTTATTATATGCTCTTTTCTATGCTAAGATGTCCTAGGCACTGGTCTATGTCAACTCTAGACTGTCTCTAGGAGAGACAACAATTGTCG
>CM076582.1:19200799-19352809 GCA_034641835.2 Pinus albicaulis | reverse complement strand
GAAAGGCTATTTTGGACGGGGAGGCAGCGAATCGATACAAAGTTTGACACGTAGCCACGACACTATTCACAAGCCACTTTTATTTCGCGCGTTAACGCTCGTACAGGGGATGGCTAGCGGAATCAATGGGAACCGTCGATCTTGGAGGGGGTGATCTGACGGTTGACGGGACAGGGAGATGGCGGGGAGTTTAACGAGTGGGGCCGACGTGAATTAATGGTTAATTAATCATTTCGGGAGGTTTTTTTATTGGCGGAGCTTGGTTATTAATTAATCTTAAGGATTAATTAATCCCATATGAAAAAGTGATCGGGAAATGTTAAATGGCGCGGGGATGAATTATTTCAAAGTTTGATTTTAATTAAACTTTGGATTTATTTTTATTTCAAACATATATTCATATGTTTAAAATTTTTTCATATATTTTTTAATATATGGTAATTAAATCAATGTGAATTTCTACCATAGGGGGCGGGAATAGAATTAAGGTTATATTTTAGCCAAAAGGGAACATATTGTGGGTTTTTGACTTGAATAAGTGGGAATAAAATACTTTTGGCTAAAATAACTATAATACATAGGTTTTTTATGAATATTATATGAAAAGGAATTCTGTACATAGGAAAAGGTGATTTTCATAGGGAGTTAATATATAAATTAGAGTTAATATGACAAAGGACAATGTAAACTCAAAATACTTAAATATAACCAAGAAAGTGAAGATCCAAAAGTAAATAAAATTGTTATACTTTCATCACTTAGACTTAGAAATAAAAAGTGATTTTGAGGGCTTTTCATGGAATATTGAAGGATTTTCCTAAGTAAAATGAAATTTTTCTTAGGAAAAAGATGAATGAATGTGATAATGGATGTTTTCAAGTACTTAGGTCTTTTTCAATTATTGGGCCGAGGGTCCGGTCCCTCCCAAAGTTAAGGAAATGCCTTGAGCCCCTCTAATCTTCAAATACCTTAGCACTTAGGGGAAATTAGTGAAATGTTTAGGGAAAATGAGAGGGGAAGTTAATAATTTGACTTTGCTTTGCTTGTGAACTTTTCCAATGTAGTATCTACCTTTGTACTTATGATAAAAGTAAAATTTAAACACATTTGGAACCATCATTCATCACATGCAATTCTGCAACACATCTACCTACCCTACTTACTTTACCCTACCATTTTCTCTTCTTTATTAGGGTGCACTTAGACTGGCAAACCCTTATCAATCTTCTGTTCCTTTTACATGGCAAACCTATCTAAGGCTACACTTATTACATCCAAGGGCTCAGATTAAACTGTTTAGCACCTTTTATTAACTCTGCCTATCTACTTATCTGCCAATATTAAACTGTTTGGTAAGATATTTATTCTCTATTCTACAGCATGAAATTGAAAAATGAATGAGTCAAGTTTAAACAGTTTGACTCTTCATAAATTGTGGCAAAATTTTAACAAGCTGCACACAATTTTTATTACAGAAAATGAAATAGTAGTGGCATTTAGACTTGCACACTTTCCTTGACCCTTTTTTGTTTGGGGTTCATTTCTTTCACTTTTTTAGGCCATTTTTATTCTTTTCACCCTTTGATACCCTCTTTACATTTTTTAAATTTTTTTGATTTTTTCGTTTTTTAAGAATATGGAACACCTTTGCAACAAGAAAAAGGTTTGAACATATTGCATAGTTCAACAAATCAATCATGAAAAATGACACCTATTGGTATAGCAGTCTAACACTGGCTCCACTTAGGGATGGATTTTCCTGGCGAAAAGTCAAGAACAGTAGGTCAGATGCCTCAAAATGTGTTAATATGAACCATGGAATCTTCTTTCCTTTTGTTGCTTTATTTTATGTATGATAGTAAAATCTCTCGAGCTTAGGGCCTTCTCTTCGGGCTTCAACTCTTGCAGGTTACCATCCAATCCAAACTGTGTTTCGCAGTTTGCCTTGGTCCAATCTCAAACATGCATTTGTCATGGCTGAAAATCTTGAATTGAATATAGTCCTTTTTCTGCAACCTGAAATTTGATCTGAAACTAAAACAACACATAAAAATTTTCAAATCAACTTAATGAAAAACTAACTGAAAATTGACAACTAAAAAAAAATGCTCAAAATTCTGAGCTTATTAGCACTCATCTACCTACTCAATCTACTAAAAATCTTATTGAATCAGGTAATACAAAAATGCCAATGAAGCCAATCAAGTAGCTGTAAAAATAAATGGATAACTTGATTGCTTGTGATCAAAATTGGAAGTATGTTATGATCATGGGCCTTTATAATAAATGATATGATGTGTAAAGGCCATTTTTGATGTATTTGATCCTCATAGATAAAACATGTTTGCAGATTTGAGGTAAAAATATTCTCCATATAATTTGATATAGGATCAATAAAAGCATGATGTATGTTATTTACTCCTAGGCCTTCAATGACTAATTGTTCAATTGAATTATGAATATTAGACCATGAACTTATTTCTTCAGTCTTGTGTTTGAAAGAATAATCATCTTCAATATGCAAGTAAAAAGATAGTACAATTTCCTCTTGCTTTGGAGAAGGAAGATTTTCAAAGAACTCTTTAGGATTTCGGAAATTGTATGACTGAATTTGAGAATGCAAAAGTTTGATTTCATTTTCATAATTTTCAGAAATTATATCAAGAAGCCATTTTTTTAACTTGAGGAGAACATTTTCTTGATTTCAATAGAAGAAAGAAATCTCTTAGAAAATCCTCATCAAGCTGAAGTTCTAATATCTCATCCCTCAAAATAGCTAGTGATTGTTCTGTGAAATTATCTTGAATTGGGAAATCATACTGATCATATTTAGGCAAATCTTTAGAATAAGGAATGTCAATAATGAAACATTGATCTAACATACTTTCTTCCATCAACGTCTTCATATATCTTCGACAGATAGTTTATCTGTTGAAAATCATTGTTTTGTTCAATAGGCGTGATATCAAGCAATGGGTCTTTTTGGGAAGGTAAAATAACATGAGCATCAACTTGTTCTTTTGTCCCTTCATGGATAAAAACTTTTGTATATTCATCAACATTAGAAAAAAGTAGAAACAATTTCTTCATTATGTAAATATTTTGAGGATGGTTGCATATTTAGAAGCAAATTGATTTCTTCTTCGGTGAGGGGGGGGTGGGAATCTCTAAATTCTTAGATTTGAATAACAATGGTTTTTTCTCTTATCTAAAAATTGATCATGAAATTGAATATTTTCTTTAACTCCATTCAAAACATTAAATGAAACATCTCCCATTTGTTAACATTAAGAGGGACTTTCAGGATCTTGATTCATCTCCTGATCTATTTCATCTTTGTTTAACTCCTCTTGATTATTATGAAATTTAACTTGAGAATGAAAGTTTTGGACTTCTTCTAATAAATCTTCAGGATGCCAATTTTCAAAATCTTCATCAATATTTTTAAGGTAATGTATAATATCTTCAGTTTGATCACAACAATTTTCAGCTAATGATAAAGATGGAAAATCTTCTTTGTAATGCTTATAAAATACCTTATGAAAATCTTTTAGAGAAAACAAACTTGCGGGTTTGAGAGCTTCATACCATTCCCTTGCTTTTCCTTCTAAGGTTCCCATGAATATTTTCATGAGGAAATCCTCATGCCAATCACCCTTCAATCTTGATAAGTGTATATGAAATTTAAGGAAATGTAGTAAAGGATCATCAATATTCTCATCTTGAAACATAGGCAGATTTTCACTCCAATTTACCTTTGGTAGTTTGTGTGGAAATCCAGGTATGTGATCTCTGCTCATGGGAGCATATCTTCGTTTTATTATTGGATCATTTTGAAAATTAGCCATAATGAAAAGCCACTTTATCTGTACAACCAAGTTAGATCCTTATATAAAATACAATACATATTGAAAACTGTTCTTAACGTGAAAGAACATAATGTCTTGGTTTAAGATCCAAGTTGAAAGCCTGATCTTTCCATATTGTTCTTCCAGGTTCATTCCTCTAGTGGAGTCTTGATTGTGAAATGGATTTTGGAGTCGCTAGGTGGACGATTTTAACCTTTTTGTGTCTGATCCCTGTCCACCATCATAGATCGGATCTAAACCTGTAAAACAATTATGAAGAAAAGTTAGTTCTTCAGGACACCAATTTTTTTGTGAATTTTCAAAACAACTTCTATGATTTCTTTAAGAGGTTTTAGATATTGGATTTAAATTTTCTTAAAGATTTATTAAACTACAGAAATTGATTAAATGTCTGAAACCAAAGTTCAGTATATAAACTAGACCGGAGATTGACTGAAGTAGTGTTTATTTACTATGCAATTGCAGAGAAAAAGCATTTCAAAGGCTACCTGGCTAATCTTCAGGCTCCGTCTGTAGTTTATAAATCAAACAATAGTAACAATAAAATGATTCAGGTCCCCAGTGGAGTCGCCACTATGTTATCACTCAATTTTTCCTTGAAGTTGTGGAAAATGAAAGTATACCCGAGGTAACCACAAACCAACCTTCAGATACAGAATCTAGCCAATCTGTATCCAGAGAGGGCTCTCTCTTTAAAATTTAGCTTTGTTCTTAGAAAGTTTTAGGCTAGTTATAAGTTCAAGAATTTTGTTTGATTTTGAATGGTGGAATCCGCCAACTAAGGGCAAGGTTGAATATTTTCAGGCCATTGGGCTATGGAGTCAAAAGGATGGCTTTACTGGATTAATCTTCTACACACAAGATGGCTTTGCAGGGCAAGATAGCCAAACAGAGAACAATTTTAAGGAATTAAAGTGGATGGAATGGGTTTTGAAGGGATGAAAGGCAATCAAGAATCTTTCAACATATTCAAAAGAAAGAAATGGAATGATTACAAATAAAGAGCAGTGAATAATTCTTTACTATAGTAATCAAAATGTTTAAATTAGCGAAGCAAGAGAAATTAAGAATTCGTTGCTTATAACCAATTTAGCAAAAAACATTTTAGAATAATCACAATTGAAATCAGAGTACACTTAAATAAATTATGATTTATTCTTTTATGTCAATTATTCAGAAATGGAACACAGTGATATTATAAACAGATATAAAACTTAAAACATAGGATAGAAAAGACTTATTGAACTGTAGTCTGACACATGAATCCTACAAAAAGTCTTGAGCTTCAAATCATCATCCAGCAAGCCACAAAGAATTTTATCCAAAACAATTTTATTCCAAAATATCAATGTTACAGCAAAGTAGTAGAATCCACCCAAAATGCTTCCAAGAGTGGAGTATTTATACAAATTCTAAACTAAAATATCTTGAAAAAAATATCAAAATTGGTTCACAAATCTCTCCAACTATTTTACATAAATAGAACTTAAGTAAAGGACACTCAAACTAATACATCTATTTGGCACTATTTTGTATGGATAGGTGATGAAAAAGAGGATAATTCAAATTTGATTCAACTCTTAGTTGATGATAAGGCATCCAAGTCACTAACTGCTTCCTTTCTTTGTGCATTTTGCTCCAACAATTCTGCAAACTTGGGGTCCAATGATATATTTTTATTTCTCAATTCGTAATATATATGTAAAAATTGAAAGAGGTTATTGTATATTAATATGTGGGTGAGATAAACCTCTTTCAGGTTCCCCAAGTTCCTCTCCAGCTGTGCACAAAAGGCTCTGCAAACATATGTGTAAAAAAGAGTTTTACAGAGTCTAAAAAATAGCCTGTAAAGATGTGCATGTATCTCTCATTCTGAAATCACTGTGAAAAAAGTGAGATAGGGTTTTGTAGATATGTCGCTTAGGAACAAAAACCTCCTTCAGTGTTGTATGATGTATTTTTTATTTACCACAATATTCTTTGTAAAATGATGACTTAACTGGTATTTTCTGCAAAAAGTGCTTTCCATCATTGTTTAATATTTCCAAAACCATAATAGCTGTTAGAAAAGTGAGAGAGGTTTTTGTAGATGGTCCTTGTAAGAACATAAAACTCCTTCAGTTTTTCAAAATTCATCTTGGATTGATCACAATAGTGTCTGCAAAATAATTACTAAAACATGCAATTTCTGCAAAAATATTCCTTCTTGTTGTGTCTTTCATCTTTTCACTTTTTTGTTCTTTTAACTATTTTACTTTCACTTTAGACAAACTTCAATGTTGGTGAAAGTATTTTTCATTTCCTCTTTTTACCATTTTATTGCCTCTGTAATTACTTTTATTGTTTACCTTTGACTACTCTGTAACTTATTTTTAACTTTCATTCTGACTTTTACCTGATACACTTTAACCACTAATACTCTTTAACTGTTATGCTTTCTAACCTCTGTTTGAATAGATTTGATAACACTATTGGAGTAAACAAGTCTTATGAATAGTATTAAGACTGTTTATCCAAGGATTTGGTCTTCTGATTACCTGTAAAACAAAACAAATTGTTAAGAAAGCATTTGTTTGTAGGGGAGGTCAAGGTTTCATTTGATTTTGAGAGGTCTGTGGAGTGAATCTAGAATGATTTTTGGGAGGTAAACCATGCTCGAATTGGTTAACAGAGGTTTCACGTGGCGCGGCTGGGTTACAAAGGGTTTTACTGCACAATCAAGTGAGAGCAACACTAGGGTGTTTGAACAGTGATTTGAACGGGTACTGGTTATGGCGGACAAGCTTCTGGGAAGCTTGACTGCAATTTTCTTCGACAGGAAAAGGTTGACGGACTTCAGAATTTGAATTTCAAATTTTTCTGCGTGGAGGGTGTATTCGTTCAGTTCGTGCAAAATAGCGGAAAAGACATGAAAGTTTTGTTTTATTTGGCAAAGTCAAACGGGGGGGATTTTTATTAATTTAATTAATGACGTCATCCTGTACGATGGAGGAGTCACTGGGAACAATGGAGATGGTAAATGGTTTATTCCGCACCACTTATGCGGAAAGGTTGTTTTGGACAGGGAGGCAGCGAATTGATACAAAGTTTGAAACGTAGCCACGGTACTATTCACAAACCACTTTTATTTCGCACGTTAACACTCGTACAGGGGATGGCTAGCGGAATCAATGGGAGCCGTTGATCTTGGAGGGGGTAATCTGACGGTTGGTAGGACAAGGAGATGGCGGGGAGTTTAACGAGCGGGGCCGACGTGAATTAATGGTTAATTAATCATTTCGGGAGGTTTTTTATTGGCGGACGTTGGTTATTAATTAATCTTAAGGATTAATTAATCCCATATGAAAAAATGATCGGGAAACGTTAAATGGCACGGGGATGAATTGTTTTAAAGTTTGATTTCAATTAAACTTTGGACTTATTTTTTATTTCAAACATATATTCATATGTTTAAACCTTTTTCATATATTTTTTAATATATGGTAATTAAATCAATATGACTTTCTTACCATAGGGGCGGGAATAGAATTAATGTTATTTTTTAGCCAAAGGGCATATAATGTGGGTTTTTATTTGAATAAATAGGAGTTAAATACTTTTGGCTAAAAAGTCATAATATAAGGGTTTTGGGGATATTACTACCAAGGGATTTATATATAATAGGAAAAGGTGATTTTGATAGGGAGTTAATAGATAAGTTAGAGTTAATATGACCAAAGGACAATGGAAACTCAAAATACTCTAATATAACCAAGAAAGTGAAGTTTCAAAAGTAAATGGCATTATTATACTTTCATCACTTAGACTTAGAATAAAAAGTGATTTTGAGGGCTTTTCATGAAATATTGAAGGATTTTCCTAAGTAAAATAGGATTTTACTTAGAAAAATATTTTTGAGAGGTGAATGAAGGTGGTAATGAATAATTTCAAGTACTTAAGTTTTCCAATTATTGGGCCGAGGTTCCGGTCCCTCCAAAAGTCAAGGAAATGCCTTGAGCCCCTTTAATCTTCAAATACCTTAGTGCTTAGGGAAATTAGTGAAATCTTTAAGGAAAAATGAAGGGGAAGTTAATAATCTTGACTTTTCTTTGCTGTGAACGTTTTCCAATGTAGTATATGCCTTTGCACTTGTGATGAAATTAAAATTGAACACATTTGGAACCATCATTCATCACATGTAATTCTGCAACAACATCTACCTACCCTACTTACTTTACCCTACCATTTTCTCTTCTTTATTAAGGTGCACTTAAACTGGCAAACCCTTATCAATCTTCTTTTCTTTTACATGGAAAATCTATCTAAGTCTACACTTATTACATCCAAGGGCTCAGATTAAACTGTTGAGCACCTTTTATTAACTCTACCTATCTACTTATCTTCCAAGATTAAACTATTTGGTCAGATATTTATTCTCTATTCTACAACATGAAATTGAAAAATGAATGATGCTGGAGTTTGCCATTGACTCATAAACCTGTGGCAAAACACGTTGCCCACCTTTTACGATACAAAGAAAAAAAAGAAAAGCATCATTTGATTTCACAATTTTCTTGCCCTCTTTGTAAGACTTTACTTTTTGCCATTTTATTTTTTCACCCTGATTTTCTTTTAGGTATGACCCTGGCGTTTTAAATTTTTTGATTTTTTGATTTTTTTCGAGAATATGGAACACCTTTGCAACAAGAAAAAGGTTTGAACATATTACATAATTTATCAAGACAATCATGAAAAATGACACCTATTGGTATAGGAGTCTAACACCACGTATATCTGTGTTTCTCTGGTTTTATGTGTTTTGTGTGCTTGTATTTTTCGCATATTTTATGTGTTGCATTGCTCCATAATATATAATTTTCTAACATGAACATTTCCATTACTAAGTTTTTGGAAAAATACACTATTTTGAGGCAAAGAGGATTGCCAGATATTCATGTCTTCAATGAAAAACTAATGGCACAAAAATATTATGATAAGAATATAAGGGAGTTTTCAAAAGAACAAGTCAACAAACCACTACCACTGAGCACTCCCACAGGGAAGGTCATCCTTAAATATTTTGAAGACTTGTTTTTTCTACAACATGAGATTAGGCATCTTTTTGTTTTCAAGCCTACCTTTGCCAAATACACAGACGTAGATGAGAACTTCAGAAGGCTCAAAAATGTGAAAATTCCAAGTGCAGAGCAATGGCAAGCATTCACTGATTTAATGTAAACAGTGAAGAAGACTACATAAAAACAGTCAAACATAAAGTGAAACAAGGAAGACAGTCAGCTGATTTTTACTATAATAATAAATATTTTCAGCAGTAAAGAGTGATATATCAGTCAAAGAGTATAAGTGGTTAAAGAAGCAGCATTAAAAAGTATTAGGGGAAAGTGTGTCAGCTAAGGCAACTCAAACAACGATATTTCCTAAACAGCCAGCAAGTAGGACAACTATTCAATAAAAAGTTCCTTGAGAGATAAAGTTGTTCTATATATTTTGGATAAGAGGACAGCTTGCTGATTTGTTAAGCAGCTGTTCCTCTTATTTTGTAAATATATTTTATATTTCCTAGAGATATTCCTACAATTCTCTAGGATATTTGTAAACGATATTTTGTATAAATACATATGTATTAGAAGTGTTAAGGGTGGAATAAAATTTCTAAGATTACTATAGACTTTTGTTGATATATTGGAGGCTCTCATATGTTGAATTCAAAGTAGCAGACTGGACATGCTAAAGTGGCATCATAATTCAGGATTCTTGCGATAAGTTGAAGAGTGAAGTACATTTCTTCTTGTCAATGTTTCTTTCTGAGTTTCATGCATTTCATTATGTGTTTGATCTATCTTAATGTGTAACTAGGAATATTACTACAGGACTAGCCTTTTGCTCCCTGTTTTTAACTAAGTTACCATTTAAATGTATTCTGCTGATTTCTGGTGTTAGGAATTCTTCATTGCTCCTACTCCCGTTTGACCCCTGCCTCGTTCTTCCATTTTCCGGATCAAAGGATCCTTCATTGCCCGTTATCCCAATCATACCATTTCACCAAAAACCTTTTTCCAAATCTCTGAGGGTTATCTAACTTGCCTTGAATACATTTGTACCCTTTTGGCCTTGCCTTCTAGTGCTGCTATCTAGACTTAGACTCCATAGCCCAAAGGACAAGTAGATCTCTCTCTAGTTTAATCCTAAGTGATTTTTACCCACCGAACATTTTAAAACAAAACCAAATTGTTCTTCATAACTAGCCTAAAACATAAATAATAAAACAAAGATAAATCTTAAAGAGAGAGCCCTCTCTGAACTATAGGAAGGCTAGATCCTATTGTTCCAAGTAGGTTTGTGGTTACTCCTAATCTTCTTTGACTAAAAACTAAAATCCCACAACTTAAGAAATTACTAGGGTGATAACATGTCCAGTGATCAAGCATACTTTCCAATTTCATCCCTCGCACAATAGAGCATGCAACAAACCCATAGGAACATGCACAACACTCTATCATAGAGTCTAGTGTCGCGATGTGTCCACCAAAGTGCTAATCGTTGGACACCATAGAAGACAGGAATGATAGTTTCCCTCGACTGCAACATCAACACCATCTCTTTCAAACACAAAATCAATTCTTTATATATGGGAGAGAAAATAGCTATATGGATGGAGGTTGTCCCAATTGCGCCTTCGATTTGGGAAGGGAAGGGCTCTCCTTCTTGCAATTCCCACTAGTCCAAGAATACTTGCAATATGTGCTTGCAAAGGCGATTGTATATATAGGTAGTGTTGTATATCAAGAAACAATCCCTTGGCTATGGTAAGGAATTAGTGCTTAAGACATTTTGTAAATGTATGTCACAATTATAATATCAAATGGCCTATGCTTAACACCTTTGGAATCTAATTACTTAATACACTCAATAATATGATATAATGAAAGCCTTCACAATGCCATAAACGGTTGATATCCGGATGAAATGAAAAGAACTGTAAGGGAAAATCAAAGCGATATGCTGAGAAACATAATCTATCACTTTTAAGTTTTAGAGGAAATTCATGGAGAGAGAGGAAACTCAAAATAATATGTTGCGAACATAGAATCTATTACTTTAAAGTTTCATCAGGAGTTTGTGAAGAGAAAAGAAATGAGGTGAAGGAGTGCAAATTAAGGTTTTTTAACTCTTACTCACAGATGTAATTAAGATACCGGTTGCTACATTACTTCACTTCATTCAAAGAGAAATAAACACAGAGTGAAACTGGAAAGACATATCAACATCAACAGGTGCAGGAAACTTGATCTTCTTTCATTTATTTCTCAGAAAATCCAGTACCAATTTAACAGTCATCTAGAGGTCCAAAACTCAGAATCTCTTTTCTTTATTTCTATCTAATTAATTACATCAAAGTGGCTTGTAAATGCTGAACTTCTTGAAACTTCTCAACTACCTAAACTGTTAATATTACTTATGCAATCATACTGAGAAAATAAATTAAAACTGGAAATATTGTTCATTTTGTTGAATCTGATGTTGCTGATGCATCCACCTGAAGTGCCGAGGTGTCCTTTATGGTCATGATGCAGCAGCTACACAGTTCTGTAACAACGCCTCAGTGCCCGACTTGACCTAGTTGTCGTGCTTCCAATAGTGCCGCTATATGTTCTTCTGCCCGACTCTGCCTATGCCTCTCTACTTCAAACATAGTCATCATGTTGCCTGCTACCCGACTCTGCCTCTTCTCCTTTGATCTACAATGGTCACTTACCTGAGTCTCTCTGTCGTGTTTTTCCTATTTCTTCATAAAATGGCACACAAACCTCATCAGCCCGGACATGAAATGCTTTAGGTTTCATCTTGGAACCACATCGCATTCGTGCCAACATCACACTTTTCATTTCGCTACCTTTAACTTTTCCTTAGCATTTATCTTTCTAAACTTGCGATGTGCGATACGCGATCGGGTCCCACCGCATCACGAAAATTCATTTTAAACATTACCGTAGACCTGTGGGTTATGTCCCACATAAACTCCCTTTACATACTTAGTGGACTACCATACTAGAGTTTATTCAACATACATACCCGCGCAATCAACAACAATTCACTTTAAAACAGATCACACATAACTAAACCACTTACATATACGTGGAACAATGGTTGTAGGGTCCCACAATATGGTGACCAATCACGGTGTATCGCATATCAGTGAACTCAACATATAACTTAAACAGTAGACAATACAAACTCCGATGTGAAGTGTGACGTAATCTCCATCGTAGATCTTCGCCAGATCTAATGACCCCGCTGTATTGTCTCATACTACCATCTCCCATCCTTGTCACATCACAACCCAAATAATTTACCTTGCGAAGTCTTAATGCTAAAATCTAAACCTACCGATGTGCGATATGCACTGGATCGTTGTGCCAATACGTGGCTCCTCCCTTTATCGCATCGCAAGTTTTAATTCTTACCACATCGCAAGTTATTTCGTTTAGCTTGCGAAGTCCTTAACCCATAAACTCAACTACCACCGATGTGAAATTGCGCTTGCCAACACATGGCTCCTATCCTCATCGCATCACAAGATATTTTTTTTAACTTGCAATTTCATCTCAGTCGTCGGTCTCTTCCCTTCACATATGCGATTCGATCCTCGTCGTCCGATCACCTCTTTTAGAAATCTTCTAAGTGTTTTTGTCTTAGTCGATTCCTCTGCTTTCCACCGTCGTCAATCTGCAACTCTGTTATCCTTCCTGAGCTTTATTCAGTGTTTTAAAAGAATTGATATCTCTTTAGCTTGCGAATGAGCCCGACTCGACCCTGTCCGGTGTGTAATGTTCTGAAAATGTGCATCGGCCCGGCTCTTGAACTGTTCTGTACGTGAATGAGCCCGACTCGACCCACCTTCACATCTCATTATGTAATGTTAATGTATCAACATATAAATCAAAATTAATCTCTCTACTACACACAAAAATTTACATTTTCTATCATATATGCTTTTTTGGTGTTTTGAAAAATATTTCAAAGGTAAATGCAAATGAGCCACAACATCTGGCTCCACCTGGGGATAGTGCCTTTTTCCATGGAAGCACTAAGAACCACATATTAGTGCCTTATACATTGGGAATGGAGTCAAATATTGCTTGGTGACATATGAACAGTGAGAAATCCAGTATTTACAATGGTGGAATGCTGACTTTTAATACTGGAAATAATGCTTCAGATACTGCCTATTCACAGGCAGCTGTACTGACTCTCCATCTAGATCTTCCGAAATGAATGTGTTATTTGACCTTGCCTCTGAGATCTTGTATGGACCATACCAGAGAGGGTCAAATTTACCATGCTTCCCATCTCAGTACCAAATCTCCTACTTGAAAGAGAACTTCTTTTGATTTTCTGTCAAATATAGACTTCATCTTTTCCTAATAAGTAATCAAGTTATCCCTAACTTTGTTTTTGTTTTCACTTCATTCAATTATTTTGTTCAATCTTCTTACTAGAGCATTCAGTTCTTCCTGAGCTTATTGAAGGAAATAAATCATTGGTTTGGCCAGCTGAGTATGAAATAGTGTTTGAGTTCCATACACCAGTTCATAGGGAGACTTCCTAGTAGATCTCTTGGTAGTGACTTGAACTGCCCAGAAGGAAAACTTCAACTTCATATCCCAATCCTTCTGATTCTCAGTGATTGTCTTCTTCAAGATTCTGACCAATGTCTTATTTGAAGACTCTACCAATCCATTCCCTTATGGATGATACACTATGGAATGTGATAAAATTACATTATACGTTTGACAGAAATTAATGAAACAAGCAGAGTTGAATACTTGAGCATTATCAGTCACAATTTTGACAGGACATCTGAATCTGCTAAAAATGTTTTCCTCCAAAAACTTCATCACCACTTGGTCATTCGCCTTCTTAGTGGGTATTGCTTCAACCCATTTTGTAAAATAATCAGTGGCAGTCAGAATCCACTTGAACTATCCACTTGATGGTGGATTGATCTCTCCAATAAAATCCAATCCCCATTGCTTGAAAGGTTCTTCAATAGATACTGGGATGAGAGCTAATGGAGCAAGGTTTTTCTTTTCAGCAAACAGTTGACACTTCTGACAACTCCTGACCAGTCTATAAATGTCTGAGAATAGGGTTGGCCAATAGAAGCCTAGCTTAAGAATTTTATGAGCAGTGACCTTCCAGCTATAATGTCCTCCACACAGAATTTCATGATATTGTTTGGTGACTTCAATAGATTATCCTTCGGTCAAACATAACAACAAAATACTAGCAAGATATTTCTAGTATAGCTTTGCTTCTATGATAACATATGGCTAAGAATTGAGCTTGAGAGCTCTGTATTTTGTTCTATTTAGTGAAGTTGGACAGGAAAAGAAACACAGGTAATGCATAATATCTTTATACTAATCATAGCACAAAAATTTGTACTGAATACCTGTTTTGGAATTTCTTTGACCTTTTTCATTAACAGCTCCATCCACTGGTGCCAACAAATTAATTCCCAAGGCTTGAAAATTTTTCTGTGTCAACAAATTCACTAACCCCTGTCCCTTGACCGGCTTGGTGGGTTTGATGTCAAAATCATACTCTTGTATTTTTTCTATCTACTTCCCCCTTTTTCCTTCAACGTCACTTTGGACCAGCACGTCTTTCATAGCAGAATTAGGAACATAAGCAATTATTTGGGACTGCAACACATAAGTCCTGAAGGCTTTCAGTGCTTTTACCAAAGCATATACTTGTTTCTCCATAATATTATATTTGAGCTCAACATCTCTGAGAAATTTGCTGAAAAATGCAATTTGTTGCTCCTTATTGTCTTCATTTTTTTGCAACAACACAGTAGCAATAGTAGTAGGGGATGCAAATGATAATACCTGAAAGGATTTTTGATAGTCTAGACTAATCAGAACTGGAGCTTCCTGCAGTGCTTCCTTTATTATAGCAAATGCATCTCTTGCGTCCATATCCCATTTCACTTCTACATTTTTATTCAACATATCTTTTATACTTCTCACGATCTCAACATAATTGGGCATAAATCTCCTCAGAAATTTTATTTTTCCCAGGAATATTTGGATATATTTCTTGCTTCTGGGTAAAGGAATCATCTAAATGGATTCCACCCTTGCTGGGTCAATCTTTACTCCTTGTTTAGAAACCATGTGACCCAATAATTTACCTTCTTCTAAGGCAAATAAAGATTTCTTGGGATTTAATGACAGACCAAACTTTCGGCACTTTTGAAATTTTTTTTGTAGATGCTCCAAGTGTTCATCATTTGATCCTGAGAAAATGGTTACATCATCTAGATATATAACTAAAAACCTATCACCAACGAAGGCTATGTCGATGGTCCTCTGAAATGTTGCACCTGCATTCGTAAGGCCAAATGGCATCCTTGCATACATGAAGGTGCCCCAGGGCGTCGCGAAAGTAGTCTTCCTCTAATCTTATTTTTCTACTGCTACCTGATTATTTCCAGAAAATCCATCAACCATAAACAACCTGTAAGCTCCTGTCACCTTTTGTAAGACATAATCCATTTTCGACAAAGGATAATTATATTTTAGAGAAGCTCTGTTCAAATTTCTGAAGTCTACACACAATCTTATCTCTCCATTCTTCTTTCTTATAGGGACCAGATTAGAAACCTAGTCTGAATATCTGAGAGGGACTATAATTTTCGCCTGCAAAAAATTCTTCACTTCTTTCTTGATTGGAGCTAGCAACAATGGATTGATATGTCTGAGCTTCTGTATGTGTGGTTTGATTCCTTCTTTCAATGGAATATTATGTTGAATTATGCTTTGTCATATGTTTTCAGGTCTTCATATGACTAGGCAAATACGTCCATATATTTCTTAAAAAGATCAATGTATCTTTTTTTGTAATTTTTGGGAACACCCTTGAACAATTTCATTATTTTTGGCTCCTGCTGAGTTCCCAAATTACAATCTTCCATCTCTTCTTCCTAATGTTTCTTCTTTGAATCAATGGAAACATCGTTAGGATTGAATAATCTTTCAAGGGGAACCAACCCTTTAGGGAGCACATTATCTTTCAATTGGAAAATATTTTGTTCACCTATTGACTGCTTAAGGCTTCTTATTTCTGTTTTTTGCTCTATTTTTTCTTCCTCTTGGTCTATCTCAGCATCTTCAAAATTTCCAATCATGGTCAGGAACTGATTTATCTGTTCATTATCTTCAAAAACCTGCCAATGTTTCACATTGTCAGGGATAGAAGGTCTATGTATAATTTCAATTTCATACCTTAGCCTTGGATTTATTGGAGGTTTGAAGGTACTGGTTGCAACTGCTAAAGAATCTATCAATCTATTCTCCTCCCTCGGAATAAACTGAAGATTGAAGGCTTCAAAATAGTTCTCTATCAAATCCCAGACATCATTCCTATATGATCTTAACCTCGGATGCTTGGTTTGACAACAATTTTTAATCTACCTTATTACCAATTCAGAGTCACCAAAAATTGAAATGCATTGAACTCCCATCTGTTTAGCAAATTGAAGGCTTGAGATTAAGGCCTCGTACTTAGCCACATTGTTTGTTGAATCAAATTCTAGTTTAAAAGAGAAAGGCATGAGGTTACCTTTTGGTGATATCAGCAAGAATCCAGCACTCGCGCCTTCCTTGGAGTAGGCACCATCAAAGTAGCATTTCCAAATCTTCCTTGAGTGCAGCTCATTATTTACAAC
The DNA here is from genome assembly GCA_034641835.2 of Pinus albicaulis. NCBI lineage: Eukaryota > Viridiplantae > Streptophyta > Pinopsida > Pinales > Pinaceae > Pinus > Pinus albicaulis. The sequence continues at coordinate 19,336,201 of CM076582.1, read as the reverse complement.
TGCTAAAGAGAGTTTCTTCCCTGTGTCTTCAACAAATTCTGCATCTTCATGCGGCATGAAACAAGAAAGATCTTATGTTTCTTGACTATAAATGGGGGAATTTCCTGCATCTTTCTTGGAGGTGGTATTCACAAACCTTGCTTCCATGTGCAATCTCCTTTCTGCCCCAATAAAACCAGAATGATAGCATGAGTGAAATCTAATTTTAGAACACCTCCCAACTTTGCTCCCCAAGATCTTGACAGGAGTATTCCAAACCTGGCTGGGATTTCAACGACCACTACATCCATGACTATACTCTTTGTTGGGATTTGTACCAAAGAAACTGCTACATATTTAATTAACCCAACACATTTCACCCTTTTGGAATCAAATGAATACATGTCCCTATAAGGTTTGGAAATCTGCAATTTAAGGTCCTTCATAACAAACAATGGGATGAGCTTATGGGACGCTCCAGAGTCCAGCATGCAATTATGTAGAATATAATCATGAAGCAACAAAGAAATATAGAAGGGTGGAACATAGGTATCTACTTCTTCTACATGAGGACCAAAGGTGACCACTGGCTTTTCTTCTTGTAAGTTCACCATGTCACTTATATCTTCCACCTGTGTGAGATTAATAAATTCTGAAATTTCTTTCTTGTAAGCTGGTATTTTAGCTAGTTCTAGAAGAGGTACTTGAATTTTAACCTTCTCCAGCTCTTTTTTCAAACTGAAAGCATGAGTTTGCTTAACGTTCTTTTCAGGTTCTTCTTCACTCTTTCTAGAATTTTCCTCTTGTTTCGGTACAGGAACAACTCTCTTCAAAATATTAGTGTCAACTGATTTGTTCTGGGAAGATTCACCCTGCTGCACATTTGTTCTATTAAGTGAATTTACAAGTTGTTTCCCATTACTGACCTATTTCACAAGGTCCTTTTGTAGTGGAGTCACCATTGGAGGAGGAATTTAACCTTGTTGTTCACCTTCATTATCCTTCACTCTAGATCTTTTTCTAGATCTTAAATCATACTTTTTATGTAACTCAACTTGCATGAAATCTGTGAATTTCCTACAATATTAATCAATTTCATCTTGATCAAAAGATACCTCAAATTCAGCATATTCTCCCTCACAATATTCCTCTTCATCCTCTTCTATTTCATACATTGCAGATACCTGATCCTCGGCCTCCCTTTGGTCATCTTCTGTTGGCTCTCCTGGTGCTGCTTCTATATATAATGGTGCTTGAACCTGGTCTTGATCTCTTCTTTCCCTCTGCAAGATTTGCAAGGGATGTCTTCTGAATTGAGGGTTAAACCCCCCTTGGTTTTGTTGTACTTGCCTTTAGGAGTTTTTATTTTCCAATTCCATATTAGCTAGCTTATTTGTCAAATTTTTTATCACCTTTGTCGTATCTTCAATTCTTAGATCTTGTGATGATTCTTCTTTTTCCTTCCCCTTCTCTTGGACTGGTTGTTTCCCTTTCACCTTTCTAGCTGTAGTCATATTAGTTTCAATCTCTAAAGCATCTGTCTGTATCTGCTCAAGAGTAGGGGTTCTTCTCTCTCTCAATGTAAAGCTAAAATCAGCTTCCAGAGCCCCAACAAAAACTACCTTTTCTCCTATAGGGGGGGGCTTCATCTCTATGGGTAAACTATTGTACAATTTGTTGAATATTTTTACAAACTCAAAAATGTTTTCATTAGGCTTTATTTTAATTGCATTAAACTCTGTCAATGAGTAACCATGATCTCTCTTTTCTCCCCATCTATGAGTGAATTGAGTTTCTAACTCTTCCCAGTCGTTTATTGAACCATTCGGTAAACTATTGAACCATTTTCTAGCCTCTCCACTTAGAGACTGCACAAATAGTCTCATCACAACATCAAGATGTTCTACATTTAAATTCTTAGCAAAAGTGAAAAACAAGGGTAAATGTTTTTATTTGGTTCATCTTCTCCAGTGAAACGAGGAAGTAATTTAAGGTATTATTGAGGCATGGAATTCATTGGTTGTGCAAGATTTAGTGGTGCATATATATCCATTAAGAAAGCTGGTGCTGCCATATTAACAACTTGGTTAACTGCTCCTTGGGTAGTTGAGGTTGATGAACCTGCTGTGAAAGTGAATGAAGGTGGAGGAAAAACTAATATGGGCTGATGGACAATAGCAAAGGGACCAACAACTATATTTGGTTGAACTTCAGTGGAGGTAAAATAAATAGACTCGAAAAAATGTTCTTCTAATTGAGGTTCTTGAAGATAAATGGGTGTGGAAGGAGTATTTTGTTCCAAGAAAGAGATTTCCTTGGAAATATCTTTAAACAAAGGGTTATGAGAATTGCTGTCAGGAGCAAGAAATGCGGGATTAGGGGTTGAAGGAGTTTTAGGTTTCTGAGCCTTTTAAGAAACCAATCTTTCTGGATTTGGAAAAACAGGGACTATCTGTTGTGAGGTATCTGACCTCGTGTGAAGCCTTTTGAAAGCCAAAATTTTGAAAATAAAAAACACAACCAAATATTTCCTCCTCAATGAAAAACCATAGGAAATAATGTGAAAAACCCAGGGAAAATAAAATTTGTTTCTTCATCCCCGGCAACGGTGCCAGAAATCAGTTCTTAATACATTTTGTAAATGTATGTCACAATTATAATATCAAATGGCCTCTGATATGCTAAGAAACAAAATCTATCACTTTTAAGTTTCAGATGAAATTCATGGAGAGAGAGGAAACTCAAAATAATATGTTGCAAACACAGAATCTATTAGTTTAAAGTTTCATTAGGATTTTGTGAAGAGAGAAGAGATGAGGTGAAGGAGTGAAAATTAAGGTTGTTTAACTCTTACTCACAAATGTAATTAACAGACCGACTGCTACATTACTTCACTTCATTCAAAGAGGAATAAACACAGAGCGAAACTGGAAAGAAATATCAACATCAAAAGGTGCAGGAAACTTGATCTTCTTTCATTTATTTCTTAGAAAATTCAGTACCAAATTAGCAATCATCCAGAGGTCCAAAAATCAGAACCTCTTTTATTTATTTCTATCTACTTAAATACATCAAAGTGGTTCGTAACTGTTGAAATTATTGAAACAACTCAACTACCTAAACTGTTAAGATTACTTATGCAATCATACTGAGAAAACAAATTAAAATTGGAAATATTGTTCATTTTGTTGAATCTAATATTGTTGATGCGTCCTCCCAAAGTTTCAAGGTGTCCTTTTTGGTTACAATGCAACAACTGCATAGTTCTATAGTGATGCCTCGGTGCACAACTTGACCCAGTTGTCGTGCTTCCAACAGTGCCACTATACGTTCTTCTACTTGACTCTGCCTATCTCCTTGTGCTTCAAACATTGTCATCATGTCGCCTACTACCCAACTCTGCCTCTTCTCCTTTGATCTGCGTCGGGTCACTTACCCGAGTCTCTTTATCATGTTTTTCCTATTTCTTCATAAAATGGTGCACAAACCTCATCAGGCCGGACTTGAAATCATTTAGGTTTCATCTTGGAACCACATCGTGTTCGTGCCAACATCACACTTTTCATTTCGCTACCTTTAACTTTTCCTTATCACTTATCTTTGAAAACTTGCGATGTGCGCTACGCGATTGGGTCCCACCACATCACGAAACTGCATTTTAAACATTACCATGGACCCATGGGTTATGGCCCACATAAAATCCCTTTACATGCGTAGTGGACTACCATACTGGATTTTATTCAACATACATACGCGCACAATCGACAGTGATTCACTTTAAAACAGATCACACATAACTCAACCACTTACATATACGCGGAACAGTGGTTATAGGGTCCCACAATATGGTGACTAATCACAGTGCACCACATATCGGTGAACTCAACATATAACTTAACCGGTAGACAATACAAACGCCGATTCGAAGTGCAACGTAATCTCCATTGTAGATATTTGTTGGATCTAACAGCCCCGTTGTATCGTCTCATACTACCATCTCCCATCCTTGTCGCATCGCAACCCAAATACTTTACCTTGCGAAGTCTTAATGCTAAACTCTAAACCCGCCGATGTGCAATATGCACTAGATCGTTGTGCCAAAACATGGCTCCTCCCTTTATCGCATCGTAAGTTTTAATTCTACTACATCGCAAGTTATTTCGTTTAACTTGAAAATTCCTTAACCCATAAACTCAACTACCGTCGATGCGAAATTGCTTCATGTCGAGACGTGGCTCCTATCCTCATCGCATCACAAGATATGTTGTTTAACCTGCAATGTCAGCTTAGCCATCAGTCTCTTCCCCTTTAGATCTGCGATTCGATCCTCATCGTCCGATCACCTCCTTTGGAAATCTTCTAAGTGTTTCTGTCTTAGTCGATTCCTCTGCTTTCTATCGTCGCTGATCTGTAACTCTATTATCCTTCTTGAGCTTTATTCAGTCTTTTAAAAGTGTTGATCACTCCTGAGCTTGTGAATGAGCCCGACTCGACCCTGTCCGGTGTGCAATGTTCTGAAAGTGCCCATCGATCTGGCTCTTGAACTATTCTGTACGTGAATGAGTCCGACTTGACCCACCTTCACATCTTATCATGTAATGTTAATGTATAAACATATAAATCAAAATTCTTCTACCTACTACACACAAAAATTTACCTTTTCTATCATATATGATTTTTTGGTGTTTTGAAAAATATTTCAAAGGTAAATGCAAATGAGCCACAACAGGTAGCCAATGTTTTTTTTGCAATCATGCCCATGGTGGTTAATAAAGACATCATAGACATAGTAATTGTTTTTGTCATATGAAGTAAACACAAAGGTGGAGGATTGTTGGAATGAGGTTCCCTAACTTGCATTTTTGGTACAATTTTGTTAAAGTCGGTCTAGCATAGGGGTTTTGGGGTGGGTCAGAGCCCCTATTGTTTTGTAATGAGTCAAAGGGTAGCTCTAGGGTCTGCAAACCACGGTTTGTGGACCATAAGATAGCGAAGGCTGCAATACTATCAATAACTAGTTAATTGGGTTTAGTAGGTAAGAAAGTTGATAGATCGATGCTACGTGCGAACTGTTAGATCTGTTTTGGGGTTGTTTGGGTAAGGACTCCTGTTGGCTGTGTGCACGGAGATCCTCAGTCTTGCTGTGTGCGGACCCCGCTAGGCTATGTGTGCGAGCTGGTTTTGGTTGTAAGTGAATCTCCAATGTTAATGAATGTGAAGTATTGTTGAAGTATCTAAGTATTATCAGAATTGGTTATGTTTACTGTTGAAGTGCATCTGTGATGTTTACTTAAGTTGCAAATATATCTATGTTCTAGAATTAGCTTAAGTATATATGTGATCTGATATTGGCTATGATTATAGTGTTCTGTGATGATATCTAGTAATACGTACATGGATGCGAATGTACTGATTAGATATGATAGCTTTGTTATGGTTATATGTCGATTAGACTATTAAAAGAGTTGCGAATAGACTCATTCTGTGCGAATATAGCAAGTTATAACACAAATCTGCCTCGAATTACCTACTCTCTCTCTTAGGGTGCGGAAACCTAGTTCCAACACCCTTCCATACTACTTCGGGTGAGACCTTAGCCTGTGAAAGTAGGTCATTTCCGAAAGGGTCAGTAGTATAGGGGTTTGTTGGCAAACCTTAACCTTCAAACTTGGGTCAGGACCCCTCAAGCCAACAAATGCTTCCGTTGCCGGGACCAGGAGCATTTTAAGAGAGAGATTAGGTAATGCCATGAGGTCCTTGGAGACCTGAGAGGGTGGAAACTGAAGATTGGTTTGAAAGACAGATTCAGGAGTTAGTTGTAAAGGAGAATCGCAGCACGAAGCTGACAGTTGAGAAGTGGAAAAACAAGTACATCTTCACCGAAGTCTATGAAAATTTCTTTGTAAACTTTTCACACGAGCTTCAGGAGTGGTTGGCACGGCTCATAGAGTTCCAGACGTGTTGGAAGGACGATCAGGTTACGCAGTGGATGCCAGAATTGATTCAACAGTTGGAAAAGACTGACAATACAATAACTCGAATAGTAGATCATTGGGTAGATAGCAGCTGGGAGGATTTGTGACAGAATTCGCAGTTAATCAGTTCGTATCCTATTCTGAGGTAGAGCGGAGGTTCTTCAAAGGATTCCAGGGTAAGTTCTTAAAAACATTGCCATTGTTAATCAAAGTATTACTGTGTGAAAAAGGCATTATGTGCAGCCACACCGAGTGAATGAACCCTGATCCAAGCGAGAGTACAAATCAAAGTGGTAAGTATTATCGGACCAATCGAGAAGGGGATAGAGCCATCTACAGTCTGTTAAGAGAGTTGGTTGCACACGAAGGAGATAGTCCTCTAGCTACACCACCTTCAAGTTAGCATAAAGGTAAGAACTCACCCACACCTCTGCCACCACCAAAAGATGATATGGCCACGCACATGAAGCTACCTTCCTTCAAGGGTGTAGGAGACAAAGACATGGACCGATTTTAGTTTGTTGCAGAATCAGTATGGACTACGCATAATGTGTCTACTGACGTTATAAAGAGAGCACAACTATCACTCGCCTTTGAAGGAAGGGCCTTGGATTGGTATATGGGGTACGTAGGACAGCATGTGGATCCATCTATTCAAGAGATTAATACAACGTTAAAACAACAGTTCTGGAAGCCTATGTCCTACTCTCAAATAGTGGTCGACTTGAAAGACTTTAAACAGGGACCCAATGAATCGGTATGAGATTGATCAGCGATTAAAAAAGGTTATCAGAGATGGGGAATTTCATTATGATGATAGGAAGCACAAGGAATAGTTTATCACTATGTTGTTGCCTCACCTATGCGGACCTATGGGTCAGCAATCGATTGCATTGCAAGAGAAGGCCTTGGAGATTGCTATGAAGCTAGAGGCTGCGCCGAGAGACGATGCTCAGTTTGGGGTGCAACAGATCTAGGGATAGCTGGAGGCAATGCACATAGAAATACAGAATCTGCGAAAAGAACGGGGGAAAGAGGCTAGTCTAGACATATGGTTCATAAGATCCAGGGTGTCCTCCCATATCAAGGATTAGTGTCCTTTGCTGACATATTACATGCAAGCTGGGGGACCTAGACCATTACGGCCTAAGGAGGGTGCAGGGCCGAGTGGCCCGACGTTATGGTATGTTGATTGTCGCGTTTATGGGCTACACGACACTAACCACTGTCACCATCTTGGTGCTTATGTTCCATAACTGAAGCAAAAATGGTTTCGTTTCTGCTCCTCTGTGGGACATGACTAGCATAATTGTCGGACCTATGACTTGATGATAGACTGAGGAAACTTATACACGATACAAGCTGATCCTTCTTCACCACTATCTCCTTCAAACAGAGGAGGCTCCCTAGCAAGGGGCAGGGGAGGGGGAAGGGGTGGAGGCATAGTTCGGGGTAGAGGACAATTGATTTGTTACAACTGTGGAGAAATAGGGCACTTCAGGATGGACTGTCCGAACCCTGCGAGACAATATTGTCGATATTGTCGACAAATGGACCATGTGATTGAAGACTATCCAATCCTGATTAAAAAAATGCAGGAAAAACAACAGACACCTACGCAGAATGTACAGAGGGTTAAGGCAGAACTGAGTGATGAAGGACCCAGTATTAATGTCATTATGTACAGCAGCATGGCCACTGGGGGAGCTAAGGAGAAAGTCGCAGCTGAATCTCTTATCCAGAAAGCAGCTGTTAAGTAGGAAAGATTAGAACTACATAAGGAGAAGAAAACCTTCGTCGCAACTTGCAATGACTTTACTAAGGATGAGGCACCTGCCTCCAAGGCTCCAGCAAACCTACGCACAGATGATGAAGTTAAACAATTTCTACAAGCATGTAGGAAGTTGCTACACAACCAGAAGGTGGTAGAAAATCTTCAGGCTTTAATAGATAGTTGCGCAGAAAAACTAACCCTCCCACGGAAGTTAAGGACATGCACAAACTTTACATGCACAAGAAACAAAATGGTCCGAAAATGCGGCTAACAATGCAGATTGGTGACTATGAAATGGATCAGGTTATCTTGGACTTAGGGTCAGATGTGAACGTACTGCCCAAGAAAAATTGGCAGCGGATGGGAGAACCTAAGCTAGAATGATCTACTATACATATGCACATGGCTAACCAACAGAAGATCATATCATTTGGGAGGCTGTCAAAGATTATGGTAGATATTAAAGGAGTTAAGGTACGTGTGGATTTTGAAGTCATTCAAATTGTGGAAGATGCAGACCCCTATCCTACACTCCTAGGATTGGATTGGGAAATAGAAATGGGAGGTATTATCAACCTAAAGAAAAGAAGTATGGTGTTTGAGAATGAGGGTACAAGGGTGATAGTCTCCCTAGACCCTACGAAAGGAGAGCGGTATACAGAACTAGTGCGTGAAGAAGAGGATGTGGATCACATCTATAATTTAACTGCTCGGGACGAAGATTGGATCAATCCTACGGCCGATGGTGTGCTTTGTTGTGAAAAGGACAGTGAATGGTTCTCTGACTCTGATGGGGAGATAGAAAATTGGCAGAATCAGTTACATGATGTATCTACGCTGCAATGTCTTAGAATCACAAAGAACTTCCGATGCATCTCTTCAAAGGTAAGAGAACTGCCCTACTTTGATGGTTCTGGTAGTATTAGGGAGTTTTTGCGAGAATTTTAAGTTGAAGTCCCATGGGAGTGAAGGTTGTGGGCCCTTAATCTAGCCATGCACACAACCCCAGCAAGGTTGTGGGACACGCATAAAGGGACGTTCCAGGACTAGGAAGAGTGTCGAGACATGATGGTCCTATGGTTTAAACCTATGGTTTACCTGCACGTAAAGACTTTCCTTGGCCCAGGGGACCTGCGCAAGCATTTGTATGCATGGATGGAGAAATGGTGCGAACGAACTATGGAGGAATGGGTTCACCTATTCATTCATGCCTTGGGGCCAATCCCCACTACATGGTATTTAGACGCCTTGGGGAAACATTAAAGGACGAGTTTGTAGGGAAATTTGGGTCGGTAGGTGGAACAGAGGCACTCGACGAAGCTCTGCAGGATATAGATGCCTTAGTATTTGATTAATCACGCCCTTGCACAACACAGGGGGCACCAACATGGGAAACACAGATGCAGGATATTGTCAACTGTCGCAATTTAGCAATAGAGGAGTGCAATGACGACCCGCGAAATGTCTCTATCTCGAAGTCGGAGGGAGAACACGCAGTTGCTGGACCCACACTGCAGACTATCGATGTCACTAAGCCTCTGAAGCTATGAGAAGTCAACATTGGAATGGAGGCACAACCTAAGTTAGCCAAAATTGGGGACTACTGGGATGATGATACTGTGGAAAAAGTTGCAGAACACCTAACAGAATACCAAGACTTATTCTCGACCAAAATTTCATAACTCAAAGGGATTACATGGGACCTAGGAGTCATGTGCATCACTTTAAAACCATATGCACACCCTGCGAAGCAGCACCCTTATCGGTTGAACCCCAAGTACACAAAAAAAGTCAAGGAAGAAATTGACAAGATGCTCACCGCAGGTATCATTGAACCAGTCAAACAGTCAAATTGGTTAAGTCCTATGGTGGTTCAGGAGAAAAAGACTAAGGGAGAGATCTGGATCTGTGTTGACCTGCGCAAATTGAATGATGCTTGCGTACATGATCCCTTCGCTATGCCATTCTCATATGGAATCCTTGACAGCGTGGGGGGGCAGGAAGCATATTCATTCACGAACAGGTTCTCGAGCTACCGTCAGATTAGGATCGCCCTTGAGGATCGCAAAAAAACTACATTCACCACTGAATGGGGGTATTTTCAGTATACTATCATGCTATTTGGGCTCAAGAATGCCCCTGCCATCTTTTCGCGGGTGGTGGTCGTTTTCAAAGAGTTCATCCACAAGTTTTTGGAGGTATATTTTGACGACTGGACCGTCTTCGGGTTGGTAAAGAAGCATGTCTCAAACATGCACATGATGTTGGATGCCTGTAGAAAGCACCAGATTTCCCTGAATATCAAGAAGTGCATCTTCTGCGTACCCTTTGAGATCTTTCTTGGTCACATAGTTTGTCGACAAGGATTGATGGTTGATCCCGCCAAGGTGGCATTTATCATAAACTTGGCAGTACCTACAACTGAGAAATAGTTGCGCTCTATCCTCGGACACACAGGGTACTACAGGAAGTTCATTCAAGGGTACGCGTTGATCACAACACATATGGAAAAATTGCTAAAGAAGGACGTTTTTTTTTCTGGGATGAGGAGTGTCAGAAGAGCTTCAAGCTACTCAAGGAGAAGACCGGGTCTCTGTGCCTATTCTCATCTTTCTTGACTAGGCGAAGGTTTTCCATGTTGACGTAGATGCGTTGGGGATCGCCCTAGGAGATGTCCTTACATAGCCTAGAGATGGAGACATTGACCATCCAGTTGCATTTGCTAGTAGGAAACTTTTTGGTGAAGAGCGCAACTATTCCACTACGGAGCATGAGGGGTTGGCCATGGTATATGCCCTGCAGAAATACCGGCATTACCTGCTAGGAGGGAACTTCAAGATGTTTATAGATCACTCGGCTTTGAAGTACCTAGTGAATAAGCCTTTGTTGGGGGGGGGAATCTGCTGGTGGCTCCTGCTGTTCCAAGAATATGACTTTGAGATCATTGTCAAGCTGGGGAAGTTGAATGTTGGGCCATACCACTTATCCTGAATCGACAGTGGTGAAGAACCAACCAACCTAGAAGAAGGATTTCCTAATGCAAAATTTTTCGCCATTAAGGAGGTTGATGCGCACTTCGCTGACATCATTCACTTATTGACTACGGGGACGACACCTGCAGAGTATTTGGTACAACAAAAGAAAGAGTTGGTAACCCGCGCAGCAGATTTTACCATCATCGCAGGCCATCTCTATAAGCTGGGAGCTGACAAGGTGCTACGAAGATATGTTTTGGAGCATGAAAGGCACACTATCTTAGCAAAAGCTCATGGGGGCATAGCAGGAGGTCACTACGTAGGGAAAGAAACAGTGCAAAAGATCTTGAGAACTGGGCTATGGTGGCCTACGCTGCATAGTATCTCTCACGACTATTGCAAAGCCTGTGACACTTGCCAACAGATAGGAAGGCTATCTCGCAGAGATGAAATGCCCCTGCAACCGTAGATGGACCTGCAAGCGTTTGAAAAATGGGCCATCGACTTTGTTGGGCCCATCAACCCACCAGGAAAGAAGACAGGTGCGCGCTACATCATCACTGCAATGGATTATGTAACCAGATGGGTCGAAGCACAAGATGTGAAGGATTTCACTACAGATACCACCGCACACTTCATCTTTGAGCAGATTCTAACAAGGTTTGGTTGTCCAAAGATCTTAATGAGCGATAAAGTTACGCATTTTGTTAATGAAACAATACAGGCCTTGACTGAAGAATTTCGGATCCACCATGCAAAAAGCACCCCACATCATCCACAGGAAAATGGAGCTGTAGAAGCTTTTAATAAGATCTTGGAGCAGGCATTGACCAAAGCCTGTAATGCCGATCGCAGTGAGTGGTACGTGAGCATCTCGTCAGTTCTTTGGGCCTATCAAACCACCTGGAGAGACCAAATGCCCCTGCAACTATAGATGGACCTGCAAGCATTTGAAAAATGGGCCATCGACTTTGTTGGGCCCATCAACCCGCCAGGAAAGAAGACAGGTGCGCGCTACATCATCACTACAATGGGTTATGTAACCAAATGGGTCGAAGCACAAGCTGTGAAGGATTGCACTACAGATACCACTGCACACTTCATCTTTGAGCAGATTCTAACAAGGTTTGGCTGTCCAAAGATCTTAATGAGTGATAAAGGTACGAATTTTGTTAACGAAACAATACAGGCCTTGACTGAAGAATTTCAGATCCACCACACAAAAAGCACCCCATATCATCCACAGGAAAATGGAGCTGTAGAATATTTTAATAAGATCTTGGAGCAGGCATTGACCAAGGTCTGTAATGCCGATCGCAGTGACTGGGATGTGTGCATCTCGTCATTTCTTTAGGCCTATCGAACCACCTACAAGAAGTTGACAGGGAAGACACTGTTTAGGATGGTCTATGGCAAGGAGGCCATTATGCCCATGGAGTATATTGTTCCTAGCCTGCGCATCACAGCCTTTACTGATATGGCGGAGCCTGATATCATGGAGGAATGGTTAGCACAAATTGTGGCCTTGGAGGAAGATCGTTTCATTGCTAACTTCCATCAGCAATTTCAAAAGGCCCAGGATAAGGCATGGCACGATCGACATATTCGGAAAAAGACATTTGCGGAGGGAGAATTGCTCCTGTTATACGATATCTAGTTTGCGAAACACCCACGGAAGCTCTGTTGGCACTGGCTAGGTCCCTATAAGGTAAAGGAAATTACTAATGGAGGAGCGGTCCGGTTAGCGATGCTGCGTGGTGATATGGTACCAGGATATGTCAATGGCAGCCGGCTCAAACTATATCGAATAAAATGAATATATGTCTGGAGTAGCTGAATGGGGCGGAATACATGCAGAAAGGGAGACAACTGTAGGTAGAACCGTGGTATGCGCATGGATCGATCGCAAGTTTGGAGGCCTGGAGAGGTGCGCTGGGTGTACAGGGGTGTGTTTAGAGAGCAGGAGGTGCACTGCGCTCAAAGCACAGAAGGTGCGTTAGAAGCACAGGAGTAATCTACAGCTATGAAAAATAGCCGTTGGAACAGTAAAACTGGGTAAAAAGTGAATTTTACCATTGAAAGGAGCGGGAGTCCAGTGATTAATGAGGCGATTTCTAAAGATTTTTTACCGTTTAATTGATGGTAAGTTCCTGATAAGTTTCACCCAACCGTTGGTTGATCCCCAAGGCTATAAAAACAGAAGGATAGCTCAGAAGAGGGTCCATGTATCTTGAGCAGTTTTTGTTTTGTACGAGTCTGTGCCTATTGCGCCTTTTTCATGTATGAGCGTGCTTCCCCCTCAGATAGTAGCCACCCTGAGTTTAGGGCCCAATGAACTGCGCTGGTCACAGAGGCCACTAATGTCATCACAAATCAGATTGCTCAGGGCGTAGGACTGTTGGAGATAGCTATGCAGTTGTGGACTAAGGTGCAACGAGATCCTCTCCTACGAGAACTTACTTAAACGATGCGCCAAAAGGAAGAAGAGTTTGAGTAGCTGGAAGCCACTATGCCTACTTTTCTCCCCACTTAATGCCTGGCACGACTGCGTACCATCCACACGCTGAGAGACAACATTGAAGAGCTTTGCCAGAAAAAGAAGGTCCTCAGTGACCACCTTAAGCCTTAGGCCGATGAAGCCCTCAAGCTCTCTTAGGACGTCGATATCACAGTAAAACAACTAAACCAAACTTTGGAGAGTGTCACTGCTGCTACAGAGGGTCTAACATCACATAAATTGGTGGATATTTCTTAGAGTGCTACTGTGCAGAGCGGAGTGCTGCCTCGCTAGTTGAGGCAATCAAGCAGCTGCAAGAGAAGATGGAGAACCCACGGGCGCAGTGACTCGTGATGAGTCACAAGATTGTGTTGGGGGCCTATTGGAACGGGGTTCCCTAACCTGCGTTTTTGGTACAATTTTGTTAAAGTCGGTCCTGCGTAGGGGTTTTGGGGTGGGTCAAATCCCCTAATGTTTTTTAATGGGTTAAAGGGTATCTCTAGGGTCCGAAAACCACGATTTGCGGACCATAGGATAGTGAAGGTTGTGATACTATAAATAGCTAGTTAATTGGGTTTAGTATGTAATAAATTTGATAGATTGATGCTACGTGCGAACTGTTAGATTTGTTTTGGGGTTTTTTGGGTAAGGACTCCTATTGGATGTGTGCACGGAGATCCTCAATCCTACTGTGTGCGGACCTCGCTAGGATGTGTGCGCGGGCTGGTTTTAGTTGTAAGTGAATCTCTGATGTTAATGAATGCAAAGTATTGTTGAAGTATCTGTGATACGGATTTATGCAGGAATGCAATAGGATACAAAAATAACCATAAACATAGAAATACAGTGGAAATAAGGCTTCATTTCATTAATATCATATCACATAAATATGCTTACAAACATGATGGAAATAAAATAGCTAGGGTACTAGTAGTGAATCTTTGAGAAGAGATGTGGTGGCTACAAACCTATGAACTGTGTTACAATGAGGCTCGAGAGCCTATTTATTATGGAGAAATAATGGAGAACTCTAAACATCCAAAAACCTAACCCTAGGAGATGAAGCGCAAAAAATATGGGCCCCGTTTGGGTAAATTGGTGTTTCAACTTCCCGGGGACATAACTTCGGCATACTATCTCCATTTGGGGCTTCAAAAAAACGCCAAAAGTTCAGGACCCGAAAAACTGCTAAAAATAGTAAGTTGTGAAAAACTGAAAGAGACAATGGTGGGGCCCCAAGTGGAAAGGGCGGTGTGGCCACCAATATCCACCTGGATCATTCCTCCCCCCGTAGGAAGCAATGGACCCCATTACGTTAAGTTCCTCCATGAGATGAGGAAACTTCTGTTGAACTTGGTCCATAGTGAACCACTTGCCTTGGTGTAGGAGTTGGCCAGTTGTGACAACCTGATATAGTTGGATCTTCTGTCGGCGAGTGTTCTTTATTTGCATGTCCATGATACAGTCTGTGGTGGCCTGTTCCATGCAGTCTGGGTTTAACTCTTTTGGTGTGAGTTCTTATGCAATGTCAGAGGTGTCCAATAGAGGTGGGAAGTAGGTACGAAGGAGGTCTACATTGAATACTGGGTGCAGACCAAGGAATGGTGGAATACTGAGCTCGAAGGCATTGTTCCCTACAGCCTTGGTGATGGTGTACGACCCATATTGGATTGGGTGAATCTTGCAATGGGGTCCAGTGAGGCGCTCCTTCTGAAAATGTAGCCACACTTTTTCACCTACCTGGAAGTTGTGTGGCACTCGATGTCGATCATGTCGTTGCTTGTACTTAGCATTGGCTCTGTCCAATATGTCATGAACCTGTTGGCAGATGTGCTAAATACGGTCAATGAAGTTGTTTTATTTGTCAGCTTTAGACTGGACATGAGCCGAATCATCCTGAGTAGCTGCAAATGGCATGGCTACGTCAATAGGACATAGTGGCTAGAATCCCAAGCCCACCTGAAAAGGGTTGTGGCTGGTTGAGCTGTGGAGAGCCCGGTTATAACTGTGTTGTACATAGGGAGGGCTCTCATCCCATGTGTGTGGATGCTTTGAATTGTACATGCATAGAATGTGTACAATCATCCTGTTGACGACCTCTGTCTGGCCATGAGTTTGGGGATGTAAAGCTGTGGACTTGGTGAGCTTGGTGTCCAACATTGACCAGAGGCTAGACCAAAATGTGTTGAGGAACCTGCTATCGTGATCTGATATGATAGACTATGGGATCCCAAAGTGCACCCACACTCGTTCAAAGAAGAGTTTAGCAGTGGCTTCTGCTGTGATATTCTTCTTGCAGGCCGCCATAATGGCCATCTTTGAGAATCTGTCGACGACCACAAAAACATAGTCATTTCCATGCTTAGTAGAGGGAAGGTCTGACATGTAATCCATGGAGATGGATTCCCAAGGTTGAATAGGGGTAGGTAGCGGAGTATAGAGCCCTTGCTTCTTGATGATCAATTTGGCAATGGCGTAAGCAGTGCAGGATCTGATGTACTTCCCGACATCTTGTCGAAGGTTCGGCCAATAGAAATACTTCTGCAGTACTGCCACTTTTTTCTTGACCCCAAAATGCCCAGTGACTCGACTGTAGTACGCTTCCCATATCATCTTGGAACACTTGCTTGAAGGAACACAAAGGTGTCCCAGGTGACATAATAGTGCATCTTGGAGGTGAAATTTTGGAACTTGCATACCCCCCAAGACTGCCTTTTATGTGTAGC
Organism: Pinus albicaulis; assembly: GCA_034641835.2. NCBI lineage: Eukaryota > Viridiplantae > Streptophyta > Pinopsida > Pinales > Pinaceae > Pinus > Pinus albicaulis. The sequence goes on along the minus strand of CM076582.1, from coordinate 19,320,275 downwards.
TGAATTCTAGATTGCTCTTGTAGAGAAGCAGCCAATCAAAATTATCATGCCCACAAGAGTTGAGAATGGTGGTTATGGCCACGATCGGTGGTCAGCGAAGGCATTCTGCAACATTATTGGTGCTACCCTTCTTGTACTTGATGCTCAAATGAAATTGTTGCAGATATGTGGACCACTTCTGATGGCGATCGTTCTGCAACTTCCCTTGTGTCTGTATGAACTACAGGGGTCGGTGGTCTGTGTGGATGATTGTCTCCTTCCCCAAAATGTAGTGCTTCCATTGTTGAAAATCCTTCACAATGGAATACATTTCTTTGTCATAAGTGGGATACTTTCAAATTGTGTCGGACAATGTCTCACTGTGATATGGCACCGGATGCCCCTGCTGAGTAAGAACTACCCCAATAGCATAATCAGAGGCATCTGTCTCGATCTCAAATGGTTGTTGCAAGTTTGGTAATGTGAGCACTGGGGCAGAACAGAGGTGATGTTTCAATTCTATGAACACCTTTTGTTGAGATTCCAACCAACATAATTTTTCTTTCGCTCCTCCCTTAGTGACTTGACTCAAGGGCCAAGTGATATGAGAGAATCCCAACACGAACTTGCGATAGAAATTAGCAAGACTCAGAAAGTTGTGAAGCTCTGTTAGGGTGGTTTGGGTTGGCCAATCCCGAATGACTTGGATCTTGGCTGGATCCACATGCACCCCCCTTTCATCAATAATGTATCCCAGATATTGAACCTGGGTCATGCCAAAAGTGCACTTCTCCAAATTGGCACACAACTTGTGTTGCCACAGTGTTTGGAGGACTTATTGGATGTGGTGGAGGTGCTCTTCCCAAGTATGGCTGAAGATTTTCCACTGGGCAGTCTGCGCCCATGGTTTTGTGCATGGTTTTGCACATGGTTTTGGGGTACGATGGTTTTCAGCCCTTGGTATTTTTGTAGATTCGGTCAAGGGAACTACGGTTATGTTCTAATCCAGGGTTAATGGATTAGGGTTTATGTATGCTTCGGCATGTATATATATGTGTTGTAACACTAAAAGGAATATAATGAAATAGCAAGCTGGTCATCCCGATTTGGGATCCAGGGGAAAATCTTTGTGTTTATCTATTTTATGTTTTATGCTCTCGCTATTGTTTATTTTCTGTTATAAGATCATGTGTAGATAATTTCTGTTCAGGGTTAAAACCTACAAATATCAGAATGTCATCCAAGTATACCACTACAAATGAGTTGGTGAATGGATGCAAGATGTCATCCATCAACCTCATGAAGGTTTCAGGAGCATTTTTCAATCCAAAAGGCATGACGAGCCATTTGAAAAGGCCCTCCTTGGCTTTGAAGGCAGTCTTCCACACATCAGAGGGTTCGATTGGTACCCGGTGATACCCAGACTTCAAGTCGATCTTGCTGAAATATTTTACCCCTTTGAGTTGGTGCAGAAGGTCATCAATCTGTGGGATTGGGTACCTATTCCGGACAGTGATCTTTTTTAGCGCCCGATAAACAATACAGAGTCTCCAAGTCCCATCCTTCTTTTGTACCAACACGATTGGGCTCCCACAGGGTGATGAACTTGGCCGGATGTGACCTTTCTGCAGCAGCTCTAGAATCTGCCTCTTCATTTCATCATTCTCCATAACATAGCGCCTATAGATTGGTCCATTAGGTAGCGGCACACCTAGGGTCAGGTCAATGGGGTGCTTGACTTAACAGTGTAGAGGCACCCCTGTGGGTGAGGTGAATATTTCTCCGTACTCCTCCACAACCTTTTCCATTTGTTTTTTTCATGTAGAGGAGCCATGTCTAGAGGTTGTGGCCACAGTATCGGATCATCAGGAAAACAAATTTTCTGGTTTGGGAAATGAGCTTACAACATTGTTTTGCAATAACCAAAGAGATAGTGGGAGGCGGTGGTACCTCTGGTATCCTGTACAATTTATTTCCAAAAGTAACAATAACAGCGTGAGGTCAGGACTCATACACAACATATCGCTTCCACGAGTATGGTTGGCCTAATAATACCTTAGAAACATCAATAGGAGCAATGTCACACAATAACTCATCTGTGAAGGGCCTAATGCTATAGGGAAGGTGGTACTGTTGGCTGACGCGGAGATCCCGTCCTTGGTGAAGCCACCCGATGGTGTATGGTTGTGGGTGCGATGTGGTCGGCAAGGCCAACCGCTTCACGAAATCTGCTGAAATAAGGTTCTTTTGGCTCCCATTTTTTACAATGAACCATAGTGGGGAACCCTTTACCCACATTTGGAGTGGAAGAGACGCTCTGCCTCCTCTGGATCTTCTGGTTCCTCCTTCTAGATCTTCGTAGTGGCAACAATGGCATTGGACTCCACATCAATAATCTGCTTCCCTTTGTCATTCACCTTGTCTGGTTCTGATTAAGAGTCGGAGCATGCATCTGATTCAAAAGCCCTCATCTCGGCCACCAGCGACTGCTTGGCCCGACACTCACTTGTGTTGTGAGTGGAGCTCTTATGGAACTCACACCACTTTCCCGTGTCCTTCTTTGGCTTCACGGTGTTGTTCTTTGCTTGTGTCTTTGGCAGGTTGTATTGAGTTGCCATGCCTTGGATTTTTCCTTTGTTCTGCAGTTTGGGGGCACCTTTCCCTTGCTTTTGATTTGTAGATCCAAAGTCTCGCTTCTTCTGTTTTAATTTCTGCTCAATCTTGGCAGCATACCGATATGCCGTACTAAATGAGGAGATGTCAAGGAACTCCATTTCCTCCTGAATGTACCTATGCAAACAGCCGCGATACTTTAGCACCGAATTTTTCTCTGAATATTTGATACCCAAATTTTTACGCAGGGTATGGAATAGATTCATTAGCTCATGCACATCTTGATCCCTTTGTTGCCACAACGTGGTCCATTGTATGTACTTGTCCTCATAGCTCCCCACGGGATACTATTGTTCCTTGATGGCATCTCGGAAATAATTCCAAGTGGGTACGGTTGAGAACAGAGAGGGTTCTGTCTCGTCCTTTTTCTCATAGTAGGTTTCCTACTAGTCCTTGACATGGGGGGTAGCTTTGAGGAGTGCAAAATAATCTTCTCCCAATCAGAAAAGTCATGAACTGATAAATATCATTCTAATAGATTCAACCATCTATCTACGGCATCTGCATCTATTTGACCCTCAAATATGGGAATGTCAAAGTTTAATTGTACCTTAAAAGGATTTGTGCCTCCAGAGTGGCTGATGTGTTATTGCCTAAATCTACCTCAGGCTGAAGGAAGGCAGAGTTCAGGGTAATATCAAACCACGCTCAGTCTGGTAGCTAGCCCTACCAGATCAGGAGAGGGCTCTCTCCGGGTCAATCTTAGTAAAAATAATCAATAGGGTTTGAGATGACTTGAAATGAATATTGATTTTAGGCTAGGTAATAAGTGCAAGGATTTGATTTGATTTTTTGGGGGTTTTTGTTGGAATTAAAAGGAAAAGGAAAATTTGGGTCCGGGGATGAGGCCCAGTTTTTGCAGAGTTCTTATTGGGGCAAGGGAGGCAATATTTTTGATGCTTTAGATTGAATGAATGGATGAACCAAACTGATGAGGAGCTGAAGAGGGCAAGAGGCTGCAAGGATCCTCTTCAACAGATGAAAACATGTAAAACTAAACAAAATTTTAAGGCAGAGCACCAGCAAATTAATGAATTCTACCTTTGTCACTCATTTGTTTAATTTCAAAAGCAAAGAGAATGGAAATGGCATACATAAAACATCAATGAACTTACAATTACATGGAGAAAAACACCATCAAAACACAGAGCCACATGGATCCCAACAAGTGCTGCAAAACCCTAGTCTTTCCTTTGCCAAAAATGTTGAAATGAATGTACAATGAAGTGCCAAACAATTCCCAAGAGTCCAACCCTGAAAATGACTGATGAATTACATGATATAGACAATCCTAACCCATTACCATGTCTCTAGGGGTCGAGCTCATCATTCTAGGAGCTGTTTCAACCATATCTAAACTAGGAACTAGAAAATAGGCAATGAAACAACTTGCCTCTATATGAAAGGAAACTGATTCATTCACTTACATTTCACCTTTTGGTGAATGAATCTACTAAAACAAGTAAAAATGTGCCAAAGTTACATCATGGTCATGAAATTACATCAAGTTGGATCAATAGTTACATGAAAAAGTGAAACTAGTCAAAACTAAGCGAAATTCTGAGCTGAAGAGTGAAAAATAGGCCAAAATCCTCTATGCGTCGCACCCAAAATCTCTATGCGTAGCACAACTTTGGAGCTGATTTTGAGGCCCTTCCTAAAGTCCAAATTGAGCTCATGATAGCTCGTTGGAAATCCCTACCTGTCTACTTTCCAACCCAAGTGGAATTTCCAGATGTGGATGTCATTTTCCCCTCCAAAACGTTAATCTCCCAACACTGCTTTCGGTGGGTGCAAAAAGTGGCAGAAAGGCCATTTTTAGGGTGTTTTTGACCCTTTAGGCAACCCAGAACTTGATGAAATCCTTAGTTAATCCATGAGCATGCATAAATTTTCATAAAAAATCCAAAAATTCAAAGTTTTCCTCCTGAAGTGCTTCCAATTATAAGCGCGCGCCAAGTGGCGCTACGCGTTGGGCAGGAAAATTTGTTTTGTGACCAAAAATTTCAAAATTGAAAAAATTTTCTCCAAATTTGCTTAAATTTGGACTAAAGGTCCCTCATCAAGTATCATGCTCAGAAAAAGAAGCTTTGGCCAAGATTTGAAGCCGATCATGCCTTTTACGCCGCCTTAGTGCCCTCCTTAGTCTTGCCTTCGAGATTTGATCTTCGCTTTGCAAACATGAGTGCATGCCCAATAGTGGTTCTTCATGTGAATAAGAATGTCTTTGTCTTTTTTTGCCTTCGCCAGCAGCTTCTCAAGATGAATGTTGACTCTCTCTATCCAAATCTCCCACTCAATGGGTGTCATGTCACTTGGGCCTCTTTGGGAAGCTTGTCGGTCTTCACGGATGTTTCGCAACTCCATGACTACTTGTTGATCCTCCAATTGTTTATTCTTCTCCTCCAAGTAGTTTATGACCCATTTAGCTCTCTGAAAATTCTCGGTCAATGTCTCTATCTCAGCCTTCTACTCCTGAATGATCTCTCTCAGCTTTGAGCTTGGAGAGCTCAAGTCATCATCGATCAATACAAAAGCTGTGTCTTGGCCTCCTGAAGGGCCTTCATCCTACATAGGCTTCTTTCCTCTGTCTTGTACCTGTGATGATGGCAAAGAGATCCCTTCCACCCCAGGTGGAGATATTACTCGTCGGGCTGCTGTAAACAATCCTCTGACGCCTCTCTAATATGTAACAAACACTGGCACACTGATAGACTCTATCTCGGGACCTCCAGGCTGATGTGAAGGTTCACCTGGCTCATGAATAATCTCCAAAAGAGGCTGAGGGGCTGTAAAGAAGTCACAGGAAATAAAGTCCTCCCATGCAATGCCCTGCAATCCAAGCTGATGTACAACAATGATTTTGATGAGCACATAATGGTAAATGTTGTTGTACTACTGCTCGGGAGTCTTCTTTTGCACAAGAGTGGTCATTCTCTCTATGTTTCAACACATGAAATATGGAATGTTCATCATCCTTACTCTTGTGAAATGCATCAATAAGCGGATGTGGTATGCATAAAGGCATGAGAAGCGGCCCTCACAACTGAAGTATCTGATGATGAGCTTCATCAATGGCGCATAAGATTCCTTCAAAAACCGGAATGGGAATACCTTGTTGAGCTATCTAACATAGCTAGGCCTGATGTATGGTTCATAATGTACTCTTTCCACCTGCTGCCGTTTGTTCCACTGCTCACCCACATTCGGTATTCCTGTTGCTTGGGATATGGTTTCTGGTGTCAAAGTGAAATTTACCCCAGCAAGAGTTACATGAACATCATGCAAATGTAAGACAAATAAGTGAGCCAACTCGTGATGATGCTGAATCCGAGCAATCATCTCATAGTATTGATAGCATGACTGCTCCCGAAAACAAGCCATGGAAATTGGGCAGGCCTGCAGCTGAGTCAATGAGGTGGGTTCTTCTCTGACATGTTTGCCACCTTTACGAAGCCTTCTCGGTGCATGAAGCTCTGTGGTAGATTCACTGTCTTGCTCATATGATGACTCAGTGTCCGTCATGGTGTTACAAGTCTATGCCAAGTGTATGCTGATCTGTATGAGGTGAAAATAAGAATTTGGTGTATTTTCCTCCAATTGCCAAATGTGTGCCAAATAGGAAGGGACTGTGGGAAATATGGACAATGGGTATAGTGGACTATAATCAAGCGAGATTTAAAATACAAGGACAGTCACTTGATTATGTTTGGGGACTTTGGGATTTAGGAACTTTTTGCAAATGATATGGGAAGGGGGAAATGATAAGGAATGAAAGGATTTGAGGGATAGGGATAATAGGATTTTCGGAATAAGTGATATGAGTGGTTTTATAAGGGAATAGGGAAGGGATATTGATGATATTTTGACAGTGAGGAGGAAAAGAACCACAGGTGGGGAATGTGCTTTGAAGTTCTTGGCACCAAAATCAAATTTCAACACTCAAACTCAAACCCTAAGGAGCAGTTTTTTGATCAAATGATAGGGTTTATGTTTTCACCAATCAAATTCTTATATCCTTCCCTCCAAACAACACCAAACACAAGCTAATAGCAATGGCAAGGGCTCACAAAATTACTTGGATCATAGAAGGCTGAGTCGTTTTGAAATTCTATGGAGAAATGAAGAAAATTTCACTTGTCAGCTCTGTGCGCCGCACACACAAACCAGTGTGTCACGCCCTTTATATGCACCGTGCATGTTCTATTTTGCAAAGGAAGGGGCAGCTCTATGCGCCGCGACTGCTATATGCGTCGCGCCTTCTCCCAACGCGCCGCGCAGCAACTTCAATACACAGTCTCGGCTTCAAACCACGTTTTCGTTCCTCCACAATTGAACTCGACTTATTTGATGTCTCTTGAGTGCAAATGAATTGATAAATGTGGAAATATCTTATGTACACCAGGACTTTGATTTTTATTTTGAAATGACCCACTTTCTAATGTCTCAAATTTGGCACTTTTCACTTTTTTATACAAACTCTGTTTTTGTTTCCATTTTGACTTTTTGAGCTGAATGACGAAACTTTGTCTATTTTTGCAGGGATGGTTGGCATTGAATTTCGGCAAAGGATGACCAGGGCTGCACTTGAAGTACTTCATGACTGAAAAACTTTAAAAATTACATATTTATTACAAACAATAAATTTGACGATTTCTTCTTCAAAACAGAGTTTTGAAGAAGAATCATTCTCAAGCATTATTGATGATGAAAATTCTGGAATGAAATCTTATTAGAAACATCCTCATGTGCCTACTGGAATTATTTGAAATTTTGAAGACCAAACCCTAGACCTAATGACTGAAGTGACTCTTTGTTAGCCAAAAGACCAGACATGACTATAAATGACTGAAATCAAATTTGATGAATTCGAATGAACAGACCTGAGCAAGCAGGTACAAGACATGAGGGAAATATGAAGACAAGACCCATCCGTTAGAAAATCGATGCTCCTAATGGAATGCAACTGATTGGATGAATGAGACACCAAAAATGAAATTCCACAAAGAGTTTTTGATATCTGATGGAGGGATGAAAATCCCGACTCTAACATGCTGGATGCAAATGCACTGTCGATGGGCAGTCATTGAAGGATCTGGGCAAAGTTATCCATCGTCATGTTCCTTTGTTTTTTGAGGGCCTCCTCGAGCAATATTTTGATAGGATCTCCTGCTCCCTCATCTTTCTTTTTGTCCCCCATGGGCGTCCGTCGGGGTTTGCGAGGCTGATCTTGCAAAGGTTCCACCAGATTGAGCGCTAACTCCTTATACCCCGACCTCGTTGGGGACATGCAAAGAAGGATCAAGAAAAAGCAGACCGCTCTGATACCACTGATCCGGATTTATGCAGGAACGCAATAGAATATAGAAATAACCATAAACATAGAAATGTAGTGGAAATAAGGCTTTATTTCATTAATATCAAATCACAGAAATATGCTTACAAACATGATGGAAATAAAATACCTAGGGTACTGGTAGCAAATCTTTGAGAAGAGATGTGGCAGCTACAAACCTCTGAACTGTGTTACAATGAGGCTCGAGGGCCTATTTATTATGGAGAGCTCTAAACATCCAAAAACCTAACCCTAGGAGATGAAGCACCAAAACTATGGGCCCCGTTTGGGTAAATTGGTGTTTCAACTTCCAGGGGACGTGAATTTGGCATACTATGTCCGTTTGGGGCTTCAAAACGGCTCCGGAAGTTTAGTACTCGAAAAACTGCTAAAAATAGTAAGTTGTGAAAAAACTGAAAGAGACAATGGTGGGGCCCCAAGTGGAATAGGCAAGAGGCCACCAATATCCACCTGGATCAATCTGAGTATTATCTGAATTGGTTATGTTTACTATTTAAGTGCATCTATGATGTTTACTTAAGTTGCGAATATATTTGTGTTCTGGAATTAGCCTAAGTATATCTATGATCTAATATTGGCTGTGATTATAGTGTTCTATGATGATATCTGGTAATACGCACATGGATGTGAATGTAATTATTAGATCTAATATCTTTGTTATGGTTATATGTTGATTACACTATTAAAAGAGCTGAAAAAATAATCATTCTGTGAGAATCTAGAAAGTTATAACATAGATCTGCCTCGAATTACCTACTCCCTCTCAGGGTGCGGAAACCTGGTTCCAGCACCCTCCCATACTACTTCAGGTGAGACCTTGGCCTGCGAAAGTAGGTCATTGTCAAAAGTGCCAGTAGTATAGGGGTTTGTTGGAAAACCTTAGCCTCTGAACCTGGGTGAGGACCCCTCAAGCCAACAAGGATGCCATACTACCACATATATTCCTTTGGTTGATCTCAACAAGTGCAAAGTAGCTACTAGTAAATGAACCCAACATGGCCTTTGTTGTGTTATGTCTCTCAATACTTACCATAAATTGAACAAAAAAACTTGTAGATTTGTGAGTTTTTTATTTCGCTCACCAAACCAAGTCCTATGCAGTTTGATAAAGGATATGAAAATGGAAGATAAAGCCATTAGTGGAGCACTAGAAGGAGGAGAGAAGTGCGAGCAATTTCGTTTAGTGGAGTTGTATTGTAATTGGAGCATTAGAAGCAGGAGAGAAGTTCTAGCAACTTTGTTTAGTGGAGATGTACTGTAATTTTAATATTTCAAGCATTATCAACACAGAAAACATACATTGATCGTTTACCACATATTATAGTTTTATCTAGTCATATTTCAAAGATGATTACATTGGTTGGTTTGCGCAAACCTTTTATTCTGGTAATCAAAATGTCATGGATAACAACTGGGATGGTTTAATGCTAATATTGTTGGATAATGGAAGAATTTTTTTTAATTAAAGGTGATTATATCATTATTATATTTTAATATGGAATAGCATATTTTGTTTATTTTATAATTAAAATAGTTTGACTTTCAATTAATTATTTTAAATATAATAATTATGTTATTATTACATTTTCTTATTATGGAGGGTTAAGTTAGGTGGTTTTCTAGGGTTTGAGTGGCATCGCTGAAGCCTGCGGTTTTATCTCATAGTGCAGATCATGGCAGCAGTCGGAGGGGGCAAGTTGACCCCCTCCTATTGTGACTTAATCATTGGAAAGAACAAGAAGCCAGAGACCTCCTTCTTCACTAAACTCACCAAGTATAACACCTTTCACTCATCCAGACTGAGAAAGTATGCAGAAACTGACAAAACACCAAAAGGAATCTCAAAAAATGACAAGATGGCTTCGGTTTCAGCCACAAAAGAATCTTTGACGTAGCTAGAAGGTTTGAAACCTAGGACTGAACACCCCCAGGAAGGAAGACCCCAAGGAACCCCTACAAAGGCCAATGACAACTGCAAACCCAAATCATCGAAGATACAGGTTCTGGAAATCCAGGACCCGAAGTGGCATCATATCAGAATTTTATACAGGAACATGCAGTCATCCACAAATTCATGGCCATCTGGCCCACTGAAAAATCTCTAAAAGTATGGATTCAATCAAAATGGATATTTAAGGGAGAAATAAGACTACAATTGGGATCAAAAGGGTTCTTCACAGTCATATTTGACCTCTTAGAAGACAAGGACATAATCTTTGAAGGAGGACCATACTTCCTCGACTCGACAAGGTTATACATGCGCTACTAGAAGGAGAACTTCACACCAGAAAAAGAAGACTTCACGAGAGTACCGGTTTGGGTCAGACTTTACTCACTACCCTTTGACTACTGGTCTCCATCTGTGCTTAAAGGGATTGGATATGAGATAGGTGAATATATAAAAATTTCAAAGGGGACCAGGAATGGCCATTACGTCTCCCTTGCCAGAATATTCGTGCACATGGATGTCTTTAGGGATTTACCAGAAGCAATAATGTGGGTCTTCAAAGATGAAACTTGGCTTCAAAATATTGATTATGAACACATACCATTCCGTTTCCAAAAGTGCCATGAGCATGGACAACTATTAAGAGAATGCCCTCTGAACAAAGCACCCCCCTCCCCCCCCATCTCAAAAAAAGACAGAGGAACTTTCACCAAGGTGGGACCGAAAAATAGGAATAATAGGAAGAAGTAAAGCAAAAAAGAGCACAACCAAATAGCCAAAAAAAAAAGATTTGAAGTATTACAGGAAGAGAAGGAAGCAACAACGGCAAGGAGAAGAAATAAGGAAGAAAATCTAGAAATATTTCAAAATCATAATATTCACACTCCAGACCAAATGGGACAACCCGAGCAACAACAACCAGAAGAAGAAAATAATACAGAGGATGCATATGTGGAAAGCATCTCTGCAACAAACATATATGCCCCCCAAAGAGTTGTGGAAAGAATTCAAATGTTGAAGTCAGTTTCAACTATCATAGAAGTCATCCCCTTGCCATTCAATATTATTGCGGGGGACTTCAACATGATTATGAACCGAAATGAAAAGAAAGGAGGACTCTACAAATTGGACATGGATTCGAAAATATTTCAAGAAACTCTGGACAAGCTGTGTCTAATAAACATTCCAACTGTTAATGGAACATTCACATGGAATAACAGAAGAGGAGGATTCAGGCATATAGCTTCAATATTAGACTGCTTCCTAATCTTGGAAAATATATTCCTGACCTCTTGGGAAACGTATGTCATAATCCTACCTCAAATGGGTTCTGACCATTGGCCCATTGCTCTGCATTTCCAAATTTCCAATGGCCCCAAAAATCGTCCTTTTCAATTTGAAAACTTCTGATTGGAGCACCCTGATTTCACAGCATGCCTTAAAGATTGGTGGGAAGGGACACCATCACAAGCATGTACGCGAATGTTTAAATTTCAACAAAAGATAAAGAGTGTCAAACTCAAAATCAAGCACTGGAACAAAGAGGTCTTTGGAAACATTTTCATAGATAAAAAGAAGTTGGAGAAACAAATGGATGACCTTCAGCAAAAGATCATACTCAATGGCATCTCAGACCACAAAAAAAGAAGAAGAGGAAACTAGTCTTCGCAAAAAATGGGAGGAAAGAGTAATAAAGGAGGAAAATTTGGGGCATCAAAATTCTAGAATTCAGTGGCTCAAATGTGGGGAGCGAAACTCTTCCATATTTCACCATTCAATGATTCAACATAGAAAGCATAATAGGATCCTCTGACTCAAAACCAAGGATGGCAATATGATCCACACCCATGAAGACATTGAGGAAGAGTTGAATGATTAATATAGCAATCTTTTAGAGAATCCAAGGGGAAACAGAAACAGAGCAATTAGAAAAATAATTGGTAACATCCCAACCATTCTTAATGAGGATCATAAGAGGATGCTCCTAAGAGAAGTTTCCATGAAGGAGGTTGAGGAGGCGGTCATGTCCATGCCCAATGGGAAGGCCCTTGACCCGAACGACTTTACCATTGATTTTTACAAATTTGGTTGGCCCTTCATGAAGGATAAAATGCATGCCCTAGTGGAAGACTTTAGAACCAATAAGACAGTTTGAAATCTCTCAATGCCACCTTCCTTACTCTCATTCCCAAGGAGGAAGGGGTTGAAACAACAAATCACTTTAGAGCCATTTCCCTCTGCAATGTCATATAAAAAATCATATCTAAAGTGTTGGAAAACAGAATCAAAGTAATTCTTCCCCTCCTCATTTCCTCCAATCAGTCAAGGTATGTGGAAGGGTGCCAAATTATGGACATCATAATCCTATCTCATGAACTAATTCACTCTCTTAAGTCTGCAAAGAAGCCAGGAATGATAATGCAACTTGACATGGTGAAAGCCTTTGATAAGCTGAGCTAGGATTATATGAGGGAAATCCTGAGAGCCTTTGGCTTCAACCAGGACTGTAAAAATTTGATTATGGCCTTGGTCTTTGGAGCCTTCCTCTGCATTCTCATCAATGACTCTCTCTCCAAGCCCTTTTTTCCGTCTAGAGGCATAAGACAAGGAAACCCCCTATGTCCCTTTCTCTTTTTCATAATAGTTGAAGGCCTCAACAGAACTTTAAAAGTTTCCAATCTCAGAAATACCCTCATGGCCTCAAGCTACACAGTAATTCCCCCCCTTCTACCCACCATCAATTTTTAGACAACATGCTTCTCATGGGCATACCCACGATCAACGAAGCATCTCAATTCAAGGTCATTCTCAATTGCTTTTGTGATGCCTAAGGGACCTCTGTCAACCTGGAAAAATTGAAACTTTTCTTCTCCAATACTCCCCTGGCCACCTAGAAAAACATCACCAGGACCTTAAGTTTTCAATGTTGCTCCCTTCCTTCTAAATACCTAGGTGTCCCTCTTATAGAAAAGTCTTTCAAAAAGTATAATTGGGAAGACCTACTCAATAAACTCCGCAAAATACTTTCCAATTGGATCTTTAGATCGTTAAATTTGGATGGACGTTTGGTCTTGGTGAAATAAATGTTGCAATCCATACCCATGTACCTTTTCTCAACGCTGGCAGCCCCCAAGTCTGTCATCAATGCGATCTAAGGTAGACAAATAAACTTTCTCTGGAAAGGCTCACACACAAAAAAATGGGCTCTAGTGGCTTGTGACACTGTCTACAAGCCGAAATGAAATGGAGGCCTTGGTTTGAGGGATATTGACATCCTGGGAAAGGCCCTAGGAGAAAAACTTGGTGGAAGTGGCTTGACAAACCAGACACGCCTTGGGGAATCATGTGGAAATCCAAATATGCACCCAACCAATCCACAGAATACCTTGTCAGACTCACTAGAAGCATGAAAGGATCAGTCACCTGGAATCAGGTGTAGGATAACAAAGACATCATCCAAAGCATTGCTTCTGGGAAATTGGAAATTGAGAACAAGCTCTCTTCTAGGAGGATGCATGGAAGCAACTTCCAATCCTAATCGAGGATCAATTCACACCACTTTGCACTGTAGTGCAAGGGAAATGCAAATACAGATTGGCTCAATACTAGAAGCCTAGCAACGATAACGATAGATGGAGGGAATGGCTTGATGTCAATTACTAGAATCCTCTACTAGATGGTGTGGACTGTGCCGCATTTGAAAACATAATGTAAGAAATGAATATCCAATTTGATGAAGGGAAAGATAAGCTAAGGTGGGGAAAAAAATCGGTGGGGCACTTCAATCTCAAGGAGACTTACAAGTATAAGGCAAACCACGATCAAATCCAACCGCGACAGAAGTGGAAAACTTTATGGAACATACAACTTTGGCCAAAAATCTCCACTTTCTATGGCTTACAATGCAGGGAAAAATTATAACCTGGGATAATATTCTCAAACGAAGCTTTGTAGGCCCTTCTAGGTGCCCTTTATGTGAATAGGAGGGGGAAAGCATTAATCATTTGCTAAACATTTGTAATTATAAATTCTCTCTGGGATTGGGCGGGTTTGGTCTTCAGAACCTTAGACATAAACAAGGAGTCTATCCTGAGCACCCTGGAGAATTGGAGAACATCTATATCTACTCACCCTTTGGTCGACAGAGCTTAGAACATCATCCCAAGCATCATATGTTGGGTTTTCTGGAAGGAAATAAATGTAGGAATATTCAGAGAAAATAAGAGACTGGAAGAAGACATCCTTACCTCAATTATGCATGTGGTCGGGGAGTTTATCGCAGTGGCCAATTTGCCGGATTTTGATGGTCCGCCTCGTCCATCAGATCTTAGAATCATCCAACTCCTTGCGCTACATTCCTCCACCTTGACTTCCAATATCCCGACCATGGCGTGCATAGAGGCCCCTGATATGTGGAGGCCTCCAGATAAAGGCATCCTAAAATTAAACTATGATGGCGCAGTGAAAGAAAATCAGGTGCAACAAGTTTTGAGGGTGGTTTTAGGAATTCGAAGGGAAAAACACTGTGGATCAATGTTGGAAACCTTGTTAATTCCACCAAAAACATTGCAGAGCTCCTTGCCCTGGAGCATGGCTTGGATATCCAAACTCCATGGTTTTTGGTTGATCATCGTCGAAGGAGACTCCACCCTCGCCACCACAGCCTTCTGCAAGCTACAAGGCGGCAACGTGGTTGTTATGAAACCAGCTCCAAAAATAGAAGAGAAGAGAGATCAATGCCTTAGAAATCAACCAATTCGAGGAGGAAACCTCCAATACATTACATAAATGAACAATTCTTGGATGATTCAAATGAAAAAAACCTCCTTTCTATATATAGGAGTCCATGGGGCCACAATGTAATCCTAGCCAACCTAACAATAATAATGTAAGGGCACAATAATAACAATATGGGGGTTACAAGGTTACAACAATAACAACAATGGGGTTACACTAGCAACAATAAGGGACTATAATAGTAATATAGGGACCTAACAGCGGTTGACAAGGTAATATACAATTGGAGACTCAACAAAACCCTCCACCGTGTTTGGTAGCACATCATGATGTTGAGTGGGCTCCACTTCCAAGATGTAAGACGTAAAGCCAACAGCCTAGAAGATGGGTTGGAAAACAAGGGTACAAGTGGCAGAGCTCGAATCCTCTCCCTTGCATGGGGGGGACCTCGGGGAAGATACACTCCGCAAGGACTACACACACATAAATAACAATGACAATAAAAGACGGGGGAGCCTCTACATGGAGATCATCGGTCAGGACTCTGGTCAGTTTCAGTACAACTCTCATACCTCCCTATTATGAATTCCTCCAGGCGCGACAATCCCAACCCTTCGCAAGCAGCTAAGACATGCAAGAATATGGTTATACATCATATTAGTTGCCCTCTGGATCCCTCGACCAATATCCAGCTTTACTATCTCATGTTGTTGTTGTACCTCACCCAAGAAGCATTCAATGGTGCACTCATGGCTACCTCTCTCCAGACTTGAGATGTTGTCGACTCTCCCTATGAATACCCATCTCCACATGCCCAGAATTCCATCTCTCATTTCAATTGTGCCCCTGCTCTCATTTCCTTTTCCCCACCCCTTTCACCTGGACCCCCTCTCTTTGTTCTAATGCCTCCGCATCGTGACTTTTGTTGAGAAATTAGGGATTTTATTAAAATTTCTCTTTCTTGATAATTACTTGTGATTTTGTTATGCTTCTTCTACTTTGATCTTATCTTCATTACACTATTATGTTCTTCATCAAGTCAATTATAAAATGCACAAGAGACAAAATTTAGGCTAGCAAGCCAGGGCCAAAACGTCTCCCTCTTGGAGAGGAAAACCCGATAGTAATTCTTCGTATAGATCTTCAATTGAAAAATACCATTACCATAACACAGACCCTTGATAGCAGTATACCTCCAAGACCTTTGTCACTTCTCTTCTTGACTTCTCTAGTTGATCCCTCCTTTCTGCACTGCACTGCACCAGTACTAGGAAACTCAGTTCCTAGCTCTAAACTGCGTGCTCTCCTTCTGCCCTTTCTTTGATCTGACCTTGGATTTCAAGAGACTCCTTGGTGGTCTCTTTCCCGCACACTTCATATTTATCTAAAACTCAAGACCAAGCCTTATAAGGATCCCTTCTCCTTTTTGTAGATATATTCGACCCTCTTGAAATAACCGAATTGTAATTACCTTTACACCTTGCAGACTTTCCTCCTTCTACACTCCTTCTCTTCTAGATGTAGTAGACTTCAGTTTCCTTGAACTTGTGTGTGACAGCCCAAGACAGAACTGGAGTTGTCCTCCTTCATTTTGTGAGTACCTTCTTGAGATATGTGAGGATGGAGCACACTTTAAGACAGAGATAGCACACTTGTATCTTGACCCAATCACAGATCCCTTTCGTTGAAATTCCTTGTCTTCTTGCACTGAATTACAGACCCTTTACTCCGCACTTTTCCACATAAATTTTTCCAGATTATTATTCTCAAATGAGGCCGCAGTCCTCCTTATATAGGGACTGTCTTTCCTATCCTAGGCCAACATGATCACCTGTGAGAGGGCCGACTTCATCAAAGAGACTTTTCATCATATTTGAGTTGACTTTGTGGAGCATATTGACAAGGTATTGGAGCATACAATTACATCAATAATTTGTCCCTTTACAAGTCTAACATCACTTCATATACATGAATCTAAATTATATTTATGTCAAGCTGACAAACTCCCATTAGAGGAAATTTCAGCCTAAAAGTTCCCATGAAATTTTCACGTACATAATATGTAAACCAATCAAAATCCTTTAAATTTGAAAAGAGGTAAATGTAAATATTTTGGAGGGAAAAAAAACTATTTTTTTTAATTGTATTTTTGGTTTATCTCCTTATTGGTTTACTCAAATTTCAAGTGTAGACACTCATTGGATGCAGAATTAAATTACAGATCCAACGAGTACCCATTATGCATACTTCCGAGAAGACCCATATTGATAAAAATTGTAGATACATTAAAAAAACGTGTTGAAGTATGCATAATGGGTACTTGTTGGATCTGGAATTTAATTATGCATCCAATGAGTGTCTATAATTTGAATTTTGGTAAAAATATAAGGCGCTAAGCCAAAAATACAATTAAAAAAAACAGTTTTCTTATTTTCCCTCCAAAATTCATAACTCTTATTTTATTATCTTATAATTTTTCCTTAGGAGGCCACTTTTAGGTTGAAATTTCCTCTAATGTAAAGACATCAAGAAGAAGTCTTTGACCTATAATAAAAACTCATTGCTCATGAAACCCTTGATGGAAGTATTACAAAATACATTTTATTATATGTGTCTTCTTCATTACATAAATTCATAATTATAAGTCATTATGAAGACCAAACCTAGTTACATTTTTCAACACTCCCTCTTAACTAGGGAGGTATCCATAATGGTACATGGTCACTCTAAATCTGAAAAATCTCATAAGAAGAATCAGATTGGTAATCCCATCTGTGTGGCATCATATCAACCAGCATTGTCTTAGTGCAAGGCCTTAACCAACAACTCCATCTCTCCATGAAACCATGAGCTCCAATGCTGGCGAGAACAATGATTTATAGACACCTTCATCATTGTCTCTCTTGGATCATACCCCACCCGAGTTCACTCAAGGTATTTCCACCAGGACTATTCTTATCCTGGATTCCCAATCCTCAAAGAATATTGGTCCTATATGACTACTCTTATCTTGGATGCCCTAATACATCCTCAAAGAGTATCAGATGCCAGATGATTACCCAATCCTCCATTATGTCTTCTCAGGTGAAGACCATAATGATGTGTCTATCCATTCTCTCCTCATGGCCTTCACTAATAATTATGGTTGTTAGTCCTGGTCTAGTACATGACACATGAATTAGAAAATCATATTTGTCACTTCCTTTTAATTTAGGAAGGACATATTCCAATGTACTCATTCCTATACAAGGAATGTATCTAATCTCCCTCTCGGCTTAGGAATTACCAAGTTTCTTCCAAGTAAGAAACTTATTAATAGGCTCCCTCTTAATCAGGGACCTGTAGCAACAATGATGGAATACCCAGATGCTCATGAAGAACTCATTTCTTCGATGTCATGAATTTCTTCGTTCTTGAGGAGCATTCATCTTTGGGATCTCTTCATAGGGCAAAAATCATCCATCACTTTCATCCACGAGTCATGTCTCCTATCATAAAGTGATCCATCTGGTCTAAATTCATGTTATGTTGCTTTCCTTCGAACCATATTTCTTCCAAGGATCTTTTATCTTGCCATATGGTTATCAACTTGTGGAAGACATATACTACCCTTTGGCAGCCCTGCATAAGCTCATCCAGATATTATTCAATTATAAACATGAACACTTAAATAAAAAATTACCTTAATGATGATCTTTTATCATGACATCTTCTTATAGGCATCGACATCCTTTGTACCAATGGACACATATCTCTAAATATGTGTATTTTCAAGGATCTCCATCGTTTATGGACTTCTATCAGAGTCTACATATCTTCCTAGGAGATTTTCTAGTCAAATCTTCTTATTTTCCTTGGATGTTGACTGCCTCTTTCCATGGTTGCACTTCTCATGATCTCTTCTTTTTATTTCTTCGCACATTTTATTTCATTCCTAGGAACTTCTAATGTGGAGTTCTTTGGTAATGTACAATCACCTCATATTTCATATGAGGACATATTATGTTGATTTCATCGAGTGTGGATCATACCTATTGGAAACCTGTGCATCGAAAGAGCTTATAATTTCTTTTTTATCATACTTCTAAAGATAGAAGTACACTACCTGTAACCATATGACATGAATTCATAGCATCCAGTGTAAGCATATATATATACCTCATCCCTTTCCTTTAAGTCATCCTGCAATAGTTTTCCTTAGAATAAAAATGTTCATTCCCTTGACATGCTTCATCAATATGGCATGACATCCTAATCCCAGAATTCTGCAAGTTAGAATTCTTGATGAAACCTTTTTCTTTATTTCTAACCAGTGAATCCAAAGAGGACTCCATTAGAAAATGTTAGCACATGTTTCTATATTGATTATAGAATGATGAACCTTGATCTAGATGACTGCCTTCCATAAATGTTGTTTTTAGTGAGGTTCCCAGGAGCCACTTATTTCATAGCATTGTAGTCATATAAATTTGTTTCAGACATCCTCCTATGAAAAGTGCTCCTTCTTCAATGCTTCTATCACGATGCCAGTACTAAAGAGATGCATTTATCTAATATACAATGCTTCCTAACATATTATTTTACAACAGACAGATACTTCTTAAAGAGGAATATGATCTCAATCATAGTAGAGATCTTTCACTTATTCTTTCTCAAGTTTCTTTGAATCAGGTTCTTCTATTTCTCCAGCGACATGGGCTTCTTCCTTTTTCCTCTTGTCCCTTTTAGATTTGGGACAATCCATGTTATAGTACCCAAGTTCATTACATCCATAGCATCTTATTTTGTCTATATTTCTCTTTCTATTATGAGGACCAAATTTACCAAATCTTCCCTTTCTCCTTAACATGGCAGCATATGCTTGATTTTCTTCATTTGATCATGCATTAAATTTAGTTTTTAATCTAGTCTCTTCTATCTTACATAGAGACCATAGATCCTGGAATGGTGTTGCTTCTTTCTTCCCATATATACTTGAAGTGAAGTTTCCCCATCCCTCTAGTAGAGCATTCAACACCATTGTAGTCATTTCTCTATCAGACATTACTTCTACCAATTCTTGCAGTTGATCCCGTATCTCAGAAATATTCATAAAATATGAAGTTATTCCTTCCTCTATTGACACTTTCAATTTGTATAGTTATTGTCTCAGAGATATTACTTCCCCTGAAGTACTCACCAAGAATAGCTCCACCAATTTGTCATATATTTCTTTTGAAGTTTCTAGTTTTGATACATAGGGAATGAGAGTCCCTTATGGATTCTATAAGAATCCTTTGGGATCTTATGTCTCCCTTCATGTATTTGGCATAAGCTTGAGTATATTATTTTGAAGGTTTAGTTGTTGACCCTTTGATATAGTCCATGACTTCCTTTTTCAATCAACTTTAGATTTGCCCTTTTCGTCCATGCAAGAAAATTTGAAGATCCAGACAATTTGTTGCTTTCCTTGCAGAAATTCACTTCATCAATATACTTACTTGAGTAGATGTTTTTCTTCTTCTATCAGCTTCCTTGTCGATGAGGTAGATAGTAGCAGGAGCTCCCTCTTAGATAGACTTCTTTAAGAGTGGTGAAGAGAGGTTGATCTCCTTGGATCCTTGATGATGATGAAGATCAAGGATGGCTTGATGATGACTTAAGCAAAATGGTGGTTTGATGATGTCTCCAACAATGTGAACTTGGATTCAATCACTAGGTATTTTTAGAAGATAATGATCACCTCCTTGAATTTGCTTTTCCTTGATGCCTTGAGATTTTCACCAAATCCTTGCAAACTATGAAGGTATTTCTCCTTGGATCTAGGGTTTGGTTCCTCATTGTAGGTCTTATTCAATGTAGATCCTTTACTTTTCTTTGACATCTTCTAGAGAAATTATCGTTGATATCTTCTTTGAAGTTTGATCCTTGTGCCTTCTTGTTAAACTGCCCTTTCTTGTCTTCATCACCTTAGTTATGATACCATGTTGAGAAATTAGGGCTTCTATAAAAATTTCTCTTTCTTGATAATTACTTGTGGTTTCGTTATGCTTATTTTACTTTGATCTTGTCTTCATTACATTATTATGTTCTTCATCAAGTCAATCATCAAATGCACAAAAGACACAAAATTTAGGCTAGCAAGCCAGGGCCAAAACCTCTCCCTCTTGGAGAGGAAAACACGATAGCAATTCTTCTTATAGATCTTCAATTGACGAGTACCATTACCATGACACAGACCCTTGAAACCAGTATGCCTCCAAGACCTTTGTCACTGCTCTTCTCAGCTTCTCTAGTTGATCCCTCCTTTTCGCACTACACTGCACCAGTACTAGGAAACTCAGTTCCTATCCCTAAACTATGTGCTCTCTTTATGCCCTTTCTTTGATCTGACCTTGGATTTCAAGAGACTCCTTGTTGGTCTCTTTCCCACACACTCCATATTTCTCTAAGGCTCAAGATCGAGTCTTATAAGTAGCCCTTCTCCTTGTTGTAGATATCTTCGACCTTCCTGAAATAACCGAACTATAATTGCCTTTACACCTTGCGGACTTGCCTCCTTCTACGCTCCTTCTCTTCTTTATGTAGTAGACTTCGGTTTCCTTGAACTTGTGTGTGGCAGCCCAAGACAGAACTGGAGTTGTCCTCCTTCACATTGTGAGTACCTTCCTGAGATATGCGAGGATGGAGAAGACGTTAAGACAGAGATAACACACTTGTATCTTGACCCAATCACTCCCTTTCGCTGAAATTCCTTACATACCCTTTACTTCGTACTTTTCCACAGAACTTTTCCGAGATTCGTGTTCTCAAATGAGGCCACAGTCCTCCTTATATAGGGATTGTCTATCCTGTCCTAGGCTGACATGATCACCTGTGTGAGGGTCGACTTCATCAAGGAGACTTTTCATCATATTTGAGCCGACTTTGTGGAGCATACAATTACATCAATAATTTGTCCCTTTACAAGTGTAACATCACTTCATATAAATGACTCTAAATTATATTTATGCTATGTTGCACGAGGACCCATCCTCGCTATAATTCATGTCGTTCCCTCCGTTCCGGCGTACCACGGACTTTGGAACTTGTCGGAAACGTTCCAGATTTGTCGGGGATTCCATCGGGGACTTGGGGACTTCAAGGCCGTCCCCTTGCTGTCCCTCAAAAATTCGGGGACTTTTTGGGCACTTCCAAAATATCCCTCAATAAATTGGGGACTTCTAGACGTCCCCAATAAAATTTAAAATCATAAGTTAAAAAAAAAATTAAAATTTTTCATTTTTATAAAAAAAATAAAACAAAATTTATATTAAAAAAATATAAATTCCTAAATTACATTTACCCTAACCTAAAGGCTAATGCATATACCTATCAAACTTAAAATATTTACGATTTACCATTTTAGCATTTGGCAGCTACACTAGTGACTATATTATTTTTAAATTTAAATTTTTGTCATTTTGGTTCTTGGACTATAGTCTATGACTATAATTTATAAATTTATAATCCATGGTTTTCTACTTCTAGGATCTTAATTTGAGATTTATATTTTAATTTTAATGAATTGTTCATGTTTACATCTTTATTAAATTTTAGTACTATTTAATTTTACGCTTTAGCTGCTATTTAAATTTTGAAATCATTCATCATGCATTAATGATCATAGAATGATTATGTAGATATTAGACAGTAGTAGATTGTAGGTTGTAAGTTGTATGAAACTAATAGTACTTCTTAAGTTATGTAATGATGATGAAATTTGTTTCTGTGATGCACAATTCTCAATGACGATTAGATACTATTAGACTATTAGTATTAGTCTTTAAATTTATCATTTTAGTATTTTATTTATTTGGTTCATGTTTAATTTTATTTTAATTTTAATTTTTTAATAAATAATTAATATAATAAATAGTTTCCACACTTGTCATCCCCAACCCGCCATCCCTTGAAAATTTGGGGGTGCGCTCTAGCCATCCCGGAAACTCATCCCACTGTCCCCCCATCCCCCCATCCCCACAGCCAGTGCAACATAGTATTTATGACAAGATGACAAACTCTTAAAGACATCAAGAAGAAGTCTTTAACCTATAATAAAAACTCCTTGCTCATGAAACCCATGATGCAAATATTACGAAATACCTTTTATTATCTTTGTCCTCTTCATTATATAAATTCATAATCATAAGTCATTATGAAGACCGAACCTAGTTACACTTTTCAACAACTCCACCTCTGCTCCCCGTCGTGGTCGGGGTTGTAACAATAAGCGTTGGGATAATCCTAGCATGCAACCCTGCACCAGGGCAGAGGCTGCTGCCAGAAGAGCAGCCTTAAATTATAGTGTTTCGGTTTCCTCGGACGCTCAAATTCAAGTTAATGCCCTTGAACTTCAGGCAAGGAATCTCAGAAGATCAATTACCTCTGGAGATGTAGACACTCAGTTTGAATGGATACCAGACCCTAGATTAACCAAAGCTAGGGAAAATATGCACAGTCGTACCGTAGTGAAGACCATGGTGGGCCTTGCTCTCCAAGAGTAGACAGAGAAATCCAAAGCCTTGGAGGAAAAAATCTATTCTCTCATCGATAAATTCACTGTTTTTTATTTTGTTCACCACTGACGCTTCGTCAACCGGGACTCTCCACACTACCCCTTGGTAAAGCGCAGCATGGCTTCCATGCAAACCAACGAGGGAGCCTCTCCCAATGTCAAAAAAGAACAGGCGGGCACCTCTACTCTTCAACAGGCAGTCGAGGACACCTTGGCTGGCAACACTCCAGAAAAGGCAATCACGCTTGGAGACAACCCGTCGGAGGAATAACAACAGGCCTCTCTGCTTCCTGGTACTATAGCTTATACAGTTTTGTTTCTTATGCTTCACAGCAACCTGTCTCTACAGATCTGGTCATCTCGAAATGGCCTCGGTTGGATTTTACATTTTGTTTTTTGATAGCACTGCACCACAACATCAGTCCATGTATGTCAATTATGGTGTTACCTCTTAGCCCTGGAAAAGAGATTTTTTGTAACCTGTGTAATATTTGGGGTATTTTTGCAACCTATGTGATATATGGGGTACAAGCTTCTCGCTAGTGACATCTCACTATGCATGTAATTACAATTATTTGATATAATAGAAGTTTTTATTTACCAAAAAAAAAAAACATTTTATTATTATTTTATAATAATTTTGAAATAGGTCAATATTAAATTAAATATGGATAATTATAAAAATATTTTTAGTTTTAAATTATAATTAAATAAAAAACATTTAACTCACTATTTTATTTACTTTGAAATAATTTAATAAATAAATAAAATTAATTAAAAAAAAATCTACAAATTATATTATAACTTCAAATATCACTTACAAATTGTACTATTGTTTTTGGAGATTTCAGGAAGAGATTACACAGTTCTCTTTCGGAAATCTCCAACAATATGAATCACTGTGAAAGTCTCCAATCACTTAAATTGAATTTAGCATTGGAATACCAAAACTATAAACCAATATCCATGAGCAAGCAGAAATGGCAATACACTTACCAATCGTACTGTGTAATCGAAACTTACACTCATTGAACATGAATCACTGTGAAAGTCTCCAATCACTTAAACCAATGTCCATGAGCAAGCAGAAATGGCAATACACTTACCAATCCTGCTGTGTAATCGAAACTTACAGTCATTGAACATAATCCTTTTTGATGTGGCGAAATCAATCCACACATACTACATCCATTAATACCACAGGCACATAGTTACATCCAATTATATCACAGGGTTAAAATTTGGAAACAAATTTGTGTTGTTTAATCCATTTCTATCTCAATCAATTCAATGTAACGCATGTCTCATTAACCTCACAATTTTGCAAACAAAGATAAAAATTATATAACCATTGTCATGATATTTATATTTTATAAATAATAATAATCATTTAATAAAATGAGCCATCATTGTAGAAATGACTTTGATATATACTAATTATTTAACAAAATGAAGCATTAATCATATGTCATGATATTTATACTTAATAAATAATAAGTGATATTTATACTTTATAAATAATTACAAGTGGAATCGCTGGGAAGCAGCTAGTTCCTACCTCTTTGGAATCAATCTAAAGACTCTTGCTAATTGGTTCCAATGAGTCAAGGTTTGATTGTATCTCAGCGCACTCTCCCCTCCCATTTTATTATAAATTGGAATAGCTGGGAAGCAACTAGTCCCTACCTCTTTGGATTCAATCTAACAACTCTTGTTAATTGGTTCCATTGAGTCAAGGTTTGATTGTATCTCAGCGCACTCTTCCTTTCTCTCTCCTTCCCTCCCACTCTTTCAGAACAGTTAGGGTTCTTTACGTTGAAGAGGAACCAATGCAAATTTAAGCATATAGAACAGTGTTAAGTTATGCAAATTGACACCTATGTACAGAAAATAAACACGGTTTGGAAATTGGCCTGGCATCTCTCCCTCATTTTTCACATTGCCAAACTCTGCTATTGTGAACGGAGAAAATACACTATATCAGGATTTCCACAACCACCAAAAAAACAATTCCTAATATGCAACCGTCAAGAGGTTCATTCAACTCAACCTCTTCTCAAGATAGAAGTGTCAAGATTCCACCAGTTGTTCAAGATACTTTCTGCCACATTGTGAATGATTTGTACTTTTTGAAGTGCACGTGAACTCTTTAGAAGACTATAGGTCCAGCTTTAAGATCCTAAAGCTCCTCTCCCCATGCCCTCCCAAGGTGACCTTTCTCTTTTGGTAACGGCTATCACCTGTGTTAGCTTTACAGAACTCAAATTGCAAAACTCGAGGGCCACACCAAATAAATGAGCATGTCTGTAACCAAAGGACTCTGTTGATCCCAGCTACCCTACCATTTTTGCATTAAAATTTTCACCCTCTTCACATTATTCTTCTTACAATCCTGTAGTTATCATTTCTTTTATTTTATTGAAAATATTATATCCAGGGTACATTTACAATTCAGTGCTTTCAAAATGGAATTTAGGTGCCATCGAGACAAAGCTACAGACCATAAAGCGTAAAGTTCTCCTTACGGGTATGTTAAAATGTGAACAGATTGGCACGAAAATGCTTCACATATATAACATTGCAGATTTTCAGATAATTCTAGCAACAAATTACTCGATCCTTTTCTTGTAAAAAATAGGATTAAGCAAAATGCTCCAATCTCATCAGTTTCCTTCATTTCTATCTTCAGGACTTAATAGGGGAGGAGTCTTCTATTTAAAATCCAATAATAGCAAGGCAAACGACAGTACCGTTGTAACGTCTCGCTCTTAATTCAAGACTCAAAAAGACAAACCCCATTGCAATGTTTGTTTCTGTGACTAGAATATACATCATAAATTAGCAAGATCCTCCCCTCAAGAAGATACAGATTCATATTGAAATTCATAAGGGTTCCGCATCGATATCTACACAAGAAACTGAACTCTGTATACACTATTTAGATTCATATAGATATTCATAAGGTGTTCCTCATCAATATCTACACAAGAAGCTGAACTCTATAAACGTTATTTAGATTCATATAGAAATTCATAAGGTGTTTCTCATAGATATCTACACAAGAAGCTGAACTCTATAGCCATTGCAGCCCAACAGAAGGGTAGAAAATCATTCGTTTTTCTTCTCAGAATGAGGCAGCATTTCCAGCATAGAGAAGACAAAGCAGGGGTTAAACAGGGAAGGCATAGGTGGCTTACCATAGGCCACAGCCATCTGCCCTTGGCTTTCCTTCTCAGATATAATGAATTCCTCCCCATGACATGTGGCTCCTTCCCATGATGTTTTGACTGGGCTTGAAATACATGTTTGTTGGCTGATTCTGCTGGATGAACCATTCTGCAATACACGTATGCATGTAGTCAGGCTCCTAATGTAAAAAAATTGACTCCACAATGGGACAATCTAATTTGGCCTTTTCAAGAACCACAAGGCTTTAATCTCATTGTACTAGTTTTTTTTCGATAGTGTAATATTCCCTTTCTTGATCCATTCAAAGTGGATAGAATCAATCCATGATACTTACCGTGGTATTTTCCCATGGTATTGAACCATGGTATTTGTTTTTGGTTTTTGAGAAAAATAATAAAATAAAGTCTCTAGAAAGTCCATCAAGCCTATAAAAGGGGAGATAAGCTAGGCATTTAGGATCAGCCTGGGATTATCTATCTTATTATGTTTGGGTTGAGAACCTGGCCTGGCCAGTTCTATATTTGTCATTGTCAAGCAGCTATGCATGCCATTTGTAGGATTTTATGGTCTGGGCATGTATTTTACTTTTTGGCTGCATTTCTTGTGTTATGGTTCTTGATGAAAGACTGTATTAAATGAGAACACTAATATGTTTTAGATCTATCAAAATTTTTTATTGTTTGGAATCTCAGTGGTATCAGAGCTGTGTGCATCCTGCTAGCCTGAGAGTTTTATGCAAGGAACTTCGGTGAAATTTATTTTTCACCCTAGCCAGCATTTCTCACTTCGGTGATATTTATCACCCTAGTTGGATTTTTATTGGGAGACATAAGTGAAGGGAAAATCATTTATAAGTCTGTGGGTTAAATTTGTGAAAATATTTGAAGGCATAATTGACAAAATCATTTATAGCTTGTATATAGCCTCTTATGAATAAATGTACCCATGATATTTATTCATGTGTATGGAAGATTCATATATTTCTTGCGAATATGGTCATTGTTGAAAGGCTGGAAAGTTATTGCTAGACAAGGATCATTCCTAGGTTTCTAATTAGCTAAGTATTGAGATCCATTGATGCCAATGTCGTCATTTTATTTTTGGAAATGCCACAAGAATCAAAATAATGATATATCAGTCGATTCTCTGGGCTACAATACTTCTGTGGATCAAAGATGGCAACAACGTACAAATCAGAAGCAAGAGAAGAAAAACAGGCCTTTCTCTCGAAAGGTCCATGTTATCCTTCAGCAGTCAAAAGATATCCGGAAGGAAGATGTAACAAGCAAGTGTCTCTTCGAACTTGGATCCAAATTGCAGGGTACAAAGTCAAAAGATGTTCTCTTACAGCTAGACACATTAAATATGGCTTTGAGCTTAATAGAGAAATCAGAATGGGAAGGGTCAAGTTGGGCCTTGAAGCCATCCATGCTTGCTTTGATACAACCTAGGTTCTTAGAGCATTCTTGTGAAAAGGTTAGACTCACGGTCGCCTCTTGTCTCAGTAAAATCATAGCCTTAACAGCACTGCTATTGTCCTACAATGATGACATCATGAAGAGGACTTTTTGGGTAATGGTAGAAGCACTCCAAGGGTTGGACAACACCACTGTTCTTACTTTTTTCCAGAAGCGCACAATTTTGGAACGCATGGAGAAATTTAGATTTGGTATACTTATGCTGGATCTAAAGTGTGATGACTTAATCCTTCAGATGCTCCAATACTTCTGCACCGGAATTACAACGTCTCATCCAAACTTCATCAAAACAGACATGAAAAAAGATCATGTCTTCGATCTTAAGAGAAGATAGGGCCATCTACGAATAATTGAGATCCAATTTGCTGGCCATTTGGAGGAAAGAGCTAATTGTATCATCTGCTACTTATGAACTAGCTAAGGGATTGATCAAACAGAGCATCAAACTACTTAGAAATAAGTTAACCAAGGAGGAACTAACAAAGATTTGTGAGATAGCAAGAATGAACTAAGGAGGAAAGGCTTATGCTTTGTATGCAAGGGAGTTTGGGCATTGGACCATTCATGTCTAGATGATAAGGAGGCAACAAGGACGGAAAAATTAGAGACCTCTTTAGATCATGTGGATTCATCCATAGATGGGTTCACCAGTTTTCAGGAGAGGGCCTATGAAGGATCTGAGCAGTCAAGTACCAATGGTGAGCAGCGACACCATGTTCTTCAGAGAAACTTGTAGGACAAGTTGATCAATCAGATTGACAAAGTACATGATGAAAGGAAGGAGGTAATTCCTCTTGAAGATGTGGTAGTTGAGTCTATAAATACACCGGATGACATCCATAAAGAGTATGGGAAATCAAGTATAAACAACAGTCCAGCAGTACATCCATGTTGGACAACCAAAGAGGATGGACAATTTATCCTCACATGTAAAGAGGTCCAAGGAGAATACACTCAAGGAGAATCAAAGGAGGAGCCAGCCATAATAAATCGATATGATAAGCATGATCATGCAGGGTAGTAGGAAAAATATAGTATGCATGATGAGTATGATCACGAGTAGCAACATGACAAACATAATGTGCAAAATGGACCATTCCTAGAGAGTTGGTCAAAGGCTCAAGTTGAAGACATGGTCATTGGGCATCGGGTACAAACAAATGCAGAGACAGTCTGCACGACACTAGAATTTCCAATAGAAGGCTTTCGAGAAAGGATCAAGCATTTCAAGACAAATCTTATGTTGTTGAAGCAGAAAGTCTGGACAGTCCGAGACACTGCCTTACATGAGAACAGAAAAATTGAGGAACTCATAGGGGTATGTGCCGAATCAAAGACCAAGTTGTCTAGTGTTGAGGAACAACTCAAATCCCTCATAAGGCAGTAAGAGGAGTACAATTGGGAGTTCCAGAGCCGCCCTCTACAAGAATACATAGATAAAGCTTGCAACGCCAACAACCCACCTTTATACATTGGGAAGAGCAGGGCAGAGTTCTCCAAATACATCATGTTGGGTAACCAAGTAGAGCAGCATGAATCGAGCATCGAACAACATCAACATAGTAGATTTGCAGATATTCATTCTTTCCCAAGTATGGATTGGTGAGAGATTATGAGTTGGTATTCTATTGATGGGTTGATTATTTGGAGGATACCCATAGCCAAGGAAAAATTACAGCTTGAACCACTTGGTGCGGACAACGATAAAGAGTTGAAATGGTACCATAACCCACAGGTCCCAAATTGTCTAGTGTAGATCCAACCACTACACCAAAAGATCAAGTTCTTAGTGAGGGCGACCTCCCAGGGTGTTAAGGGTGGGCCTAACCCCACCAGAGCATCTGAGGGTGGGGGCCCTTGCGCAACACCCCTCATTACATAGACCCAGACACGTGGCTGCGGGCCCTACCCACACACGAGATATTACAACCCACCACGCTCTGCGAGTCTCGACCTCGAGACCTCGACCTTGATACCATGTAGATCCAACCACTACACCAAAATCTCGAATTTTTAGTGAGGGTGGCCTCCTAGGGTGTTAAGGGTGGGCCTAACCCCACCAGAGCATCTGAGGGCGGGGGCCCTTGCACAGCACCCCTCATTACATAGACCCAGACACGTGGCTGCGGGCCCTACCCGCACACGGGATATTACAGATAGAAATTTTTCAAGATATTCTTACGAAGAAGTTCTGCAGTTATCGACATATTCTTGGGCTTCATTTCAAACACATAAGAAAATGTGACATTTTTTTGTTTTGACATCCAATGAATATCTCCAGTAACCTACAATCCAAGTCTGAAATTGTTTAGTATGTGTTCTTCCTTGCACATTGTTAGAAAATTATATATTATGGAGCAATGCAACACATAAAATATGCAAAAAATAAAAACACACAAAACACATAAAACCAGAGAGACACAGATATACGTGGTTCACCCAGTTTGGGCTACGTCCACCCTGAACAGCCAGTCCTTCCTTTCTATTATCCAGCAAAAAATTGAAGAGACAAAACCTAGAGCAGATCCGCTGTAATATCCTCTGTTCTCTCTCACAGTCTCCCTATCTGTTTCTCGCTCTGAGAATACACACACATTACACAGCCGCAATACAATACCCTCATATATACAAGGGGGTTGCCTTCTAAGGCAAAAAACCCTAAACTAAACATAACTTCTACTATCAGTTCATTCGCCTATGAACGGCCCAGATTGACTAGAAATTACTATACTTTTACAAGGCAATTTTACATCTGTTTTTAGCTTCGGGGGCGTTGCCCCTGAAAGCCCCCACCAGGGGGGGGCTCCGAAAAGCGCTGCCGCCCCCCCTGGACCCCGCACGACAGCGATTAATTACGGGTGGCGTTGCCGCCCCTTTTAAGGTATAGGGGTCCAATGCTGTGATACAAAATAAACAAGATAATCAGGCTCCACACCCAACACACATTGCATATAGAAATTTTGCTATTAATTCATGAAGTTTATAGCATTTTTTTAGAAAATCCCGATAGGTCAGTTATTGAACAGACCAGCATCCACTGCATAATTCTCACCATCTGTGCACTTTGAAATTCAAATTGAAAAATAAAAACCCCAATATATATATGCAAGTTTAGACAAAAGATAGCACCTAGAACAAATTTGGTTTCTCAAGAAAGATATAGCCAGGACCAAAGAACTATCATAACATCAAGGTGTGACAGCCACTCTATTGAATGGAACTAACAGTTAAGAACATGTTTTTTGTCCGTGTTCTGTCCTTGGATATCAGATGTCTGAATCCAGTGGGGTAGGGTATGTACACCTCCATAAACTAAGCAGTCAAGTTATCATTGCACAGAGATGATGTCTTGTCTCATAAAGAGAGTGAACTCATCCATCAATTTGGCCTTCCCCTTATATCATTATTATAATTATTAAAATATTTGTGTCTGACTAGGCCTTGACTTTAAAAATATATTACTGTCATAATTGTTCAAATATTTGGTGTCTGATTAGGCCTTGACCTTAAAATATATTCATTATTATAATTATTAGTTGAATATGTGTGATGTTTAACGAAGAGAAGGGTTATTGGGCTTATTGACCCTCTGTTCCACAAACGACGGGGCTGAAGCTCGAACTTTGGAGAAATTATCTCAACAATCTCTCTCTGTAAAGAGAAGAATGGAAGAAACAAATTACCACTTTACAACACAGATTCCACAATATGTATAGAGTCTACAACTTGTATGCAGTGCCAAACCCAGTGAACAAACCCAAGGGGTAGTCATCACTAATCTGGTGAAGTAATCCAAAGGAACAGTCATCGCGAATTAGAGTGTGAAAAGGACCATGGTGTACAATGACGAATTCCCCACAAGCATGCTCTATTTAAGGTATGGTAAGAGTTGAAGGTCTTTTTTTCGCCTTCAGGTAAGCCAATACATTATAAGAGATTTGATCAGAGTATATGATCCTCAATGCTTCTATCCAAACCAAGCTTGATTGAAGGTGGTTTTTCAAACATCGGCAAACATGAAATAGCACAAAGGAGTGCAAACTAGTCGGATGTCCAATATTCCTTAAAAATGGGATTCTTAACTGGTTCATTATGTACATGACAGAGGTTCAGAAACAAAGTAACATGTAGAAAATCCTTGAGACCTTGCAACTGCTAATGAGAGCAAACTGATCACAAAAGACGCAAGATTTCTCTACCAGAAATTTATGGAAAGAAAACAATGAATAGAAAGTTGAAACACAATCACACATAGAACACAAAATATATCTGGGGAACCCAACTAAGAAAATCCCCTGCTTGCTTTTATTGAATCACCTGAACAATTTAATTTATTACATAGAATATGTCTGAAGCCTGAAGCTCCCTGTGATATTGATCAACTCTCTACAAGACTTTCCCAACACTTAGGCAAATAAGGCCTGCTAGGAGCCTCCCATTTCCTAGTGCAAATATGCCCCTAAAAATAGGAATTTCTCCTATTTCCTTGCGCAATTCCCAAGAGAAAATTCTTTGCTCAATCCTCAAGCCTCCACAAAAAAACCTATGTACAATAAATAAATACAACTATGCCTTCATTCAATCTCAATAGGCAATTCGAATTGCATGACCTACTAAGGATAAATTTAGCAACTGCAGTAGTTAACTAAGAGTAAGTTGAGTTAACAGAAATTCAACTACTCAACTAAACTCAAGTCTATCTCTATTCTAGAACTAGAGATCAGTTAATTGATAGACACTAGAGTTAGCTCAGCTAGATAGCTAATTTTAGCCATCAACTAATCCACAACTCATTGAAATCCATCTAAATCGAATTAACGAACAGTAACTCAGTGATAGGCCACATCACACATGTTAATTGACAGCTAACTCAAGCAACTATGAGACTGAATTCGAATTAGCATATTTGACTAAGGCACAAGTCAAAGAAGCCATTCCTTGCTTCATTTAAAACACTCCCTCTTAGCGAGAAAGGGATTCTTGAAAGAACCTTGACCACTTGGATATGTCTTCAACTCTACCAAGTTCTCTACTACTGTAGCTGATCCCTATGAACAAGAAGATTTATTTGATTTCTTCTATGGAACCTGCTTTGAAGACCTGTTCTTTCCCTCCATGCTTTGTGAGTTCATCACTTTAGTTATAAGTGCCATGTACCTTGTGTACCTCGGTGTCTACTTCTTGATGTTGGGAGACTCACCTTTCTTCTAAGCTCCCTTAACCAAATCCTCTGTCCACTTGACTTGAACTTTCCCTATACTGGAAGTCTCTGACTGGGTGGCTACCTCCACTCACCCTGGGCTATGGTCCTTATCATCACCCTGTTGGTCAACCCAACTTCCAACTAGTTTAGACTAAAATTGAGATGACATTGGATCTTAACTTGGAAGACCAAGATGTCATGGTCTATGTGCCTGGTCAAAGGGAAGTAGAGATATGTCACAATGTCACTTTTGACGAAGATGCTTCCCTGAAGAAAGTAGTCAATCTTCCGAGATAGGAGGAAGATCATGAAGAAAGGCTTGGAAATCAAGAAGAACCGAAGGATGAGACAATGCCCGATGCTGAAGGACTGATGGAACTAATTGATCTACCTCCTTCACTAGGGAAGAGACCATCATGGCTCAGGGACACTCTCGAGGATGTCGAGGGACATATGGCCCCAAGGGGGACATTCCATAAAAGCAAGAAGCCGAGTAGATACCAAGGGTATCTCACAGCCATGAGTACTATTGTACAATCTGAGCCTGGATCTTTTGAGGAAGCTGTAAAGCATCAAGTCTGGAAGGATGCCAAGCGCGAAGAGTACGATTCCATAATGAAGAATGATGTCTGGGATGTGGTTACAGGACCAGAGGACAAAGTAGTTGTCACCTCGAAATGGCTCTACAAGATCAAGCATGGATCTGATGGAAGTGCTGTAAAGTTCAAGGCAAGATTCATTACCCGTGGCTTCTCTCAAAAGGAAGGCATAGACTATGATGACATATTTGCACCTGTGGCCCGATATACCACCATTTGATCTATCATAGCCCTTGCTGCTAAGCAAGGATGGAGTCTTCATCAGATGGAGGTGAAGACCGCATTTCTGCATGGTGTGATAAAGGAAGAGGTGTATGTAGAGCAACCTCTGGGGTTCGAAGTCCAGGATCAGGACACCCATGTCTCCAGGTTGAAGAAATCCCTCTATGGGTTGAAGCAAGCACCCAGAGTTGGTACGAGGGGATAGATAGCTACCTAATGAATTCACTCGTAGTAATGTTGATCTGAACCTTTACTTCAAGATTGATAGAGAGAAGCCTCTCATTCTGGTGCTGTATGTGGATGACCTCTTCCTGAAAGGTGCTTACCCTCTCATTAATTAGTGTAAGAGGGAGCTCGCTGCTGAGTTCGAGATGAAGGACCTAGGACTGATGCACTACTTCCTAGGCTTGGAGGTCTGGCAGAGACCTGGCAAGATTTTCCTTTCTCAAGGAAAATACATTGTGAAGCTTCTAGAAATATTTGGTATGGTGGACTGTAAGTCCGTATCGACACCGATGGAGCTCAACTTTAAGAAGTTGATTGGCAGCACTGCTAGGCCCGTGTTAGCAAATCCTGCTGAGTATCGTCAACTCGTAGGGGCCTTGATGTTCTTAGTGAACACCCATCCTGACATATGTTTTGCAGTGAACACTTTGATTCAATAGATGGTTGAGCCTCATCACACTCACTGGGTTGGTGCCAAGAGTCTTCTGAGATATCTTCAGGGCACGATAAACCATGGGCTAAGATACACTGTCAGGAGCGTGACACTCCTTGGATATACTGATGCCGATTGGGCTGGCAGTGTGGTGGATCGTAAGAGCACATCGGGTTGTTGCTTCACACTTGGTTCTGCTTCCATATCATGGATGAGCAGGAAGCAGAAGTCGGTGGCTTTGAGCACCGTAGAGGCCAAATACATTGCAGCGAGTATGGCCTGTTGTGAAGCAGTCTGGTTGTGAAATCTCTTCAGTGAGTTGTTCGAGCATGTGCTAGATACCTACTCTGTGATAACCAGAGTGGGATTCGTTTGTCTGAGAATCCCGTTTTCCACGATCGATCCAAGCATATTGATATTAGGTACCACTTTATCCAGGATATGGTATAGAGAGGCACCGTAAGGGTCGATCATATAGGAACTAATGAGCAAGTCACAGATATTCTCACAAAGCCCCTGGGGAAGGTCAAGTTCCTAACCTTCCTTGAGAATCTTGGTATCATGGAACGACCCTATTCTGAGGGTCCTGTTGGATGATGAGCTCTGGGGGGCTTTGAGGATAGCTTCTCAGAGCTATAAGCAACCACAGGGCTAGGCTTGCCAAACCTTGTTGGTGTGCTTCTGCCCAATCGTTGTGATGATTTAGTTGGTTCACCTCTCATTATCAATGCCCCGTATGCATCCTACCCATTGACTTCAGAGCTTGTTAGTCATCAGTATTTTTCACCTGTTGTTGATGACTAGATTCCTAGCTGAGTTTTCTAGAAGCTGATCTCCATATGTCAATTTATCATCTAGAAAACCCCCAAACAAATTTTTGCCTTCCTAGCCCTTCCTATCAGCCTATGATCAGAGAAATCTTCAGTTTCCAAAGTCATGTCTTGTTTCAACAAAATATCCCTGTCTATAGTTGTCTTTGTCTTGCTAGTCTACTATCATTTTCCCTTTGGTTCTCATGAAACTCACTATCCAATGTTTGACAAAGTGTCTCCCTTCCTATCCTTGATCTTCTTGTCAAACACAATTATAATCAATGAAAGTTGAACCTAAGTTAGGTAGTGGCGCTTTAGAGAATCCCTTCCTCGACAAAAATAGCCTGAGCCAGAATCGTTTGTTCAAATAACAACCAGCCCTGAATTAGCGCTTGATCTGTAAAAGCAAACCTTGATATACCCCTAGGTCGCGCCACTAAGAAGGCTTGTTGTCTCAGTTCGGAAGAAATTCTACAAATATCTAATACAGAAAGAGATGAGCATGTGCACAGTCTAAAAGAATGTGCTCAAGATTGGGCAAAATCTCCATAGAACACTAAAGGAGCTTTTAAAGTTTCAAAGTCATATTGTTTGCATCTCTGCAGGGGGAAAATTGAATGACAAATAGTTTCCAGAAAAAAGCAAAGAGACAAGTCCAAATAAGTCCCATGTTGAAGAATTTGCCATCAGAAGGTGGAGAGTTGCAATGATAACAAAGCAAGAGTGCATGTTTCAAAGGTCAAAAGTCGCCCTAAAAGCTGATACCATCCTTCAAAGCCACACAAATACAGAGGACTGATATAAGGTTGATCTGCAGTGTTCCAGTTTTTCCTTCAGAGGTAATGATGCATAAGTTTTCCCAAGGACATCAGCACAATACATAAGAAGACAACTGCTTCTTATGCTGCCTTGAACTTGGGATAAAAACACTAGGCAAAGAACAAATCGAATATACCTCTGCAAACACAGTCCAAAAAAGGTTAGTAAATGTGGTTGGGAACATGCTGATAACCTCCTCCAGTAAAGAGCAGATGGTTAGGAATAGGATCAATAGGACCTCCTTCAATTTATA
The DNA here is from genome assembly GCA_034641835.2 of Pinus albicaulis. Taxonomy (NCBI): domain Eukaryota; kingdom Viridiplantae; phylum Streptophyta; class Pinopsida; order Pinales; family Pinaceae; genus Pinus; species Pinus albicaulis. The sequence goes on along the minus strand of CM076582.1, from coordinate 19,283,813 downwards.
AGCAGAGGGTTGAAGACTGAGAAGGCCTCCTTCATCTATAAGCAAAGGGCCAAGGATAAAGTTTAATTTTAAGAATTGCACTGACTGTAAGACAATTTTTGGGTACAGTGAGACATCAGCTGAGGGTTTCTGAAATAAAAACGATGTTAAAGGCAGAGGCAAAGCAGTGGTGCTTTTAAAATTTGTTGAGTTTCACTGTTATTGAATTACAATGAGAAGATATTGGGTTGATTATCAATGAATAAATGTTATTAAGCAGATGGCCAAAGGAGTCAAACAGTCTTGCTCCCAAGCTAACTTCTGCCATCATGAATAAAGGAAACCACTATCAGTATGTTCATCAAACATTCTTCATTGGGTTGAAACAGAGGTTGAAAGGAAACCAAGCATTTGTCAAAGTAGGCCTCCTTCATACAAAAAGTAAAAGGGTTCACCTTGTTTGAGGATGAAAAGAAATTATTGCAGGTGGAAAAGATCTCAAAAAGGACTGTTCTAAAAGGGATGAAATGAATGAAAACCCATGTTTCTTGCAGACCTCCTTCACAAAAGAACAAAGGGACAGCCTTCCCTTGTTCACTTTTCAACTCTAGTGCATCATCCCTTGTTTTATCTCATTAAAGTTGAAAACTGGATCATTTTGTCAATCTAAGGATAGTTAGTGGATTTGGTAATGGAGACCTTTTGTAAACAGTATTTTCACTTACAGTTTCAAATGAGTTTTTTTTTTTTACCCACAATCAAAGGAGAAGCTCAAACAACACCTACCAGCTCAATCAATTTTACAATGGGCATGACCACCTCCAAAGCATCATGAGCAGACACTGTCAGTTCAAGTTTCAAAAGGGTGAAGCTACCTCTTTCAAATGTCAAAGAAAACCTCACATAACACAATGTGTCTTTCTACAGTGACAACAAATGAACAATGCAAAGGACAGAGGTTAAGGAGCATCCGGGAATTTTGTTTCAAAATGTGTTTCTGACCAAACAGATATGAAATTTACAAAAGTGAGAGATATTTTTGTTCCTCATAGGTTCAAGAAGAAAAACCTCCTTCAGTTTCTACACACGTATCATGGTTTGTGAGAAATGTAAAAAATACATATGTCACGGGAGAATTTCTGCACCGGGATTCACCATTTTGACCAGTGTTGGGACAGTCAGATTTTTAACAACCAAATGGATACCAAATGAAAAAATAAATCATATTTTGGAAGTATACTTCCATAGCTTTCCAATGAGCCATCTCAGGCCAAATTCTGAGAACAGGAAGGCATCCAAAAGTAGCTTGCAATCAACACTATGTTTTCTGCACCAGCATTCACCATTTTTTACCAGTGTTGGGACAGTAAATTTTTGACACCAAAATGGATACCAAATGAAAAAAATCAAGCATATTTGGAAATTATACTTCCATATCTTTCCAACAAGCCATCGCGGGCCCAATTCTGACACCGGGAAGGCATTCAAAAGTGGCCTACAAACAGCACTATGCATTTCTACACCAGGATTCACCAGTTTTGACCAGTGTTGGGAAAATCAATTTTTTAACAACCAAATGGACACCAAATTAAAAAATTCAAGTTGTTCTAGAAATTATACTTCCACAAATTTCCAACGAGCCATCTCGTACCCAATTCCGAGACCGGGAAGGCCTCCAAAACGGGTTGCAAAAGTGCGCAGTGCGTTTGAAAAGTTGCGCAGCGCGCCTGGGAGAGAAAATACAAAGGTTTCTTATTGATGCGTGGCGCGCCTGTAGCGGCGTGTGGCGCACCTGTAGCGGCGTGCGGCGTGCCTTTAGCACCAGTCAAAAACTCACCTAAAAACCTTCAAAAAAAATTTCAAAGCTGATCAACCAATCATGCAAGGGCTGCCATCGATCTTCAAGGTATTTTGTTTGCCTCCTTGCTAAATTCAAACTGTTAAGTGGTGGCGAAAAAATGAAACTCATGGTGTAAATCAAAGTGATGTGTTGAATATTTTGAAGAAATTTTTTTAGTAGGAGACTGGTGGAGGGTTCATTCTAGTTTCAAAGAGCCTAGACCGCTTTAAAAACAGTGCCAAAACATCACACTCCCTTCAAGAGACAATAAAAACTGTTTTAGTGGTGTTGTCAAGCATTAAGGTTATCCTAACTACTTTAGCACAAACCATAAACTCTGTCAGCTGTTTGTAGTGGAAGAAAAAGTGGTAAGGAGGGTTGATATTTTTGTTTAAAGATCCGGGCTTGCAGTGGCTATGTTTTCCCAACACTGACATAGTGAAAATAATGGATTTTTATTGATGTCAAAAGACCTAATAAACTGCCCTCAAAACAGTGTTAAAAGGTGGAGGTAGTGTTTAAAGGGAGAAACACAGGGTTTGAAAAGTGAAACAGTGGGCCTAATTTCAACAACAGTGATCATTGTATAAGTGCTTTGTCATTTCAAAAGTCCTCTCTGTGTGGTAAAAAAGAAAAAACCAGTGTTTCCTCCTTTGTTCCATGAAGCAGAATTTAATGAGTGAAACTGTTAAATCAATTTGGAGGTGTTTTTTGTTTACCTATGTGTGAGAAATAGTGAAGACAAAGAATTTTTTTTGATTGGGAGGAGTTTTTTGCCTTTGTCTAAATGCAAGGCTGTCTTGTTTTTATCAAAACACCAAGAGCTTTGTGACCTTATCCAAACACAGAAAATCACTTGACTATGTATACATTTTAGTTGACTGTGTGCCTGTTATTAAAATTATTTGTTGAGTGGCATACAAAGGGGAAAAAACAGAAATTTGTGAGTAGAGAGCTGATATTAAAGAACCATTTCAAATAGCATTAGATGCATTTCCATTGGCCAAACAGTGACTAACAAAGAGGACAAAGTTGTGTGCTTAAGAAGAACTTTCCACAGGCTATTTGAGGCAGGGCAGCAAGGTGAAGAAGAACACATTGATGATATGCAGCACAGTGATGAAGAGTAGCGCCATGAATAAACTCAAAACAGTGAATAAGAGATGAGGATTCTGTCAGTTTAAAAAGAGGTTTTTTTTGTGATATGAAATAGTAAAGGATTTGCACTCCTATGGAACTACAGCAGGTAGAGACATGAGATATCTGGTTGAAGTGTGGCACAGAGTAGCATCACTTTCTTTATCAGATTGTTCTCATTCTAAGCACTCTTTGGTAACAAGTCTTTTTGATGACCATCCTCTTCATAGCACAATTCCAACTGGGATGTAAATAATTGTGAATGGAGCATTTACTTGGCATGAAAAAATGGTTGATGCTTCATCCTATAAAGTTGGTTATTCAAATAACCTGTGGCTTGATAGAATGTATGCAATGGATATGCATTCACTGGACATGTATGATCAACACGCCCCAGATTGTTTACTCTAGGGGGTTTCTTGCTAATGAAGACTGAATCACAACAAAGTAGCACATGTGATGGTAGGGTTTTGAAGCAGTTCCTGTGGTGGAACAATATGTAAGTTTCGAGGAAGCATTTTTTTACATGTTCATGCAGGATTTGTTAAAGTAATGCCTTCTGCTGTGAAGTTTGAATTTAATTTGTCAAGTATGATTTCATTCAAGTTCCAGGTAGTGTTAGCATTATGGCCATGCCACACTTGTATTTACAGAATGACATGTGGTTACATCCATCATGTCTTGTACTATTTAGATATTAATGATTGTTGGGCATTGTATCTACTTTTTGTAATCAAAGTTACCTAGCAAGAGCATTTTGATTTTCTTTGGAAAACTTTCACTACAGGGCATACAGGGGTTCATGCCAAATTGCTTATAAATTTAATTGTGGTGTTAAAGCAAGGACTGTGCACTGTTCAAGTCTTTTTGCAGAGCTTGGTGGTAGTTTTCCACATTGAAAGGGAATATTATGGCAGCCAACATAGCAATAAACATAAGGGTGATGAAGCACAAAACAGTGAAGGGAAAGAGCATGACAGTCATAAAGAAGGCAGTGAAAAAGACAAACAAGACAGCCCTCAAGCAAGCAATGATGAGGGCAAGAAAATACAAAACATGGATCATGAAGGGCATTCTCCAAAGCATGTGCTATCTGCCTCTCCTAGGCAAGGGGCCATGACTTCTTCACCAAAGCTAGAATTCCAAACAACAAAGAAGAAAACCAAGAAAAGCTCAAAACTGCCCAAAGAGGGCGCCCGGTGAGAAAAAAGGAGAAAGACACCTTTAGGCTTGGAATTTTGGCCCGAGCTTCAAGACATGTTTCTAAAAATCCTTGAGGGACTTGCTCACCAAAATTGAGCAAATTTTGACATGTTCTTGTTTTTCGACATTTTTGGGCCTAATTGCATAAAATCATGGGCACCGCCATTTTAGTTTGGAGCATCATCAACTCTTGAGAGTGGTACCATTGGATGCATTAAATTCAGGGGCATCTACTCAGAAATTTTCAAAGCATTTGAAGTTGTTTTGGTCGCCCAAAGATGCAAAAAACACTCACTTTTTCGACACTCTGCCCACATATTAGCAAGGCCTTTTTTTTTGGGTTTTTACACATAGGCCTATTTTTGGAGGACTTATACGCATCAGATTGGGAAAATTCAAGTTGTTCCAAAAATTAGACATTCAGATCTTTCCAACGAGCCATCACGGCCTCGTTTCGACATCGGGAAGGCTTCCAAAAGTTGCCGGCAAGTTAGGGGACCTTTTGTTGATGTATTTTTTGAGTATTTTTGTAAAAATTGAACCTTTCAACACTATTTTTTCCTCATGTGCATTTAGCTATTTTTGTACATGAGAAGTTATGAAAAGTCAATTTATTTCCCTCTTTTAGCATTTTTTAGATATTTTATGAGATATTTTGTGCCTTGGGTTTTGCAAAGCCTCAAGGACAAAATAAGATATTTTGGATAGGCCAATGAGATTGCAAGTTGAACTAAGAGGTTTTCCTCACTTTGGCCTATATATTCCAAAGGATTTCATTGTAAACAAGGCTGAACTTGATGAATAGAAGCAATATATGGTCATATAAGCTTTGGAAGAAATACTTATCTCATGCTTTTGGATAGTCTCTTGGATGTTCTTGGATGATGAAAGAGGATTGTTGTTGGATTCCGTGACTTGGTAGAATGGTATAGTGTCTCTCTCTTTGTTTTGTTTCCTAGTTTTCATTCATAAATCCAAGTTTCTTGCTTGCTATAGGAAAGTAGAGAACAAATTTGAGACATGCCCTTGGAGGCACCTCAAATTTCTTGTTTCTTCATAACTTCCATGTTTTCTTCATTCTTAGTCACATTAAGGAATTATTGATTGCTCTTTAATAACTTAAGGATATTGTTTCTTGTTTCATTCATGGTTTTATGCATGCTAAGTATGATTTACGGTATGCCCTGCTTACTCATGGCTAGCCATAGCTCCATCCATGAAATTTCTCTTTGACTGATTAGATTGTCATTTGTTGAACCAAGGAGGTCTTGTTCTGATATTTCCCTTTGCCTAAGGCTATGCAATCTTGTTTTCAAAATGCCCAATAACTTGAAGTATTGTGTTTAGGCGTTTCGGCATAGTGATTTGAGTTGTTTGTCTGTCTTAAGTGTATTTCCCCAAAGTCTGATAGCCATTTCCCAAAGTTAGAGAGTTATATATCTCTATGCATGGCTTGAATGTTTATTTCTATGTATTGATTAGCTTATAGTTACATTTCTCATGATTAATGGTTTTCCATACCATGTTTATGTCAGCTATTAAACTAGTTATGCTTGAGATCCCTTGTTGTTCACAAACTTGATGTCCATTTTACTCCATTTTGCCCAAAGATCCTTTCTACCTCGAATCAAATCGGCCCTTCAATAGCCTTGTATCACCATCTAAAAGCTTTCTTGAAATTTTCGACCCCATAGCCCAGTTGATCTGACATCTTTTTACCTATCTTATATCTTTGATCAGTTTCATCCCTCACAACCTAAAAACCAAAACCAAAAAACCTACTTCATAACTAGCCTAAAATCAGAACACAATAAGCAAACACACAGATATCCTTTACACAAATAGAGAGAGCCCTCTCTGAGTCCAGGAAGGCTAGGTCCTTGGGCTCTGGCCCAGTTTGATTTACACTCGCTGGCCGCAATCGGCCAAATCACGGGACCCCTAGGGCTTCATGGGAAATGCCTCTTATTTGAGATGAAGGTGGGAAAGCCTAAGAGGCCCAGTAGCGAGAACGATGGACACATCGGGGAATCATACTCTCTATACGGGGATGGCACGGTCGCCACTTGATGGGATGCGAGTACGGTAGTTTCGGACCTCCTACTGACTTTGGGCCAGATAAACCAACTTCGGGTTGGTATGAGACTCTTTGTTAGTCCTATAGAGGTTTTGGACCTCTGGGCTGAATTTGTCAGTTGAGAATGATGTCTTTGTGACTGACCCACTTCTGTTTTGAAATAAAAAAATCCAGCAAATCAAGTTATGGCGGGATGACACACGATGTTTGGATTGCACAGGTGGACGGAGTTCTCCCTAGTTGAGAGGGAGTGTTAATTTTGGACAACTAGGTCCAAACTCCATGTTGTGATGCTCAGATGAAGATACCAATATTTTTATTGGGTTCCTCTTTCGCAGAGGTGCAAGATCAATCTAAATATCATCTTGATCTGATGAGTTGAACATTTATTTTGAATTTATTTTTAATCTATTCAAAATATGTTCAGGTCGGCCTTAAGGTTTTGTGCCCCAGCAGATGTGTCACACACCCTCAATGATGGATATAAATAAGGTCAATTTTGGAAAACATTTCACTCATCTCATCCTCACACATCCTCTCTCCTCATCTGATTGGTTTGATCACTTGGAGTCTCTTCTCTCTCCACACGTGGGAAATCTGGCAGCATCACTTTTCTGTTTTCGTTTAGGGTTTCTGCAGCAAACTTTTACCAGTGTTGACTTTGGTCAATGCAAGGTCAAATCAACCCGAAACTCTCCCAAAATCTCAATTTCCCTAATCTGCATTTTTTGGCACTATTTTCGAGGCAAAACGTTGACTTTGACTTTTCATTGTTGACCTAGCAGTTGTTGTTGTTTGTGTTGACCGTTGACTGACAGCATTGGCTTTTGAGTTGATTGTTTCGCTATCCTAGAGGGTTGTGTGACATTTCTGGTTGGCTAACCATATTGAGACTTTGTTGGTTGAAGCATCCTGTTGACTGTCGTAACGCACCAACAAAATTATATATCTATGGCTTGTCTTATGTCGATCTACTGGTATGTTCTATTAGTATTTTACTTTATTGTTTATGTGATTGTTGTCTAATATTGAAGAGAAAGTAAAGTTGCATCAAGCATAGAACATCTACATAAATTTACAGCTTTGAATCTAATCAAGTTACTTGGTCTCTACCTTGAAACCTTGCAATTGCTAATGAGAGAAAACTGGTCACAAAATACACAAGACTTCTCTACCAGAAATTTGCAGAAAGAAAACAATGAATAGAAACACAATCACACATAGAACACAAAATATATATGGGGAACCCAACTGGGAAAAACCTCTGCTTTCTTGAGCAATTTGATCTATTACATAGAATTTTCTTCAACCTTGAAGCTCCCTGCAATACCGATCAACTCTCTACAAGACTTGCCCAACACTTAGACAAATCAGGCCTACTAGGAGCCTTCTATTTCCTAGCACAAATTTGCCCCTAAAAAATAGGAATTTCTCCTATTTCCTTACGTAATTCCCAAGAGAAATTGCTCTGCTCAATCCTCAAGCCTCCACACAAAAACCTATGTACAATAAATAAATACAATTGTGCCTTCATTCAATCTCAATAGGCAATTCGAATTGCATGGCCTACTAGGGCTAAATTTAGCAGCTGCAACAGTTAACTAAGAGTAAGTTGAGTTAAAAGAAATTCAACTATTCAACTAAACTCAAGTCTATTAGTTAACTGACAGACACTAGAGTTAACTCAACTAGATAGCTAATTTTAGCCATCAACTAGTCCACAACTCACTGAAAGCCATCTAACTCGAATTAACTAACAATAACTCAGTGATAGGCCACATCACACATGTTAACTAACAACTAACTCAAGAAAATATGAGACTAAATTTGAATTACCATATTTGACTAAGGCACAAATCAAAGGAGTCATTCCTTGCTACATTTTCAACATAACAAACTTTAATATTGCAGTTGTTGTGAGAACTTAACACATGTTGGCCATATTTTCTGGAGGTGCATCTTTGATATGAATGTTTGTACTTAGATAGAGCCACCTCAATGTCAAGGGCATTTGATAACTTCAATTGACTACGCTATGAACTGTTGAATATGTATGATGAATTAGCAAAATACTAGGCAATGTAGCTGAAATAGCCAATATTTAGGATGGTGACCATGAATGACAACTGACAGAAGATAAGCCATAAATCAAAAGAGAACAATGAAAGTCTTCGCCTATTACTTGGCAGCAACACAATCATCATAGGCATCCCTAAGCAAATTCATTCAAATTGAAGGTGCTAGAATAGTCAGATAATATTTTTTCTAATGGATAATCCTTTGATTCCTTCACTTACGTTTCAACAACCAGATGTTCCAACTGCTACTTGAGCTTAGAAATTGACAAGTGAACAAAAGAAATTATAGCCACATTTTACTAGCAGCATCAAGAATAAAAATGAAAGAGGTATTCAATCAAAACCATGTGGGATTGAAATTTTCTATTCAATATAAACCAGTTATGAAAATAGCTCAACTTTGTGCATAAGATGTTAACTGGTGCATAGTTTGAGAAAAAGGTGAGATAGCCAAAACAAAGACAAAATGAAAACTAAGCTAGGTGAGCTTTTGAATAGAAGAAATAGATGAGGCTTGGAAGTTACTTTTATATTTTATTTGGTCATTGTACCTATCTTAGATTTAGATCTAATTTACATTATATTTACATTGAAAATCCTTGTTTTCTATGGTAGATGCCAAGACAACTTGAAAGCAAGTTTCCTAAAAGATCAACTAGAGAAACATAGGTTGCAAGAACTTCTGTCAAAACCTTCTGAATCTCACAAGAAAAAGACATGAATACTTCCAAACTTGATGAAGAGAGCATTCTCCACACATTTTGAATAAATTTAAGCTAATTCACTGACAATCTTGTTGTGTAACTGGATGAATATCAAAAACCTCTATATAACAATTCTCAACCAACTCCTTGTTAGTTTTTGTAGCATCGAGGTGGTCTAGTCTCGAAACTTGGTGGAGGGGCTAAAACACAAGAGTTCTCCAAAACCCATAAATCATTTCTGGAAATTCCACCTAGAAATAGCTCAATTAAATTAAGTGATCGATAATTAAAAAATGTCTATTTGTCTAACTTAGAGAAATCTATTAATTAATAGTAATTAAATGAAAAAGGTGTGAATTATCTAGAAACTCACACAGATCAACTTGGAGATGATCTAAGTGATTGATTAAGTTTTAATCTTGGTTGTTGGAGTCCCAACTAGAGATTACAAGAAGAGGTCGATGGGTAGATGGAGAAACACACCTGGAGAGCGAGTTTCCTTGAGCAATTTAATTTTCTAGAGAGTAGCATTATGTCGGAAGAGTTTGAGCTAGAGAGGGGACACAAAAATAGAGAGGGGAAAAGACAGTGAGTCTAAAGGAAGCTTTCCAGTTCCTGAGATTCAGCTATAGGAGGGTTGAGTTTCCTTAGTGGGGCTACGCACGCCTTGTGTAGAAGCTTTAGAGGCAGAGTTCGATTTGGCCAGACAGAGGGTTGATTCAGTTGCTGGAGACTGGGAGAATTTCTAGAGAGGGCCAGCGAGTCATTCTCAGAGACTGAGTTGGGCAGATAGTTTGATCAGTTGCAGTTTCCAGGCAGAGCGTACAAGTGTCTGCGCAGGGGTGATGCAGAGGTTGACGTAGGGGTTTCGTGGAGCCCAATTTGTGCCAGTTTTGGTGTTAGATCAGTGTCAGGTGAGACAAAAATAGTCTCACTAACTTTTGTGACCGGTTTAGCTTGTAGAGGATCGCTAATTTGGGCATCTAGTTCTACTCATAATTTCTCACTGCTACATAATAATAAAACCCTCAACTGTTGCATCAATTTTCCCACATTGGGTTTTCCGAGGGACATTTGTCCAAAAATAACGATGTCATTTTTATGTGTGTGTGATAGCGTATTTCTCAGTTCCTGCTTTTACTTCCGTAGTATTTTATTTGGTGAAGAAATTGAAGTGTGAATATTTTGTTATTTTGCCGTAAACAAAATAAAGTGCATAATTAATTTTTCAATTAGAAGAAATATTTCCAATTTTTGAATTTCAAGGAATTCTCACATGGTATCAAAGCCAAGTTCGATAGAGAGGAAGCTAAGAGGCGAGAGAGATAAAATTTCGTTGTTCAAAGGGAGTAGTAGGTCGAAATTTTCTGAGTTGCGCAGTGCCTAGCCAAGCAGTGTGAATTGTTGGGAAAGGGTTTGATTTTCAATTGCAAGGTTACAAAAACTTCGACTTGTCCAGAAAAGTGATTCTAGCATGTAGCGGGAGTAACAGTAGCTCAGATTTTCGCAGAGCAGATTTCTTATTCGGGCACAAAGGGCTTTTCAACAGGTTGCAGTGGCAGAATCAATGCCAGAAGGGAAGAGAAATAACACATATAGAGGGAGTTTCTCTCAGAGGGTTTGTGGCTTCAAAAATCCAATTTTTTAGTTACAGCCGACAATTGCAGCAAGTAGATTTTCTCACTCCAGGAAGGAGTGAAATAAGAAAAGCTAGCAGCCAAGCATGTGAAAGAGGGAGATTTCCATCCTAGATCGAGTTTTTGCAAAGATGGCCATAGTCGGGCTTAGAGATCAGGAAAAGTTGGAAGGAGCATCCAACTATATCATCTAGAAAGCTAGGATGTTATTCCTATTGGATGAGCTTGGCCTGAAAATATATGCAAAAAAAGTGATGGCAGAACCTACTGATATTGATCAGTGGAAATAATTTGGCCAAGGCGAAGCAAATGATCCTGGATGGAGTCTGGGTCCATATGGTCTCACATATATCTAGAAGGAACACAACCAAAGAAATGTGGGATGCTCTCATAAGGTTATTTCAAAATCCTTCTGAACAACGAAAGATGTTCTTGAAGGAAAGTTGAGAAAGATTGGGATGCAGAAGGGTGAAGGCATAGATTCCTTTCTCACTAGAATTTAGGGTATCCAAGATCAGCTTGTAGCTATAGGAGAAGCGCCTCAACCTACAAAGCTTGTGTGTTTGGCCCTAAACAGTGTCTCAGAGGAATGGGAGGTCTTTGTCCAAGGAATTTTGGGATGAGATACATTACTAGGGTGGGACCGAGTGTGAGCAGAGCTACAGTAAGAGGAGATGAGGTGAGCTCTATTAAAGAGCTACACAAGTGGTAGCAACAGAAAGGGATCTAAAGTTGTCAAGGAGGAAGATAATGTGGTCCTTGTGTTGGGGTTCCTATGTTTTGGCAGGTTTGGCTCTACCAAAAGATAAGACAACATCAAAACCACTTTAGGACCTTAGGATCTAGCCCTCCTGGGTCCAGAGAGGGATCTCTCTATAAAGGAAAAGAAATATATATCTTTGAAGTTCAAGTGTTAAGATATTAGGCTAGTTATAGGCACAAGGTTTGTTGTTTGTTTTGTTTGGTTGTTAGGAATCATGAGGGAAGGTTTCAATATAAGACAAAGGTGAGCAATGAGGATTCTAGGAAAAGGGAAGATAATTCAAAGAACACTCGAGACCATTGGGCAATGGAGTCACAAAAGGGTTTACTTGCTATTCAGTATCCAAGCCTTTCATTTGGGCTAGTCATCTAAAGCGTAGGATCTTAAAGGTGATAGTGTGGTATGAAATGGTAAGGAAAGAAGGTGAATGACAAGAAAACCTCTGAGGTGACCACTTAGAAATTAGAACTAGGGACAGGGCATGCCATTAAACACCTATGATCCAACCCCTAAAAGGCTAACTCTTCAGACAATAAGAAACACTTAAGATTTAAACACAAAGGTGAAACCTGAGATCAGAGAAAGCCTTTGAACTTTCAATGCTTCGGCCTTCAACGTAAGGGAACTTAGAAAGGTTCAACTGATTGAAAAAGACCCTAGTGAGACAGAATCAACATTCTAAACTCCCAGTATCCAAATTCTTTCAATTAAAACCCAACAAGAACATCTAAGAAAAAATTCAAAAATTCATACATCAGTTAGCAGTGAATAACAGCTACTACACTGGTTAAATTATCTTGAACTAGTTCTCAGATAGCACAATCAGTAGAAAACATTAAATATAAGAAGAGCAGGGGCATTAGTGTACCATGCAAGGGTATATCCTAAGCCATATTTCTGATTCTTACCAAAGAAATGAAATGTAATGAAATACATAAGGAAACAGGGACAAGGTAGAAAACATCACCGCTGCTTTAAATCAGGATCCAAGGAAATGTTCTTGTCATATTAAAGAGCAACACCAGTCATATACAACATTGTCCAATAGCTTGATATTCAGTCTGAAATCATCTTCCTCAGCCTATCTTACAACTTTACACATAGAATTGTATCTTAAGAGAAAGAACTTACAATTCACAGATATCCGATCAACAACTAACAACGTGTTTTTTCATGAGTTTTATAGCTGAAAGAGAGGCAGAGGAGGTAGATGAAACATTGAATGAAACATTAAATCAGAAGAAGAAGAAGAGGGCTCGAGGCCCATTCTGTCTTAATATCTATGCATTAATCTTCAATACTCTTTGGATGAAAGAGTGGTCTTCGACAGGCTGATAATTACCCCAGGTATGTTATTTGATGTACTTTAGGCTGCAGTACTCTCTAGTACTCTGGTATAAGAAAAGGAAAATAAATGACTTTCGGGTCTTCCATACTACATAAAAAATGCTCCGGTAGCATTAGGACTTCTGTCAGGGTGTAGATCTTCTCCGGAACTCAATGTAGAACTCAAAACAGTATGGGAACTTGTCCTTTCACGGTAAATAACCTTCTGCTGATGTGTGACACTGATAATATTGTTTTCTGTGCTTTAGGCCTCATTAGGCCTTCCGTGTTAATCACAAGGTCTTCAATCTGGTACATTTTCCCTTTAAACACTGAATTAGAGCTTAAAATCTTCAATTATAGGCTTTAAAACTCTTTGATCCTTCACTAATACTCTTTGCCGCTTCATTGACTGTCTCTGTCTGTGAAAATGGAGCTTTAATGGTGCTGGATGGTTTTACAGAGTTAGAAACTATTCTTTAATGAAAAATTATGTTCCAACACCTTCCCAGGAGTTTTATCTGCAATCTCAGGCTTTGAAAATGGCCTTATCTGCGCTCTGTGTCACTATGACAGTGACTGTGAGCAATGGCGGTTTCCACTGCCTATAACCCTGTAAAAACACAAAAATCCATGCGGGATGGAGGATGGATGTAGTGGAAGGCTGTGAGAATGACAACGCAATAGAGATGGAAACGGTGGATGAAATGGAAATGGCTGAAAAATGCAGTGAAATAGTGAAAATCAGATCAGACGGAGGTTTGGTGGAGGAATGGATATGGACTGTCCGATTAGATCTGGTGGCGATGATCAACGATGGTGATTTACTGATGGACTGCCTTTAGAAGTTAGGCCGAATGATATAACCTTTTAATGTGAAACATTAAAATTTTAATGTGGGCAGATTAAAAAGGTTTTTAATGTAAAACATTCATTTTCGACCTTTGGTCGAAATACAAAGGGAATGAAAGAAAATGCAATGAAATGGGCTTGAACTGTGGGACTTGGCGTGGGCAGAGGGCGATTTAATATGGACCATTAGATCTCCAGAGGAGATCTGTTAGCTCCATGTAATTTGCAAGATTGGCAAAGTCAAATTGCAGAGAGAACACTATTTCAACCACTTTGGGATTCTAGGATCTAGCCCTCCTGAATCCGGAGAGGTATCTCTCCAATAAGTGCAAAGATGGATTTATCTTTAAAGATTTTGGGTAATGATATTAGGCTAGTTATGAAGTCCGAGGGTTTTTTGTTTGTTTTGGATGGTTGAGCATGATTATTATTTGAGTGGAAAGTTCTAAATGGAAAGAGTTTCAAAGGTGTGAAGTTGCAAGCAATCAGAACAAGCTTATGCTAGAAGATAGATATAACGTTTGTTTTTATTCCATTGGGCTATGGAGTCATAACAGGGCTTTAATTGAGCAACAAAATCAACAGTGATCCAAGGGGTAAGTCATCTATATCACAAGATCATTTGAGATAAAATGATGGAATGGAAACAATAAAAGTGTTGGAGGGGTGGAAACTGATAATAATTTCAACAAGGATTTATAGTCAATCCAAACAAGAAAAACCTCTTAAGTAACTGTTTAAAACCAACCAATAATAGGGCTCACCATAAATTTCTTGGGCAAGTTCGTATTAAAGCAACTCAATAGACAAAAATCCAGTAATCCGCATAATTACCTTCAGAAAGTATGAAAACACATAAGAGAAACAAAATGCCACTTAAGATCGGATAAGGTACTTTTAAACCTAGTCTACGTTCAGCAAACACTTAGGGAAACTTTCAGAATTACCTTTAGAGAAAAGAAGCTAGAAAACAGGGCTCACCATCACTTTTCTAGTCCAAATTTAATAAGCAAATAATGAAAATAACATTCAAGAATAATGTTTAAAGCAACCAGTAGGACGAGGGAACAGTAGCATTCCTAACTATTTAAAACAGTATTGAATCATTCTTAAATAAACAAATTGGAGGAAAACATTGAGATAAAGCTTATCAGTCAGAGAAGGGTACTGTAAACAGTAGGTCCTAACTCTATGCTTACTATTCTTTATCAGAGAATTAATGGACAAAATGGCATACACAAAAGGAAAACAATTACACAGAAAGGAGCACTTCACTAGTGATATAGACCAGGATCCCAAGAAACATCTTGTTATTGATGTCAAACCAGTTACAATATTCAGGTCCAATTTTTCAGTTCAGCAATCATCTTCACTTCTTAGCCTAACTATTCTATCACAAACAAAGCTTCAAGAGCCTTTGAACACTATTTACAGGTAGAAATTTCGAGCACAAGTATATTTCAAAGTTCTGCAACCAACCTTGTCTCATATTTTACAGAAGTATTTATAGAAGAAATGAGGAGGTGGGATCTGATAAAAGATATTCAAGGTTCAATTAATACAGATTTAATACTTCTTGGCCTTTGAGGGGATCGATGGAGAAGTTTATAGACATGTCCCCTGTATTAAATGTTTTACATTAAGAATTAAACTCGGTGGGAGTTTTTGTTGACTTTAAGGCTCTGTTTCATGATGTAATAACTCTGCTGATATTTTTTGCATTAAGTTCCTTTGGCTGAATTAACTATTCAGCTGCGTTGAGGCAAATATCTTCTTTTCTGATCATAACTCGGCCTCTGTTGAATGCTTTGAGGCTACAGGTGGCAATCTGGTAGCTAAGAGGAATCAATTAGCCTCTGATGTGGTAGTGGAGGCATCCTCTGTCTGATAAATGTTTATGATTTTCTTTAATTGTGTTTTAATCTAGTGGATTAGGCTTTTGATTTTCGATCTTAGCCGTAATCCACCGAAAAATGTGAAAGCAATCTTCAATCTTCAGTTATGCTGTGGTGTAGGTCTTCAATGTTGATACTCTTCGTTTTAATCATGCTTCCCTGTGTCTTTTTTATGTGCAAGTATGACAGGGGTTCATATAGCATCAGTGTCCATGATACACTGATGAAACGTGGCATGGAACCCCACTCAATGATTTCTCTTTGATAATTGAAAGCCTGGAGGATCGTCATCCTCGGCTTTCATTTTCCTTAATATAATGGAAAAACCATTAAAACCTACAAAATATAATAAAAAAATGTTATAAAATCATGCATATTAGGGAAAAATTTCTTAGGAGGTCGTGGTTAGGAGCATGGCCATTGGATGGCAGCATCCAACAGTGGAGATCATGCGTAGAAGTCAAAGGGAGAGCGGTTTGGAAGAAGCGGTGGAAAATTTTATCAAAGCCATTGATCTTGCAGAGATCAACGGTCGGGAGCGACCTGGGAAATATAATGGAGAAAGGCCGCTTTTTGATGAAAATAGTAGAAATACAAGGGGAATGGGGTTAAAATCCTTTGGCGGAGAGAAATACATGGAAAGGAAATTTGGGGTTTCGGGATGATCATGGATCGTTGGATCAGATCAGTGACGAGATCAACGGTGGAGATTTCTCTGAGAAGTCCTTCGAGGAAGGCGGATGGCGATAGTGTATGGCCAGATTAGATCTGAGCTGTTGATCTGTAGAGTGTTAGTCATTAGTATTTTTCACTTGTTGGTGATGACTAGTTGTAACAGCCAAGTTTTCTAGTAGCTGATCTTAAAATTTTTCAAATTTTCCAGCTGGAAAACACCCATAAATTTTTTTTCCTTCTTACCTTTCAGTCTGCCCATGACGAGATGAAACCTCATTATCAAATCCTACCTAGCCTCAGCCATACTAGTCTGCCCATCAGCTCTAAGGAAACAATCCAAATCTATCCAAAAAGTCTCCCCTAAGTTAGGAAGTGGTGCTTTAGGAATTTCTTCCTTGGAAAACTATCCTAAAGCCAAAGAACCTCCATCTGCTATAGAACAGTCACAACAGACCTTCCCATTCTACAAATAAATTTGGTTACAACCATAGGTCGCGCCACTAATACACCCTCAAGTCTCAGCAATACATGGACCATAAGTCAAACTGATTCTAGGTGTTTTTGCAGTGTTTTAAATGGATCTTTCAAGGACAGAGGCATACCAGCATCTCAGAAGACAATTTTTGGATCCACATGAGAAGACATCTTCTTCTCAATGTGATCTTGAGCCTGGGATGCAGCTACAGAGCAGATATTTTTTCATTAAACTATTGCGATCATAGTCAAAGCCTGAAGGGACAGTGAAAGGAAAAATAACATTGTCAAAGGACTGATGATATGACGTAACTAAAAAACCTCCTTCATCTATAAGAAGAGGGTTTTTGAAGACTAAAGAACCTCCTTCATCTATAAGCAGAGGGTTGAGAGCACCTCCTTCATCTATAAGCAGAGGGCAGATGGAAAAAGTTTGATTTTAAGAGTTGCACTGACTGTAAGGAAAATTTTGAAGTACAGTAAGACAGCAAATGAATATCTCTGCATGAAAATGATGATTAAAGGCAGACGCAAAGCAGTAGGCTTTAAAGTTGGTTTGCATGAGTTTCATTATTATTTGAGTTACAATGTGAAGCTAGTAAGTTCATCATCATTGAAGAAAGATTGTTAAACAGATGGCCAAAAGAATCAAATAGTCTTGGGCTCAAGCTAATTTCTGCCATCATATATAAGAGAAGCCACTATCAGCTTGATTCATCAAACATCCTTCTTTGGATTGAGATAGAGGTTGAAAGAACATCAGGAATTTTTTCAAGATAGGCCTCCTTCATTCATAAGCAGAGGGCCAGAGCAGTGACTGATTTCAGGGTTTGACTAATCAAGAGACAAATGGTAAGAGAAGCAGAAGATAGTTGAAAGCTTCTGAACAGGGAAAATCATGTCAATGTTACCAAAAAACTCATCTCCTTGATGAACAGGCTTAACATTTAGCCTCTGTTCCTTTAAACAAAATAGGGTTGTTAAATGGTTGAGAGATGGGTCATAACACATGCTAAAGAATGATAATTATTTCTCAAAAGGTACTTTCCTTCCTATTCCTGAAAAATCCTCTTTCAATTACTCCTCATAGTAGACAAAGGCAGTTTGAGTTTAGTTTTTCCCAAAAAAACACTGCAGATAGATACACAGGGTCATAAAGGTGCCGGAAGAATTATGGTATGTATTTCAAGGCCAGAAAAACATGCTCAAAACAAATAGAGCATTCCACTGTCAAAAAGGAAGGTCTGTCCTTTATGGAAATGTGTCAAAGGTGATAATGAAGCCCAGGTGATCACAACTGAGGTTCACCTCACAATCAAAGAGAAGCATCATTTAAAGGAACATCTATAATCATTCTTATGGCTCAGAGGAGGATTTTCCTTCCACAGTATGGGTATCAGAACAGGAAAAACCAGTTTTCATTCCTTAATGAGAAGCGATAAAAGTTTTAATTCTAAAAAGATTGTTTCATTTCAAAAGGGGTGGGGCTCATGAAGGAAATGATCATTTGCCACTATAAGTTTTGTTTGAGAAAAAGGGAGTCTTCTTTGTGTTTTGGAAAAGGTACAAGCTTCAGGTTTTGGTTTTAACCCAAAGGCCTTTTCAAACATTTTCAAAACCTTCATCAAACACTTCATAGGGTTTTTTTATTCTCTTTTCAAATACAAGGGTAGTTTGACCGTTGCAAGCTCTTTTAAATTTCTCCACACACAAAGAAAACTCCCCTTTGCTGGTCAACTGGGTTGAAGAAGGAAGTTTTGAGCGAATTCATACAATTTTTTGGGCTTAAAGATTGCGCGGCGCGCCTATACAACTGTGTGGCGCGTTCAGGCGCATTTTTTACAAAGGAATACACAACCGCACAACACGCCTGTAGCAGCGCGCGGCGCGCCTGTAGGCATTGGTCACGTCGGCCCGACAAGTGACCCGACAGACTGTTTGGCATGGCGCTCTCTCATTCTAAACGTGCCGTGCATATTTCAAGCCCTCAAAACGCCTCCAAAAGCCCTGAAAGCTGCTCCAACTCCTCAAACAACGACGCTCATTGATCTTCGAGGTATTTCATACACCTCCTTAGTATATTCAAAACCATATAAGGCCGATCAGTGCTGTGTTATTCGAAGACTAAACCAATGGTGAAAGAATGAAACTCTCGATGTGAATCAAGGAGATGTGTTTTATGTTTGTGACTCGGAATTGCCATGGTTTTGTTTGCCCAAACCTTGACATAGTGAAGCTGGTAGATTTTTATTGCTATCAAAAGACCATACAAACTGCCCTCAAAACAGTATTGAAAGGTGGTATATTTTTATTGCATTTTTTAGATATTTTATGAGATATTTTGTGCCTTGGGCTTTGCAAAGCCTCAAGGACAAAATAAGATATTTTGGATAGGCCAATGAAATTTCAAGTTGAACCAAGAGGTTTTTCTCTCTTGGGCCTATATATTCCAAAGGCTTTCATTGTAAACAAGGCTGAACTTGATGATAGAAGCAATATATGGTCATATAAGCTTTGGAAGAAATACTTGTCTCATGCTTTTGGATTGTCTCTTGGATGTTCTTGGATGATGAAAGAGGATTGTTGTTGGATTCCATGACTTGGTAGAATGGTATAGTGTCTCTCTCTTTGTTTTGTTTCCTATTTTTCATTCATAAATCCATGTTTCTTGCTTGCTATAGAACAGTAGAGAAAAAAATTTAGACATGCCCATGGAGGCACCTAAAATTTCCTGTTTCTTCATAGCTTCCATGTTTTCTTCATTCTTAGTCACATTAAAGAATTCTTGATTGCTCTTTAATAACTTATTCTTGTTTCATTCATGGTTTTATGCATGCTAAGTATGATTTACGGTATGCCCTGCTTACTCACGGCTAGCCATAGCTCCATCCATGAAATTTCTCTTTGAATGATTAGATTGTCATTTGTTGAACCAAGGAGGTCTTGTTCCAATCTTTCCCTTTGTCTAAGACTATGAAATCTTGTTTCCAAAGTGCCCAATAGCTTGAAGTACTGTTTTTAGGCATTCCGACATAGTGATTTGAGTTGTTTGTCTATCTTAAGTGTATTTCCCCAAATTATGATAGCCATTTCCCAAATTTAGAGAGTTATATACCTCTATGCATGGCTTGAATGTTTATTTCTATGTATTGATTAGCTTATAGTTACATTTATCATGATTAATGGTTTTCCCTACCATGTATATGTCAGCTATTAAACTAGTTATGCTTGAAATCCTTTGTTGTTCACAAACTTGATGTCCATTTTACTCCATTTTTCCCAAAGATCCATTCTACCTCGAATCAAATCGGCCCTTCAACAGTCTTGTATCACCATATAATAGCTTTCTTGACCTTTTCGACCCCATAGCCCAGTTGATTTGACATCTTTTTACCTATCTTATATCTCTGATCTGTTTCATCCCTCACAACCTAAAAAACCAAAACCAAAAACTTACTTCATAACTAGCCTAAAATCAGAACACCATAAGCAAACACACATATATCCCTTACACAAATAGAGAGAGCCCTCTCTGAGTCTAGGAAGGCTAGGTCCTTGGGCTCCAAAGACTGGTTTGATGTTACACTATCATTTGGCTTGCCAATCAGCCAAATCACAGGACCCTAACACAGAGATCAATGGCGAGGAGCGCACGTGATAGAAAATAACACAAAAGGAGGAAGGCGGTTTCGGGAGGGAAAACCGCGGGTTTTGCATGGCCAAAAGAGGGATGGGTGGTTTCACCTTTTCGAACGCGATATGCATTCCCGCCCGACACGTGGCATTTGAAAATAGCTAATATCGTGCAACCCTTGGGAAATTAACGCTCGTGCTTAAATTTACGCGATATGGAATGTCAGCCATTAGATCTGGGGTCTTAGATCTAACGGTGGGGAGTGAGCGTGATATTTATAAGATGCGCGGGCGAAACGAGGTGGAGCGCTTTTGTTCTGAGCCATTGGATCAAATATTGGACGGCTAAGATCAGATCTGGAGGGAGGCAGGACCCACAGGGGTCGGTTCTGTCGGGATTAATATGGGCCGTTAGATGTAAAGGATCAATGGTAAGGATTAAAAATGGGTTTAAACGAAATAATACACAAGGCGAAGAAAGGTTTAATATGAGTCGTTGATCTACAGAGATCAATGGCTAAGATCTACTTGGAAAACATTATAAAATGAGGGTGCATGAATTTAACCAAGGTCAGCAGGATTGATCTGGACTGTCCAATTTAGACACGTGGACAACCCAGATGCAATCAGAGCTTCGCGATCGGAGGAGGCAATGGATAGAGGAGCACCGATGTGATTGATTTTGGACCATTGATCTGCAGATTAGATCGACGGTGGAGAATGAATTAGAGGGGTTCAAGGCGGTGGAAAGGGCTTATCATTGGAGCAAATAAGGGTTGTCGGATCAGAGAAGTGGCAGATAGATCCAACGGCGGAGGATCCATCAGGGGTAGTCAATCGGAAGGGGGAATAAAATGCGCCCGATAAAACTTGCGATGCGATATTGCGTCGATCGTTGATTAGCTTTAGATCAATGGTCGGGAATGGGTTTAACCAATGAATGATGGGACCCCTTTATAATAAAAAAAAGTGGAAAATTAATGAAAAACAAAGGTTTTTTGGCTTCAAGGACGGGTTATATATAAAAGGCTTGGCGTTCGATTGTGGGGCCGTTGGTTTATATGAAAAGCAAAGGCCCATGGCTTATATGTATAAGGGCCAATCAGAATCGGGATAAGGGTTCGAGATTTTCAATCTACCCATTTGACAGATCTCCAATGCGAGATTCTGTTTATCGTTGATCGGCTCATAAGATCAACGGTTCTTCTTATATAATAACATGAACCGGCGGGTTTAGACCAAAACTTAGGATAATGGGTTTTTTTGCATTTACAAAGGAAAAATTCGATCGGGATGGGTTTATTAACAAAGTTTAGGACCCGATTGCGGGCTTGCGGTGATATGAAGTAGTAATAAGATTGGGGGTTTATAAACAAAGGGCTAATCGCATCGGAGGTTTCACCATAAGAAATAGACTTGTGCGCTTTGTTTTCTTTGATGCGATAAGTTCCAAAAGGGTTTAGCACTTGGGTCTAGTGATAGGGCATATGTGGGGAAGTGGTTTAGGACTTAGCCCAAAGGGGCTTAAGGCTATATTCAAAACACTCATTTTTTATGAAATTTTTCAAGATTTTTGATGGATTTGGGGGTTTCGGCAAAGTTTAAAAATGAGTTTTAAACCTTGTAAAGAGGATTTTATGAAGGGGAAATGGGAAACAATGGAAAATAGAGGAATTCCATGGGGAATAAAGGGGTAAAAATGAAATTTAATTTGAAGTGAAAGGAAGGGAAAAATGGGGAGAAAGGGTTTTTTACAACAATCTTTTCTTCATGAAAATAGCAAAATTTCTGAGTTTAAAAGGGAAACAACAGTGAATATTTAAACAAAGAGCATGATGTCTTCATGAGTTTTCAAGAGATAACACTTTTAGCAATAAAACCTGTTTCTTGAAGGCTCCAAAAATGATTTAGCCACCTTTTGATATAACAAATTTTATAGGTGGCTAATAGTAGCTCCACTTGGGGATGGTGCCTTCTTGAAGGCATCAAGAACTTCAGACTTGCATTCTCTAGGAGGCTGATCAGTGCCTTATCCATTGGACTGCCTTTTCTTCATTTGAATGATCTTCTTTTTGCTCTAAAAATATTAGCAGCCATGAAAAATAATGGATTTTCATCAATACAAGCTTTCTTCCTACCCAATCCTACTGATCTAACATTTTTTCTTCTTTAGAGTGCACTTGAATTGGAAAACTCTTTTTACAACATTTTATTCTTTTGAAAGCATAAAACTAATCTAATTCTACTCCTTATTTCTCCATGAACTTAGATTAAACAGTTTATTCCATATGCTTCTCTACCTAATCTACTAATTTGTTAGGATTAAACAGTCTAACAGATTTTTATTCTCTAATTTCTAAAATAGAAATTTAAAAGCATACAAGTCAGGATTGAACAGTCTAACTTGATGCTGATCTATGGCATAAAAAACAATCTGCACATAGATATTATTTTGCAGAAAATTAAATCAAAATGGAAGGCTTTAAAATTTGAAAGTTCAAGCACGGCCTTCTCTTTTCTTCAGCTCTGTTTTTTGCTTCTGTTTGAGCTGTTCTTTCCTTATTATCTGGTTCAGATTTTGAGCTGATTAGAACCGGTTTTACCTCTATTTTGACTCAGAAATTTAAAAAAATTTGAGTCATTCTTGTTTGGAAACTTAGGTTCAGATTTTGAGCTTGTTTGAACCTTTAATTTCTAACCTAATTTACCTACTGATAAGCCACGATTAAGTTGTTTGGCAAATCGAATTCACTATCCTATCAACAGTCAATTTAAAACTAATTAGTCATGATTAGGCTGTATGACTAATTATAAGTGTGTTCTTCAGGAGTGGCATTTAAGTTTGCACACTTTCAGATTTGTTTCTCTCTTTTGGTATGGGGCTGTACCTTTATTGTTTTTACAATCTGCCCTCTTTTCTCTCTTCTATTGTTTTTGTGTTTTTTGATTTTTTCTAACTTTGAATGCAATGATGGGTGAAATATTTATAATGAGAAAAAAAGATAAATAGGCTTCAAACATGACATGGTTCAAGAGAAGTAATGTTTGAGCACCCTGCCATTGACAGGACCCCTAAACAGTTCAGTTCCATTCAACTCCTGCAAGAAAAAGGCATTATTACCAGCAGCAGAATGAATGAGATAACGACCAAGCCATAAGTTGTCAAATTTCCCATGCTTGCCCCTGTCTTCTCTCCTTGAGTCCCACTTTAAAACTTTGTCCCCAACATTAAAATTGCTGGCCTTTGTTCTTCTATCGAAAATCTTCTTGATGCTGTCCTGCTTTTGCAATGCTTTGTTATAAACCTCCTCTCTGGTTTGTTGAAGGTGAATAGTTTGATTTATCCTTCTGATCATGTCATTGTCTTCAGACTGAAACTCTTGAATCAATTTCATAACTGGTACACCAAGGCTGGTGGGAAAAATTGCATTTGTACCATACACAAGCTAGTAGGGTGACATACTAATAGATTTCTTCAATGTCAATCTGTCAGCCCAAAGTGCATGAACAAGCTTTGTGTGCCAAGAATTCTTGTTGTCCTCCAACAGCTTCTTGATTATGTCCACCAAACTCTTGTTTGAGGATTCTGCAAGTCCATTACCTTGAGGGTAATAGACCGTGGAATGACCCAATGTTATCTGATATTTGTGACAAAATTCAACCATCTTCTTTTATCCAAATGCTACTGCATTATCAGTGATGATCTTGGTAGGACAGCCAAATCTAGAGAGAATATTAGTCTCCATGAATTTTATAATGATAGAATCATTGGCTTGCCTACAAGGGATGGCTTCTATCCATTTGGTGAAGTAGTTTGTGGCAGTGAGAATCCATCTATGCTGGGCAGAAGATGGTGGATGGATTTCTCCTATGAAGTTAAGTCCCCACTATTGAAAAGGAGCTTCAACAGTGATTGGATGAAGAGGTAAGGGTAGCAGCTTCCTTTTGCGTTCAAAAAGTTGACATTTATGACAGAAAATTATCATCTTATGTACATCAAGAAAGAGAGTAGACCAATAGTAACCATGCCTCAGAATTTTGTTGGCTGTTGTCTTCCAATATAGGTGGCCTCCACACTCTCCTTCATGAAACTCGTGCTTAACCTTATTTGCATCATATTCAGGCAAACATTTAAGCAATATCCCACTTGCATTTTTCCAATAAAGACATTTATCTATAATGTAATAGTTTACAGCTTTTAACTTTAGAAACCTTTCCTTTGTTTTTGTCAAACGGGGAGGTGTGTTTAAATTAAGCAAAACCTAAATAATATCAGCATACCAAGAGGAATTCATAAAATGATATTCAACAATGGGAGTTGATATTTCCTCCTGATCATCCAAAGCATTTATCATATTAATATCAAGAACTTCAAAATTTGATTCAGCCATTAATCTAGCTAGACCTTGGCCTTTGATGAGTTTAGTGGGCTTTATCTCTAAATCATATTCAAGAATAACAGCTATCCACTTACCTCTCTTACCATCTGGGTCCTGTGTTAGAATGTCTTTCACAACTAAATTTGGGACAAAGGAAATGATGTGCGAGTGTAATATGTATACTCTGAAGTCTTTTAAAGCCTTAACCAAAGCAAAAGCTCGTTTTTCCAAAATGTTATATTTCAGAGGGGCATCCCTCAAAGCCTTGTTAAAGAATGCAATAGGCTGCTCTTGTCCTTGTGGATTTTTCTGTAAAAGGACAACAGCTATTTTATGTTCTGATGCAAATGAAAAAATATAAAAATCTTTTGAAAAATCAGGATTGATCAAGACTGGTGTTTTGGTAACGCTTGCTTTATTAGTTCAAAGGACTTCTTTGTTTCCAAGGTCCATTTTACCCCTTGCTCCTTTTTCAGTATGTTTGTAATGTTCCTAAGGAGCTCAGCCAAGTTGGGTATGAACCTTCTCAGGAAATTAATCTTTCCAATGAAAGATTGCAATTCCTTGATGTTTCAAGGATGAGAGATTTGCAATATGGCCTCAATCCTCTTTGGATTTATCTTAATACCCTCTTCTGAAATAACGTGTCCAAGAAGTTTACCTTCTTGGAGAACGAAAAGTGTTTTCTTTGGGTTTAAATATATCCCAAACTTTCTGCATCTCTCGAAAACTGTTCTCAAATGTGCTAAGTGCTCTTCATCTATCTTTGAAAAAACAGTGACATCATCAAGGTAAATAAGGATGAAGTAGCCCAATTCTTCCGAGAATTCTATGTCGATGGCTCTTTGGAATGTTGCACCAGCATTCATTAGACCAAAGGGCATTTTCACATACATGAAAGTGCCCCATGGTGTAGTAAAAGCGGTCTTTAATTGATCATCAGGGTGAACTAAAATCTGATTGTACCCTGAGTAGCCATCCAGCAAAGAAATTCTTTTTGAACCAACTACCCTTTGTAAAATATGGTCCATCTTAGGTAAAGGGTATTTGTCCTTAAAAGAATATTTGTTTAAGTTTATAAAGTCTATACAAAGCCTAATCTCTCTTGTTTTCTTCCTCACTGACATCAGATTAGACACCCACTCAGAATATCTAATAGGGACAATAATACTAGCTTCATACATTTTCTTGATCTCCTTCTCTACCAAAGGTAGCTGAACAGGGTTAATTCTGCGCAGCTTCTGTTTGAATGGCTTTTGGTTTTCATTGAGAGGGATTTTGTGCTGAATTATCTCAGTGTCATAGGATTTCAGATCTTCGTAACTCCATGCAAAAACATCAGAAAACTCTTTAAACAGCTTTATGTATTTGAGTTTAATGTGAGATGGTAAATTTTTAGACAGTTTGATCATCATTGGTTTTATTTCACTGCCTATATTGCACTCCTCAACTTCAATCTCTACAAGCTCTAGTTTTGGCTTCTTGGCCACATCATTAAAATCAAACAACTCTTCTAAAGGGGCCAGACCCTTTGGAAAAATCTGATCTTTAGACTGCAGGGTTTCTAAATCTTCTGTTTCTAACTCTGCACTCATCTCTGTTTTTTTTTTTAGTTTGCTAGACAGCATATTTATATTGGCAACCTCAGGAGACTGTTCTTCTTCACCAAGAAAATTTTCTTCACTATTGCAGTCTGTTTCATAATCTGAATCCAAACTGTGCAGTTCAAATTCATTTCTGAGTTGCATGAAGTCTTCTACTTGTTTGTCTCTGTCAAAAACTTGCCAATATTTTTCGTTATCAGGAATGAATGGTCTGAATTTAATATGAGTTGTGCATTCTTTGGTTTCATATGGCGTTAAGCATGTTCTAGCAGCAAAAGTTAAGCTGTGGGCCATGTTATTCTTTCTTCTTGGGAAAAAAATTAATTGGGACTCCTCAAAAGTTTTTAAAAGATCCATGACATCATTTCAATAGGCCCTAAGTCTAGGGTGATTAGCATTTTATTCCCCGTTGACCTGCCTAATGGTTAATTTTGAATCCCCATGCACTTTAATTCTTTTGGATCCTAACTTTGTCAACAAATGTAAGCCTAAAAGCAGGGATTCATATTCCTCTATGTTATTCGAACACTGGAAGTTTAATCTATAGGAAATTCTCTCTGTGTGGTTGTTCTCAGTGTTACGAATCCAGACACCTGCACTAGCATTGCTTCTAGTGCACGACCCGTCAAAGTTCATACTGCATAGAGGACTAGTCTCGGGTTTATTAGTTTGACTATCATCCTCTCTAACTAAAGTGCTTTCTGATTGTTTTTGAGTGTCAGCACTTAGTTGAATTTGTTTTAACTCCTCAGGTTTTTCACTGCATTGAGGAATGCTTTCCTGACTGTCTAGGTTAGAAAGCGAAGGACGCATGACTTGTAGCTCAAGACCTGTATTTGGTTTGCTAAAGTTTTCAAATTCAGCAAACTGTTTTGAAACTTCTGTGGTGTTTACCTCTTCCTTTCTATTGGCCATTAATTCAGTTAAAGTGACTTGTTCACTGAATGATTCATTGTTAAAGAGGATAAAATAATCGAGGTCTGTATTTACAGAATACAGAGGAGAGTTTCGTGGTATGTCTTGACTGGTAACCATGTACTGCATATGTGACTCCTTGTACAGTCTTCTTGTCTGATTGAAAACAGGGACGGTCGCATATGTCATGTCCATCTGCATAGTCCCTTGTAACTTAGCCCCCCAAGACCTAGATAATAGCATACCATACTTTGGGGGCACATCAGCCACAAACATATCCATGACTAAGAATTTGGATGGAATCTGTGCTAAGTTAACACATAGGTCTTTTATTAATCCTAAACATTTTACTCTGCTTGAGTCAAAGGAGTAAAGGTCTTTATACGGTCTGGTGATTCTAGACCCAGGCTCTCCATCACAGCTTTGGGCATTAAATTATGAGAGGCCCCTGAATCATGCATAGCGCTGTGCAAAATCTTATCATGGACGTTTAAACTTACATAAAAAGGAGGAACAAGTCCCTCTTGATACCTACCTTCAATCTTTGGACCAAAAATGAGCTTTGGTTGGTCATCGTTAAGATTGACAGTGTCATTATTCTCTTCTGTGTTAAAAGCCTTCAAAATTTGAGATCTATATACATTCTGGGAAGCTAACTCAGTAAGGGGAACAAAGATTTTAATTCTTGAAATTTCCAGCTCCAAACTGAAAGGAATCTGATTCTTTGAAGTACTTGTTTCAGCTTTATTAACTACCACTCTATCAACAAATTCTGTTTGCTGATTTTGTCTATTTACATTTGACAAAATTGTTTTAACATGAGTATTAGCTGAGGTGCCAACACTACTAAGGTCTACACTCTGTTTTGCATTGTTTTGAGTGCCTTTCTCTTTACCTTTATCAGAATTTCCAGCCATTGTTTTATCCTTCTGTTTGACAACTTTAGGCTTGTTTTCAGTGCTGTTTTGTGAAGATTTATCAGAGGTTTTAGTTTTAGGAGTTTCTTGATTGGTTTTACTTCTAAGGTCATATTCGTTTTGGGACTCTATGATAACATTTTCCATCTCTTGATAATAAATTTCATCCTCATCTCTCTTGTCATCATAAGGTGTGTATAGACCTGGTTTTCTATCATAATGAACCTCAAATTCATCATTATCTACTCCCAGCATGTTGATATCATCTTCCTTTGTTTGTTCATATATTTCTTCAACCTCACTTACATAGTTTTGATGAAAGGGAGGAGTGATCTGTTGATCATCTTCCCTAGGTCTGTTTGGAGGTTGGTTTCTTCTGAAATTCTGATTCTAGTTTTGATTTCTGTTTTGAGGAACAGTTTGGTTTTGACTTGCTTGTGCTCTCTCAAGGATGTTGATTTTCTTCATCATCTCTTCCATCATTCTTTCCATCTTTGAGCTGGAAGTAGAATGTGTGTATTTGTCTCTGAAGGAAACTCTTCTCATTCTTCATTCTTTCTCTATTCTCCATTAAGTTAACTTCCACAGCAAGAGCTCCTTTTTGCATATCTTCAAGGGTTAGAGGATCTCTTTCTCTCAATTGATAGGCCATTTCAGGGTTAAACCCTTCAATAAACTTGTTTAACGTTGAGCCTTGTGGAGGTTTTAGATCTAGGGGAAGTGCGTTATACACACTGTTAAATCTAGTGCAGTAAGCTTGTACACTTTCCCCAGTGTTTCTGTGGAGGTTCTTGTAATCAGAAAGTAATTTGAGAGGATTCTTCTTCAATTCCCATTTGTTTAAGAATGTCTGATGGAAGGCTTGGAGATCATTGATACTATGGGGGGTTAAGCCTTTAAACCATTTTATTACTTCTCCCCCCAAACTCTGAGCAAATAGTCTTAGCTTGACAGATTCATCGTCAATTTCATTTCTGTCAAAGTAGTCATTAATCTTATCCACATGTTGTGATGCAGTGGTAGAATTACTGGCATCATATAATGGTATTTTGGACTGATAGTCCTATGGAAGATTGACTAAGGGTACAGGAAGGAAGGGAGCATACCATGATGCCATGGTAGGAGGTGGAGGTGGATTTACAAAAGGTGGATTAACAAGAGAAAAAGTGGGTTGGAGTGGAGTGGCTTGGATAGTGGACGTAGGATGAGCAGGTGTGGATGAACCAGGAATAGATTGCTGAGCTGATCTTGGATGAGAGACACCTAAATTGTGAAGGAAATGTAAATCAGGTGGTTTTTTTTCTCTACTACCAGGATGTTCACTTGTTTCTAGGGATGAAAGTGAAGACTCAGAATCTAGATGATCTAAATCATCAAGAGACGTAGTTCTAAATGGGTTTCTTAAGTCTACTTGTGATTTTTGTAGAGCTGCAAGATTTTCAGGAACTGAATTACCTCTCAAGGGTGATCTGAAAACAGTTGAAAAATTAATCTTAGGAGACTTCCTAGGTATACTTTCTGGGCTATCAACTATATTAGGTGGGTCTGGGTTAGGATAGGCTCTAGTATGAATCTTTCTAGGAGCCACTATGCTGTGTTTTTATACCGAAGTAAACAAGAAAAGTTTCAACCATATATGACAATCTTTAAGAGGTTAACTGATCTGTTTTACACAAATTTTAATCCTATAGTCCTCTAACTGATTTTGAATGATGTTACAAAGATTATGGGTCCTCCCAGTGGAGTCTTAAGGTCTGTTTAGGATTGTGGAGTCGCCAAGTGGAATTTTTTAGCTCTTTTGGAGGTAAAAGGTTTTATGGTCCACCACCATGTTTATTAAATACCAATCTGAAATATTTTTGGGTTTTCTGAGTTATTTTTTAGTCCTTATGGGTTCTAAGAGTGTCCTATAACTGTTTCAAAACTTAGCTACGGTTATGAAATTAAGACAATCTAATCTTATGGCTAAGCTAGCTGATCCTTCAAGGTTAGATAAGCTCTTATGAGAATCCTAGGATTTGCCTAGTTTGTCATTGATTCAAACAAGTTTTACCATGATCACCATGTGTGTGGTAGTGCTTGAAGAGGCTACGTTTTACTCACGAGGTTTGTATGAAGTTTTAAGGGAACCTAAGATGAAAATTCGACTCAGTCCCCAGCGGAGTTGCCAGAGATGTTAGCTCCCTGTAATTTGAAAGATTGGCAAATTCAAACTGCAGAGAGAACACTATTTCAACCACTTTGGGATTCTAGGATCTAGCCCTCCTGAATCCGGAGAGGGATCTCTCCAATAAGTGCAAATATGGATTTATCTTTAAAGCTTTTGGGTAATGATATTAGGCTAGTTATGAAGTCCTAGGGTTTTTTGTTTATTTTGGATGGTTGAGCATGATTATTATTTGAGTGGAAAGTTCTAAATGGAAAGAGTTTCAAAGGTGTGAATTTTCAAGTAATCAGAACAAGCTTAGGCTAGAATATAGATATAATGCTGGTTTTTAGTCCATTGGGTTATGGAGTCATAACAGGGCTTTAATTGAGCAACAACATCAAGAGTGATCCAAGGGGCAAGTCATCTATATCACAAGATCATTTGAGATAAAATGATGGAATGGAAACAATAAAGTGTTGGAGGGGTGGAAACTGATAATAATTTCAACAAGGATTTATAGTCAGTCCAAACAAGAAAAGCCTCTTAAGTAACTGTTTAAAACCAACCAAGAACAGGGCTCACCATAAATTTCTTGGGCAAGTTCGTATTAAAGCAACTCAATAGACAACAATCCAGTAATCTGCATAATTACCTTCAGAAAGTATGAAAACACATAAGAGAAACAAAATGCAAATTAAGATCAGATAAGGTACTTTTAAACCTAGTCTGCTTTCAGCAAACACTTAGGGAAACTTTCAAAATCTACCTTTGGAGATAGAAGCTAGAAAACAGGGCACATCGTCACTTTTCTAGTCTAACTTTAATAATCAAATAATGAAAATAACATCCAAGAACAATGTTTAAAACAAACAGTAGGGCGAGGGAACACCAGCATTCCTAACTATTTAAACTGTATTGAATCATTCTTAAATAAAAAAATTGGAGGAAAACATTGAGATAAAGCTTATCAGTCAGAGAAGGGTACTGTAAATAGTAGGTCCTAACTCTATGCTTTATATTCTTTATCAGAGAATAAATGGAAAATATGGCATACACAAAAGGAAAAGGAATACACAGAAAGGAGCACTTCACCAGTGATATAGACCAGGATCCCAAGAAACAACTTGTTATTGATGTGAAACCAATTACAATCTTCAGGTCCAATGTTTCAGTTCAGCAATCATCTTCAATTCTCAGCCTAACTATTCTATCACAAACAGAGCTTCAAGAGCCTTTGAACACTATTTACAGGTAGAAATTTCGAGCACAAGTATATTTCAAAGTTCTGCAACCAACCTTGTCTCATATTTTACAAAAGTATTTATAGAAGAAATGAGGAGGTGGGATCTGATAAAATATCTTCAAGGTTCAATTAATACAGATTTAATACTTCTCGGCCTTTGAGGGGATCGATGGAGAATTTTAAAACGTGTCCTCTATATTAAATGTTTTACATTAATAATTAATCTCGGTGGGAGCTTTTGTTGACTTTAAGGCTCTGTTTCATGATGTAATAACTCTGCTGATATTTTTTGCATTAAGTTCCTTTGGCTGAATTAACTATTCAGCTGCATTGAGGCGAATATCTTCTTTTCTGATCATAAATCGGCCTCTGTTGAATGCTTTGAGGCTACAGGTGGCAATCTGGTAGCTAAGAGGAATCAATTAGCCTCTGATGTGGTAGTGGAGGTGTCATCTGTTTGATAAATGTTTATTATTTTCTTTAATTGTGTTTTAATCCAGTGGATTAGGCTTTTGATTTTTTATCTTAGCCATAATCCACTGACAAATGTGAAAGCAATCTTCAATCTTCAGTTCTGCTGTGGTGAAGGTCTTCAACACTGATACTCTTCGTTTTAATCATGCTTCCTTGTGTCTTGTTGATGTGCAGGTATGACAGGGGTTCATATAGCATCAGTGTCCATGATACACTAATGAAACGTGGCATGGAACCCCACTCAATGATTTCTCTTTGATAAGTGAAAGCCTGGAGGATCGTCATCGTCAGATTTCATTTTATTTAATATAATGGAAAAAGCATTAAAACCTACAAAATATTAAAAAAAAAACGTTGTAAAATCATGCGTATTAGGGAAAAACTGCTTAGGAGGTTGTGGTTAGGAGCATGGCCGTTGGATGGTAGCATCCAATGGCAGAGATCATGTGTAGAAGTCAAAAGGAGAGTGGTTTGGAAGAAGCGATGGAAAATTATATCAGAGCTGTTGATCTTGCAGAGATCAACAGTCGGGAGCGACTCGGGTAATATAATGGAGAAAGGCCGCTTTTTGATGAAAACAGAAGAAATACAAGGGAAATGGGGTTAAAATCCTTTGGCGGAGAGAAATACATGGAAAGGAAATTTGGGGTTTCGGGATGATCCTGGACCGTCGGATCAGATCAGCCCACGAGATCAACGGTGGAGATCGCTCTGAGAAGTCCTTCGAGGAAGGCGGAGGGTGAGAGTGTATGGCCAGATTAGATTTGAGCCGTTGATCGGCAGAGATCAACAGCGGGGAGCGCACGCGATAAAACATAACACAAAAGGAGGAAGGTGGTTTCGGGAGGGAAAACCGCGGGTTTCGCGTGGCCAAAAGAAGGATGGGTGGTTTCACCTTTTCGAACGCGATATGCGTTCCTGCCCGACACAAGGCATTTGAAAACAACTAATATCATTCAGCCCTTGGGAAATTAACGCTCGTGCTTAAATTTATGCGATATGGAATGTCAGTCGTTAGATCTGGGGTCTCAAATCTAACGGTGGGGAGTGAGTGTGATATTTAAAAGATGCGCGAGCGGAACGAGGTGGAGCGGTTTTGTTCTGAGCCATTGGATCAAAGATTGGACGGCTAAGATCAGATCTGGAGGGAGGCAAGACCCAGAGGGGTCGGGTCTATCGGGATAAATATGGGCCGTCAGATATAAAGGATCAACGGTCAGGATTGAAAATGGGTTTAAACAAAATAATACACAAGGCAGAGAAAGGTTTAATATGAGTCGTTGATATGCAGAGATCAACAACTAAGATATTCTTGGAAAACATTATAAAACAGGGGTGCATGAATTTAACCAAGTTCAGGAGGATTGATTTGGACTATTCGATTTAGACACATGGACGGCCCAGATGCAATCGGAGCTTTGTGATCGGAGGAGGCAATGGATAGAGGAGTGTCGATGCGATTGATTAAGGACCGTCGATTTGTAGATCAGATCGACGGTGGAGAATGAATCAGAGGGGTTCAAGGCGGAGGAAAGGGCTTATGATTGGAGCAAATAAGGGCTGTCGGATCAAAGAAGTGGCAGATAGATCCAATGGCGAAGGATCCATCAGGGGTAGTCAATCGGTTCAAGGGGGAATAAAATGCGCTCGATAAAACCTGCGATGTGATATTGCGCCGATCATTGATCGGATTTAGATCAACGGTCGGGACTGGGTTTAACCAATGAACGGCAGGACCCCTTTATAATAAAAAAGGCGGAAAATTAATGAAAAAAAAAAGTTTTTTGGCCTCGGGGGCAGATTATATACAAAAGGCTTGGCGCCTAATTGTGGGGCCGTTGGTTTATATGAAAAGAAAAGGCCCAGGGTTTATATGTATAAGGGCCAATCGGAATAGGGATAAGGGTGCAGGATTTTCAATCTACCCATTTGACAGATCTCCGATGCAAGATTCTGTTTATCATTGATTGGCTCATAAGATCAGCAGTTATTCTTATATAATAACATGAACCGGCGAGTTTAGACCAAAACTTAGGATGATGGGTTTTTTTTCATTTACAAAGGAAAATTTCGATCAGGATGGGTTTATTAACAAATTTTAGGACCCGATTGCGGCCTTGCGGTTATATGAAGTAGTAATAAGATCGGGGCTTTATAAACAAAAGGCTAATCACATCGGAGGTTTCACCATAAGAAATATACTTGTGCGCTCTCTTTTCTCCGATGCGATAAGCGCTGAAAGGGTTTAGCACTTGGTTCTAGTGCTAGGGCATATGTGGGGAAGTGGTTTAGGACTTAGCCCAAAGGGGCTTAAGGCTATATTCAAAACACTCTTTTTTTATGAAAATTTTCAAGATTTTTGATGGATTTGAGGGTTTCGGCAAAGTTCAAAAATGAGTTTTAAACCTTGTAAAGAGGATTTTATGAAGGGGAAATGGGAAACAATGGAAAATATAGGAATTCCATGGGGAATAAAGGGGTAAAAATGAAAGTTAATTTGAAGTGAAAGGAAGGGAAAAATGGGGAGAAAGGGATTTTTACAGCAGTCTTTTCTTCATGAAAACAACAGAATTTCTGAGTTTAAAAGGGAAACAACAGTGAAGATTTAAACAAAGAGCATGATGTCTTCATGAGTCTTCAAGAGATAACACTTTTAGCAATAAAACCTGTTTCTTGAAGGCTCCAAAAATGATTTATCCACCTTTTTATATAACAAATTTTATAGGTGGCTAACAAGATCAACGGCTGAGATGATCCGATGAAGTTCTTTGATCGCCCGATGGAAAAATATGAATGTAATGTGAGATGTGATGAGGGCCGTTGATCTGCATAGATCAATAGTCAGGATTTCATGTAAGAAAGTCCAGAGGCGGAAGAGGGGAAGTGGCTTTTAGGATAAAAACCGTTGTTTTCGCGTTGAGATGAAGTGGTTTTGAAATTTGCCCAAAATCACGCGATATGGTCCGCCGCCCGACACGTGGCAGAATAAAACCACCCATATCGCGTGACTTTAAACTATTAAATTTCGGATGCAGAAAGAACGCGATATGGATGTTGGCCGTTGGATCTGGGATGATGAGATCTGACAGTGGCAGATGGAGCGCGATAAGTGGAGATGCAAGGTCAAAAACAGGGGCCAAGTCAACAGTGGTTTTAATGCAATTCGTCCA
This sequence comes from Pinus albicaulis, assembly GCA_034641835.2. NCBI lineage: Eukaryota > Viridiplantae > Streptophyta > Pinopsida > Pinales > Pinaceae > Pinus > Pinus albicaulis. The sequence continues at coordinate 19,248,689 of CM076582.1, read as the reverse complement.
ATCTACGGAATGAATGGCTAAGATCTGAAGAGGGAGAGAAATAGTGGAGGCGCTGGTTAATGGTCGGGAGGATTCCTTACCATTGATCTCAGGAGATCAACGGTGGAGATTTGAAGATGAGGCAGAGGTAAATGGTCCATATAAATGCGTGGGAGTAATCCTGGCCATCAGATTAAATAGGATGGACGGCTACGATTCCATCGGAATCGGAGGAGGCAGGGGTCAAAAATCCAATGGGCTCATGAAGCGATTACATATGGACCATCGGATAGGCGACAGATCAATGGTTGCGATTGGATCGGGGGTGACCAATCAGGGAAAACGAGGCGGAGCGAGAGCAAATCCTAGCCGTTGGTTCTTGTGGATTCAACGGCTAGGATTGCATCAGAGGGTCGCAATCGGGGAAGACAGAGGGAGGTGCATTAAGAACTTCTGATTGGCGATAAAGCGATTGGCGCCTTATCGTTGGATCTAAATGTGAATCAACGACGGAGATAATAATCAAAAGGGTAACAAAGGGATCAGGCGGGGCGCGATGAAACAAGCGCGGATCGTCAGATCTTTGCAGATCGGCAACTGGTAACGCACCAAAGGCCAATAGAACAAAATACCATCACATCGGAACTTTTTCACTTTACAAAGAAAACGCGCTCCGCTCCAACCTTCTGATGTGATAAGCGCTTTTTGCCTCAACGCTTGGTCTTAGTGTCGGGTTTCATGGAGGGGAAGTGGTTAGGGCTTAGCCGAAGGGGGCTTAGGCTTATTATATGGTAAAAAATGGGTTTTTGGCTTAAAAACAGAGTTTTTTAAGGCTGAACAGAGGTTTCAGTAGGCGGAAAGAGGGATTTTAAAATCAAATGAAGGGATTTCACTTGGTTTTTAAAGGAGAATTGGATGGTTTAGAAGACTTGGGAAGGGATTTTGGGGTTCAAAGGGGAAAATTATAGAAGGGAAAAAAGGGGTTAAAATGGGAATTTTACAGGGATACAAAGGGGAAAATAGAGGTTGTTCTGAGCATAATTATGTCACATATAGTGAGGCCTTTTTGATGGAAACTGCAGTGAAGATCTTATCAAAGGTAAAGGCCACACAAAGGCTTCAAGAATGAGAGATTTTCAGAGGAAATGTATCTCTTGAAGTCTCAGAAAAATATTTAGCCACTTGTTTGCTTGACAAAAATTTCATAGGTGGCTAACAGTGGCTCCACATGGGGATGGCATCTTCTTGAAGGTGTCAAGAATTAACAAAATAATCTTTGGAGTAGGCCAGATGCCCGATCCTTGACCCATCTTTCTTCTTTGATTCATTTGTTTCAAACATGATGAATATTAATCAGCAGAAAACATTCCCCAAACAATCTACCTACCCATCCTACAGTCCTAACATTCTTTCTTCAAGGTGCATTTGAATTTTCAGACCTTCTTCATCATTTTTTTATTGAAAACAGAAAACAAACTAGTCTAATTCTACCCTTATTCCTCCATGAGACCAGATTAAATTGTTGGCCTCATAGCTTCTCTACCTATACTAATATCTGCTAGGATTAAACTGTCTAGTAGATTTCTTTCTCTACATTATACAACAGAAATTTAAAAACAGTCAAACCAGGATTAGATAGTCTGGTTTGCTGTGGATCCATGGCATAAAGACAGCTGCACATAAACTGAAATTGCAGAAACTTGAAAACAGAATCTTGAAGGCTTGAAATCTTAAAACTTTGAAGCATCCTTCTTTTCTTTGTGACTCAATTTTTGAGCTTGTTAGAGTCACTTTATTCTTTACTTTAGCTCTGGTTTTGGGCTTGTTAGAGCTGATTCTTCTTTCTTCTTTGCTGGTTCAAATTTTTAGCATATTAGAACCATCTTCTTTACTTCTTTTGGCTCAGGCTTTGATCATATTAGAGCCAATCTTTGCACTTTAGAGGTTCAAGTTTTGAGCATATTTAAACCTCTCCTTTTCTCTTTTTTGAAATGTTTTCTCTTTTTCTCTAAAAATAGAACACTGCAATGGTATTTACAATGGAAATGGAAACTATAAATTGGAAATCAGCAGTAGTAATTCTTGAGCATCATGTCATTGATAGGACCCCCAAACAGATCTGTACCATCTAGCTCTTGCAGAAAAAAGGCATTTGGACCAATAGTGGCTTGGATGATGTAAGGACCCTGCCACAAACTGTCAAATTTGCCATGTTTTCCTTTGTCCTCTCTCCTAGAATCCCACTTTAGAACCTTATCTCCAATTTTGAAGTCACGATATTTTGTTCTTTTATCAAACAACTTATTTCTATTTTCCTGCACTTTCAGAGCTCTGTTATAGACTTCTTCTCTTGTCTGTTGGAGATGTATTGTTTGATTTATCCTCCTTACCATACTGTCCTCTTTTGTCTGGATCTCTTAGACTATTTTAATCACTGGTACCCCAAGGCTGGTAGGAAACACTACCTCTGTTCCATAGACAAGATGATATGGTGACATTCCAATGGATTTCTTCGTTGTTAGCCTGTCAGCCCACAGAGCATGCACTAACTTGTTATGACATGAATTTTTATTCTCTTCAAGTAGCTTTTTGATAATGGTCACTAAGCTTTTGTTTGATGATTTAGCTAACCCATTACCTTGTGGGTAATAAGTAGTTGAATGACCAAGTGCTATCTAATACCTCTGAAAAAAATAAATCATTTTCTTGGATCCAAAAGCAGCAGCGTTATCCGTGATTATATTTCTAGGGCAGCCAAATCTAGAGAGGATGTGGTCTTCTAGGAACTTAATGATAACAGAATCTGTGGCATTCCTAGAAGGGATGGCCTCTATCCACTTTGTGAAGTAGTCTGTGGCTGTAAGGATCCACTTGTGTTGTGCAGAAGAAGTAGGACATATTTCTCCTATGAAATCTAGGCCCCATTGTTGAAAGGGAGCCTCAACAGTAATGGGTTGTAATGGTAAAGGGAGGAGCTTTCTTTTGCCCTCAAAAATCTGACACTTATGGCAGACAATTATCATTTTGTGGATGTCATTGAAAAGTGTAGGCCAGTAATAGCTAGCTCTGAGTATTTTGTTAGCAGTGTCTTTCCAGTTTAAATGGCCTCCACACTCTCCTGCATGGAACTCCTATTTAATCCTCTCTGCTTCAGTTTCAGACAAACATTTAAGCAATAGACCATTTTCATTTTTCCAGTATAAACATTCATTCAGTATGAAATAGTTTCTGGCGTTTAAATTTAGGAATCTGGCCTTAGTCTTTGATAAATCAGGAGGGGCATTGAGGTTTGTGAGTACATACAGGATATCAGAATACCAAGGAGAGATTTGAAATTGTTCTTCAACAGTAGGATCGGGAAATTCTTTATGTTCATCCAAGGTATCCACCATGTTTATGTCAAGGGCTTGCAGGTTAGATTCAGCCATTAGTTGAGCTAAGCCCCGACCTTTTATCAGTTTTGTGGGTTTTATTTCCAGGTCATATTCTAATATTACGGCAATCCATTTTCCCCTCTTTCCATCTGGATCTTGGGACAAAATGTCTTTAACCACTATGTTTGGCATGTAGGCAATGATGTGAGAATGCAGTATATACACCCTAAAGTCTTTCAAGGCCTTTACCAAGGCATAGGCCTATTTTTCCATTATGTTATATTTCAAGGGTGCATCCCTCAGAGCCTTGCTAAAGAAAGCAATAGGCTGTTCCATTCCCTCTGGATTTTTATGCAATAGGACTGCAACCACTGTATGCTTGGAGGCGAAGGAAAATATTAGGAAATATTTTGAGAAATCTGGGCTGATTAGGACAGGTGCCCGGGTGAGTGCAAGTTTAACTAATTCAAAAGATTTTTTAGCCTATATAGTCCACTTTACACCTTTTTTCAGCATGTTTGTCATATCCCTGAGGTGCTCAGCTATGTTGGGAATAAACCTCCTTAGGAAGTTAATTTTACCAATAAAGGACTGCAACTCTTTTATGTTTCTCAGGTGGGTAATCTGCAGTATCCCCTCAACTCTTTGCGGGTCTATATTAATTCCCTTCTTTGATATAATATGGCCAAGAAGCTTACCTTCTTGAAGCTCGAATATAGTCTTCTTGGGATTTAAAGACAAACCAAACCTTCTACATTTTTCAAAAACTCTTCTCAAATGTATTAGGTGCTCCTCATCAGTCTTGGAATAGACTGTTATGTCATCCAAATAGATGAAAATGAAGTGCCTTATTTCCTCCAAAAAGGCTATGTCCATTGCTCGTTGGAAGGTCGCACTAGTGTTCATTAGTCTAAAAGGCATTTTTACGTACATAAAAGTGCCCCACGGAGTGGTGAAAGAAGTCTTGAGTTGGTCTTCTGGGAGTACTAACACTTGGTCATAGCCTGAAAAACCAGCTAACAGGGAGATCCTTTTTGAGCCAACTACCCTCTGTAGGATGTGTTCCATCTTTAGTAAGGGGCAATTGTCTTTAAGTGAAGCTCTGTTAAGGTTTCTGAAATTAATGCACAATCTGATCTAACATGTTTCATTTCTCACAGCTACAAGGTTGGAAACCAAATCGGAGAACCTCACAGGCACTATAATTCCTACCTCGTACATCTTCTTGATTTCCTTTTCGACTAGAGGCAGTTATTTCGGGTTAATTCTGTGAAGTTTCTGTCTGAAGGGTTTTTGGTTTTCTTTTAAAGGGATCTTGTGCTGGATAATCTTCGTATCATAGGCTTTTAAGTCCTCGTAGCTCCAGGAAAACACATCAATGAACTCTTTAAATAAGTCAATATATTTCTTTTTCATGTCTGCGGGCAAGGACTTAGCCACTTTAATCATCTTAGGCTTATCCTCGGTGCCTATGTTTCATTCCTCGACATCGGAGTCTGAGTGTTCAATAGTGGGTTTTTTTTCTACGTCGTTAAAATCAAAAATTTCTTCTAAAGGTGCCAGCCCTCTGGGTATATTCTTATCTTTCGACTGCAACACCTCTATTTCCTTTTTTTCTGCATTCTTATATTCTTCGGTTTGATTTCCAAGTTCTTTAGTTAACATGTTTATTTCTACGTTATGGGGTGATTTTTCTTCATCGGGGGGCTCTTCACTCAAGCAGCTCTCATCAGATTTAGAGTCTGAATCAGAGAATTCAAACTCATTCCTGCCAATCAGGAAATCCTATATCTGCTTATTTCCCTCAAAGACCTGCCAATATTTCTTGTTATCTGGCACCGCAGGTCTATATTTTGTTTGAATGATGATTTTTTTGTCACTAGGAGCGTTATGATATGAACTAGCTATGCAGGCTAATCCATTCGCAATGACGTTCTGACTCCTGGGAACAAACACCAGTTCGTATTCTACAAAGGTTTTCAGTAAATCCATAGCATCATTTCTGCATGCTATCAATCTAGGGTGCTTTGCGGCATACTCTCCGTTCACTTGTTTTATGGTTAACTCAGAGTCTCCGTGTACAGCTATCTTTTGGGCTCCTAGTTTTTTTAATAGATTCAAGCCTAGGATGAGGGCCTCATACTTTGCGATATTGTTTGTACATTTAAAGTCCAATTTGAAGGCATGACTCTCAGCATAGTCACTTTCAGTGTTATGTAGCCACACTCTGGCTCCTGCATTCTTTCTAGTGTAAGACCCATCGAAATTCATTCTCCATAAGGGATCGTTTTCAGGTTTATCATCATTTTCCTCCCTCACGTTGGTTTCACTGTTATGTTGTAATATGGGGTCTACACCATGGTGTGGAGTGTTTTGTTCTTCAGGATGTGTATGGAGTTTAGAGAGATGACTAGTCAGTTGTTTGTAGTCCTGTTCTTGTTCACTATGAGTTTCAGATTTAGTGCATTGTCCAAAGGTTTCTTTTTCATTTTCTTCTATGTCTAGAGTGGCCATTATGTTAAAATCTAGGGGCTCCAACCTATTGTTTGCATTTCTTTCTTCCAACTCTGGCTCATCTATGGATTCATTGTTGCAAAGGATAAAGGAGTCTAGATCCGTGTGTACAGAATACAGAGGTGAATTTTCAGGCTTTTTAGGGCTGCTAACCATGAACTTCATTTGTGCCTCTCTATACAATCTCCTAAGCTGGCTAAAGATAGGGATTGTGGCATATGACCCATCCATCTGCATTGTACCTTGCAGCTTGGCTCCCCATGACCTTGACAGTAACATGCCATATTTAGGTGGCACATTTTCCACCACCATTTCCATAACCATACATTTGGCTGGAATTTGGGTCAGGTTCACACACAGATCTTTGATTAGGCCAAGACACTTTACTCTGCTAGATTCAAATGAATACAAATCCTTATAAGGTTGGGTTATCTCTAGGCCTAACCTCTCCATAACTACCTTAGGCATTAGGTTGTGTGATTCCCCATAATCATGCATTGCATTGTGAAGGATCTTGTCATGAATATTGAGGCCGATGTAAAAAGGAGGTACTACCCCTTCCTGAAACTTCCCTTCTATCTTTGGACCAAACAAAAGGGCTGGTTGATCATCACTCAGATTGACAGTATCACTGTTTTCAATTAGATTTAAAGCTTTTAAAATATGGCCTTTATATACATCGTGAGTGGCCAGCTCAGAGAGTGGGACAAAAATTTTAATTTCAGCAATCTCACTCTCCAAATTGAATGGATATTGACTCTTTGTGAGGCTCAAATTTGTTTTGTTAGCCACTACTTTAGTTGTAGAATCAGTGTGTTGATTCTCACTATGTACAGTGTTTGTAGCTGTTTTATCAGGAGCACTAGCTGCAATGCTAGTGCTACTAGTTTGTTGACCTTGTTTATCAGTATTTTGGCTATATTTTTCTTTGTTCTTCCTAGAACTCTCAGCTGCTGATTTGTTGCTTTCAGCAGTCACCTTAGGAGTTTTCTCAGGCCTTTTCTTAATGATAATCTCAGAAGCTTTCGTTTTGGAATTGTCTAAGCTCTTTTTTCTTCTAAGTTCATACTGTTCTCTGACCTGCATGATGGGATTTTCAAATCCTAACCTATAATCCTCATATTCTAACCTTTCCCCATCCCAATATGAGTGTGAGGTCTGATTGTGTTCTGTGGAACAGTTGTGGATTGAGTTGTCTATTTCCACCATGTTTATTGTGGTTCCTTCAGAATTTTCTATTATCCCCTCATCCTCATCAAGGAAGTTCTCTTGAAATGGGGGGATGACTTGTTGATGACTTGTTGTTAGGAGGGTTGTTTCTCCTAAATTTCTGGTTTTGGTTATGATTTTGGTTTCTGTTCTGGTTGCTGACTTGGACAGTCAATTTTTCCACCATTTTCCCTAATCTCTCCATGGTTTTGGCTAGGCTGTCATACTTGGGATCAGATGTGGAAGCTGCAGTGTCATCCCTATATGTTACCCTTTTCTCAGCCCTCATTCTAGCTTTCTTTTCAATCAGGTTAGCTTCTACACTCACTGCTCCTTTTTGCATATCTTCCAATGTGTTGTAATCTCTCTCCCTAAGTTGGTAGGCCATGTCAGCATCAAGGCCTTCAGGATACTTCACTAAAGCCATGCCTTGGGGAGGTTTAATATGTGGAGGAAGAGCGTTATGAACACTGTTAAACCTTGTAGAATAGTCATGGACACTCTCTCCTACATTTCTTTTAAGATTCTTGTATTCTGGTAAGATTTGGAGAGGATTGGTCTTGACTTCCCATTTGTTTATAAAAGTTTGATATAAAGAGGGAAGATCATGGATACTATTAGGAGGTAGGCCTTTAAACCACTTCTTCACATCTCCTCCTAAACTCTAGGAAAATATTCTCATCTTGACTGTCTCATCATCTATCTCCATATAGTCAAAGGAATCTTCCATCCTATCCACATGGTGTTGAGAAGTGGTAGGCTCTTTTGCAGTAAAATGTGGGATTTTTTACTGATAATCATTTGGTAAAGGCACTAGAGGCTGTGATAACACCAAGGGGGCATACCATGCCGCCATGATGATGTTCTATGGAGGTAAAGCTAGGGTTTGAGAAGCAGGTATGTGGATGACAGGAATACTAGGACCAACAACACTCTATTGAGTTGATTTAGGGTGATAGAGCCCCAAGTTTTGGATGAAATGGATATCCGGAGTTGTAGATGGAGGGGTCTCTCTATCCCTAATGTGTTGACCACTGTGAGATGGTCAACTTGGAAGTTCAAGGTCTGACCGGTCTAGAGCATTGAATGACCTAGTTCTAGGTAAACTGCTTTGTGGGTCTAAGTCAAAATGAGTGTCTGATAGAGCTGTAAAGTTTTATGGTGTAGAGTTAGCTCTATGGATGTGTCTGGGAATAGTTTTTTTCCTAGATGTAGGAGATTTCCTAAGAACGCTCTCAGGGTTATCAACTATTTCAGGTGGGTTTGGGTTAGGATAAGCTCTTGTATGAATGGTTCTTGAAGCCAGTATGTTTGTCTTCAAAAAGAGAAGCTTAATACTACTTGTTACTTCTAATATGGCTAATTTTGTAATGCAACTCTGGTCTCCCAGTGGAGTCTTATGAAAACCAAGATAATCAGCAGGCCTACTGATCACCAGTGGAGTCTTTAATCATTAAGGAACTATGGAGTCGCCAAGTGGAAGGTTTAGAATGTTTCAAGAAGGTTACTGTCCACCACAGTGATTAACCACCAAACTTAGGCTACTAAGGTCTTCTTTGAGTTCTTAGAAGTGTTAAAGGTGTGTTTTACTCAAAGCTTCCCTAGTGGAGTCACCATTATGTTGGGGTTCCTATGTTTTGGCAGGTTTGGCTCTACCAAAAGATAAGACAACGTCAAAACTGCTTTGGGACCTCAGGATCTAGCCATCCTGGGTCCAGAGAGGGATCTCTCTATAAAGGCAAAGAAATATATATCTTTCAAGTTTAAGTGTTAAGATGTTAGGCTAGTTATAGGCACAAGGTTTGTTGTTTGTTTTGTTTGGTTGTTAGGAATCATGAGGGAAGGTTTCAATATAAGACAAAGGTGAGCAATGAGGATTCTAGGAAAAGGGGAGATAATTCAGAGAACACTCGAGACCATTGGGCAATGGAGTCACAAAAGGGTGTACTTGCTATTCAGTATACAAGCCTTTCATTTGGGCTAGTCATCTAAAGCGTAGGATCTTAAAGATGATAGTGTGGTATGGAATGGTAAGGAAAGAAGGTGAATGACAAGGAAACCTCCGAGGTGACCACTTATGTTATAGCATCATTTTTCACCCTCATGTGATTCATGATTGTCTCTTTGGCCTTGGGCACCGATTCCCATAGACTTGAATAAAGTTCATGAAAAACAATGTTTAAAATCCCATACGCGGATATGCCCAGACTTTTCCGCGTGTATACGCAAGTCCATAGATACTTTTCCGTGTATGCCATTAAAATCATTAAAAAATATATAAAAATCCCTATTTTCGAGGCTGGGTTGATGGTTATTCCTGTAATTCAACCACCCCAGCCCGTGGCCAACTGTTTCCAACTGATTGAAACTACTTTGAGGGAGTATAAAAGCCCCTCATATGCATGGCCTAAGGGAGGGAGAAAAATTATAGACATTATACTCTATTGGAGCCTGATTCAAGTCTGATTTCCCGTGCCTCCTACACTTCCTAGGTTTTTACAGGAAACCCTTGTTTCCTGCAGATGCTCATCAGCTTATATGTCATCTCGTGTGCACAAGTCTTGGAAGAATCCTAGGGAGGCAAGGGTGGGACGGATCCGGACGACGGTATGTTCGAAGAACGTGGAAGGATTCAGGTGATCTCTCCACCTTTCTATTATTGTACATGTTGTTCGTAATGAAGAAGAACCATCTTGTTTCTGAAGTCACGTGTTAATATCTGCTTGTATATGTGCAAATATTTTTAATTAAACATTTATTATTGTTTATATGATGTTTCACATGGATTACACTGACATTTAGGAAAGATATATGTTGTACAACTAGATTTCCGTGCATGTTTTTTCTTGATTTCCACGTTGAAGAGGAAGAAGAGTTGCTGGGGGTTTGGACCCCGCGGGATCTACGTCAAACGTAGGATCTATGGGTGAGTTCTACAATCTATAATATCTAGTTTTTAGTGTACAAGTTTGGTTGTGTGAGTCCTTCTTCAATAGCATGCCCCGATCTGTGGATGTTTTTGACCCAACGACCTCTAGGGAGTTATTTCCAAAAACATAACTGGTGACTCCACTGGGGATCGCATTCTTGTGATTCCCCTGTTGGGTGGTTTCAACTGTTTTAAAGGTTTCCGACAGTTTTAATCATTATTTCCAGTCCAGTTAGTTTTTTCTTAGTCAGACTAAAGACTTGGTTCTTTAGCCAAGCTTGATCATTTTTATTTTTCATTATTTAATTTTCCATGCACTAGTTTCCCTATATACAGTCGCGTATACACACAGGTTCTGTCAAAGCAATTAGCGTATACGCGGTTTTCCTTTGCTAAAGACGCGTATGCACGCCTGTTTCAAAACTGCTGAGTAGCGTCTGCCTGAGCAAATTTTGAAATTTATTATTTTTCGACTTTTTAGTCTTGTCTGCCTGTGGTGACCTGTCTCTACAGTGTCCCTTTAGTCTCTGGATTGTGTTGAAAGTGGTTATTAGTCTTTTTCTCTCTTTTTTGGTTGAATACTGTCTCATTTGGCAAATCTTGTTTTTTTTTAGTGCTTGCATTTCTGGTTCGAGTACCAAGATCTCTTTCTGGAGATTCTTGGCTGTTCTGCTTAATCAGGATAGAGAGCTCTTGCTCGTATGCTCTTTCCTAACTTTATGTCTTACTTTTCACTTTGATGTTTGCCTACTTTTTTGTTGGTTTTCTTGAATTCATCTGATTAGGTCTTGTTGCAATTTTTTGAAGAGTCATTTTTGGTTCTTTGAAGTTTTGTTTGCTACAAGATTGTGCTATTATTCTGGGCTGAGTTACTGAGTTTCTTGTCTTCCTTTTTCTCGTATAAATCTTGCTACTAAGTGGCACTATAAGATTTGGAGAATTTTTGTTGAAGTTTTTCTTGAAATTCAGAGATTGTTTGGCTTGGTAATTGGATAGTTTTCTTGGTCTCTTTGAAGTCTTGTTTTTATAAAATTCAAAAGCTCGAAAACATTTTGTTTTGCCATTGCTTTTGTTTTGCATTTTTGCTTTGGTTTCTTTTCATCTTTTGAAGCCTTGTTGAGATTTTTTACCTTTGGTTTCTGACTTGATTTGGGAAGGGAATTTTCATTGGTTTCTTTCTCTTATTTCGAGCATATTTTGGCGTCTTTATACCGAGAGTTTCTGATTTGGGAACTAGCTTTATGGACAGCCGGAAAAGTGATAGAACTGAGGGATTCTTGGAAATTTCTCTTTGCTTTGTTAGATTTTGCATCTTAGAGTTGGCATGCTCTTAGTAATTTGCATTAGGTGCACTTGAACATTTGTAGTCTTTTTCATAAATTTTGCGAGTGTGAGGTTTGATATTTGAAAAGAAAAAATAGTTTCGTAGAACCCATGTAGAAATTTCTTTTCATCGAAAGGAAATTACTGCATCTGCATGTAGTTTGGTTTTCATTAATTTCTTTTCTGCGTCATAAAACATCACGAGTTTCATTTCCATATTCCCTTGACTTAATATAACAACCAACTAAAATAAGCGCAATAATTTAAAAACAACTAGCAAGTTTTTTATTAAGTGTCATATATCAACTAGCTAGGTTGTAGGGCCTTGGATTAGGTGAGTGAAGAGTTAACTCTCCAAGGCTGCTCAAACTAAAACACAGAAGTTTATTAAATGAGTGAAATCCAACACCGTTAGGTGGACCGGGAAAGCTCTCCTCTAGAGAGTCAAGCGCGAGGGAAAGTGAAGGTTGAGAAGAGAGATACCCCCTCTCTGATTTGTTGGATCTTGCCTTAAGACCGTTCCGCCCGACTGCTGACATGGATTGGTGCCCTTAGTTGCCATTCCTAGGTATCACACAGGTGACTGCGAGGGGGAATACCCGTGGTACCTGAGGCAGACGTCGTATCACTTCTAGCGGTACTTCTGGAGGGTGCCCTGGCGAAGCTTGGGTACTTGCACTGGAAAAGGCTGTTGTTAGGAGGTCGGCGTAACTGTTTCTGTTACCTTCGCTAGTAGGCCTGGGCCGTCATTATCCCAGACTACTTTCAGGAGGTCCTATTTTTCGCTTTCTCATATTTGGTGTTCGGTCCTAATCACCCGGAGCGGAAATACCTGAAGGCTGCTTGTTTGGTTGCATCTTAGGAGTTTTTGTAGTGAGTGCTCTTTGCTCCTAGCTTGCTTAGCTTTATACTTTGAGTCTAATTAATCTGTTTAAGTGGCTGATCAAGCGCCTCGTCGATCGAGGAGAGTTTGGGGGTTATCTCCCGAAAGTGCTGAGCCTTCTTCAAGAAGGCGTAGGAGTAATATAGTAGGTGAATATCACTCTGTGGTATCTGACGCAACCGAGAGAGATCCTCCGCTAGGGCTTGAAGGTTTTGTAGTTGTTTCTGGTGTTGGTTCCGAGAGGAGCACTCCACTCACCTCGAGAGTCTTATTTCCAAGAGAAGTAGAAGAAGAAGTAGAAGTAGAGGAAGTACCTCAGCCTCCTAAGTCACTTCCATCTCCTCTTCCTCCTAATTCTCCATTTTTTGTTGAGTACATCGGACCTGAGTCTACAAGACCAGACAGTCCTTATCCATATTATTCATACCTTTTGATGGCCACGACTGGGAACGCGGCTTCGGCTGTGAGTGCTGCAAGCATTCAGACTCCTGCTTCAGTAGAAGGAGGAGGCACAATTGCTATATCTTCAATTGCCTCTAGTACTATTGTGTTTGGCTCTGGCTTCACCCAAGCACAAGCTTCTCAATCTGGTCCCTTTTGTTTTGGAATGCCCATTAGTGGGATTCCTTCGTTTTCTTTTTCCACAGTTGCGGCTGCATCTGCACCCATGTCCTCCATGGCTAGTGGGTCAACTTCTTTTCAAGGGTTCCCCTTCGGAAGTGGGAATATTCCTAGTTCGAATCCTTCCTTAGGGTATTTTCCTTTTACTTCTCAGACTCAGAGTTTTAACCCTTGGTCTGGAGGTCAGGCTCCTCCTCGTTTACCTTTTTTGGCAATGTTGAACTTGCCAGATTTGTCGAAATTGACGAATGATCCAATCCAATATAGTTCGGAGTGGCCTCCGGTTCCTATCAAACTACCTTTAGACATTCCAAAGTTTAAAGGCAAGAATGGAGAGGACCCGGCTGATCATATCACCACTTTCCATTTACGGTGTTCATCTAACTCCCTGATCAAGGATTCGATTAGGTTGACGTTGTTTCAACGCACCTTGACTGGAAATGCTGCCAAATGGTACATTGAGTTAACTGGGGGTAGTTTTGCTACTTTTGGAGATCTGGCTACTATATTTCTAAATCATTTCCAGTTGCATGTCCATTATGATGCCGAGACTGAACTCCTAGCTAATTTTAAGCAGGACGAGGCAACCCACATTTCCGATCATATTCAGGAATGGCAGAGAAGGAAGAGGCTCATTAAAGCTTATATTTTGGAATAATTTCTCTTGGAATGGTTTTTGAAATCTCTGCATGAAGATATTTCTAAGGATGTATCCCTGTTAGGGGTATTTTTTGAGGAGCAGGCTATTTTCAGGGCCCAACAACTTGAATTGATATATTCTCAATCTGGTGTCCTTCATAAATATTTGCCTAATGCTCTTTGCTCCAAATTAGACATATCCAAGACTAAACCCGGTCCTCATGGTGATGGAATTATTGGGTCGATCAATAGTGGTGCAGCTAACTTGCTTAGTCAATTGTAGCAGTTGTCTATACAATCTGCTTCTTTTGATCAGGCTGTGCCTGTTGAATCATCGCCTTCTCAATCTTTGTCGGTAAATTCCGTTCAGACTTCCAACCCTAAAGGAAATCAACAATCCGAAGGGAAGAAGAAGGGACAGAATAATAATAAGAAAAAGGGCAAGGATGGGAAGGGTAATGCAAATAAATCCAACGAGCATGTTGGTGAGGGTCCAAAGGATAAAAATAAAGTGAAGTTTCCATGCAAGTTATCTACTGGAGACCATCTTACTCACCTTTGCCCTAAAATTCGAGACGCGCAGCGCTTGTTAGCTCAGCAGGGTTCTTCTAGTTCCCAGGCTTTTTTGACAAACCCTTTTCCCCAAGGGCAACAACTAGTTTTTGGCGCAAATCAAAATACTAGGGCTTCCTCTGGGGGCACCCAGGAAGGGGAAAATCCATCAAACATATACATGATGAGTGCTCACGCGGATATCGCCACGAGATCCCGTGATTATGGTGAAGCTGAGTCTTCGAAAGCCAAGGGTGCTCCCGATGGTGCTGAGCCGCTTCATATTACGAGGCCTACTATTGAGCCTATACCTCGGATGCCAAAAATATCTACCAAGCATACGACGATTAATCCAAATGCCAGGGTTGCCCAGAGCTACTCTGTTGTGGAAGATCTGGCGCAGAGTCCTTGTGCTATGTCGGCTCTTGAGGTGCTCCAGTCTTGTCCAGCTTAGCGTAGTGCTCTGCTCATTGCTATTGGGGCTATCGATCCAAAGAAATCTCTTGTGATTACATTCGATATGTCTAATTTTAAAAAGATACTCCCGCATCATATGGATTTTCATATCAAATCATCATTTCAGAAATTCAATATCTTTCGAACGGTCGTTGATGAGGGTGCTTCCACATGTGTGATGTCTCTCGCATGCTAGAATGGAATCGGATCTCCCGCAGCTGTTCCATCTGCTACTCTTCTAACTGCGTTTGATGGTCATTCTCACAGACCGCATGGTATTATCCCAGCTTTTCCCATCTGCGTTGGGGGAAAAACTGTAAATCTGAGAGGTTGATATAGTTGATGCAAGCTTAGACTACAACCTTCTGTTGGGGCGAAACTGGATTTATGAGATGGATGCCATTGCATCCTCATTATTTCGGATTATTTGTTTCCCTCACGAAGGGAGGATTATTACAGTTGATCAACTGGACTCTTCTCCTGTAGACCCGAATGCATCTACTGACTCAACTATTCCAAAGGTGGATAATTCCAAGCCACCTGTTGAGAATTTAGGGGTTGGAATGTATTCTTCTTTGATGGGTACTTTTGATATTCCACCTCCTACCATTCATATAAATGCAATTTCATCCTCCAGGGCTCCTATTCAAAGAGAGTTCTTCAGAACTCATTATTTTTCGGACCCTTGGACCTTACCTTCCCCTACCTCCACATTAGCGGAAGGTCAAGTGGGTGGAATGGCATTTCCAATGTCTGCAGCTGAGATTGCTTATCAATCTATTGTTGACTCTGCAGAGACCATTCCAACTTCTCTTTCTCCAGAGGAGTTGGATGGCGATGTGGCTCCGGCTTGGACACTTAGTTCTTCTTCCGCCCAGGATTGCCTTGATACCACTCTTCCATCTGAAGAGGCCATCCTGGAAGCTATGACTGGTATAGATAGACCGTGGGATGATTTGCATCATCGGTCTTACTTTTTACCTGATTTGAGTGAAGTTGAATCAAGTTTTCCAAGTCCTTTGTCTCCTGGTCCTGTTCACCCAGTCCTGAACCCTTTAGCACCAACACAGGTATATGCTGAAGGGAACATGGCTGTGATTTCTCCAACTATCCCGGTGAACATTTCCAGGGATCCCAATGTTATAGAGAATGTCGTCATCGGAGCTGAATGTTCCCCTGAAGAGATTCAGATTTACACCGATCTCTTTAAAGACTATAGGGATGTATTCAATTGGTCTTATGAGGAAATGCCTGGTATAGATCCATCTATTGTCCAGCATGAGATCAAGACTTACGAAAATGCTAAGCCGGTGAGGCAAAAACTTCGTCCGGTCAATCCTAGGAAGGCAGCAGCTATCAAAGCTGAGGTGGAGAAGTTGCTTAAGGCGGGATTCATTTTCCCTGTTCCTTTGACTGAATGGGTTTCAAACCCTGTTCCCGTAGATAAAAAAAAAAGGAACAATTCGAGTTTGCATTGATTTCAAAGACCTTAATAAAGCATGTCCGAAAGATAATTACCCCACACCATTTATAGATTAGATCATTGATGAGTGTGCCGGTAATGAGATTTTCTCCTTCATGGACGGTTTCTCCGGATATAATCAGATTACTATCCGTCCTGAAGATCAGCATAAGACTGCCTTTATTTGTCCCTGGGGTACTTTTTCTTACAAGAAGATTCCTTTTGGTCTTAAAAATGCTGGGGCTACGTTTCAACGGGCCATGTCATATGCCTTCCACGACATCAAACATATTATTGAGGCGTATTTGGATGATTTAGCTGCTCATTCTCGAAAGAGAATAGATCATCCTGCTCACCTCCGTCAAGTATTTGAACGATGTCATTTCTACAAGATTAGGTTGAATCCGAACAAGTGCATTTTCACGGTTACATCCCGTCGGTTATTGGGATTCATTGTGTCTAGGGAAGGGATTAGGGTAGATCCCTTCAAGGTTGAGGCAATACTTCGGTTGCCTCCCCCGTCGTCTATTCGTCAACTTCAAAGTCTACAAGGAAAAGCTAATTTTCTTCGGAGATTTATCGTAAATTATGCTGAAGTTACCAAAGGATTTATGAGATTGTTGAAGAAGGGAGTTCCATTCTTTTGGGATGACTTCGCTCAGCGCTCATTCGATGCTTTGAAAAAGGCATTGACCTCTACTCCTTTATTGAGTCCACCTGATTATAACAGGGATTTCCTTTTGTATCCTGCAGCAGCAAAATCTACCATCGGTATTGTTCTAGTTCAAGAGGACGATGCTCTGGAAGATCATGTTATATACTATCTTAGTCGAGGCTTGGTAGGACCTAAAATACGGTATACTTCAATAGAGAAGCTAGCTTTAGCAGCTGTTCATGCTGTACAGCGACTCAGACATTATATTCTTCTACGAAAAACTTATGTTTTGGCAGCAGCCAATCCATTTCAGTTTGTTCTCAGTAGGCGAGTGATTGGGGGAAAATACAATAGATGGATTGTGATTTTGCAGGAATTTGATCTTGAGTTTATGTCTACCAAGTCCAAGAAATCATTGGTTTTCGCAGAATTGATCTCCGAGTTTCCCCGTGGGGAAGAAATGATCTATGATGAATCCTTCCCGGATGAACATTTGTTTCTTATCTCTCCACAGGATCCTTGGTATGGAGATATAATTGTGTATCTTCAGACTGCGAAGTTTCCCTCTACTTTTTCGAAAGATGAGTGCCGTAAGTTGTGTCACTTGGCTAAGAATTACTTAATTATTGGTGATGCTTTATACCGTCGAGGGGTTGATTCAATCCTGAGACGTTGCTTAACTCTCGAAGAAGCTGAGGCTGTGCTGAATGATTGCCACAGTGGAGCTTGTGGTGGTCATTTATCTGGGCTTGCTACAGCCCAAAAGATCTTGCATGCTGGGTACTTTTGGCCTTCGATTTTCAAAGATTGTATGGAGTCGGTCAAAAAGTGTCATCCATGTCAAGTTTATACTCGAAAAATGCGCGCTCATCCAGCTCCGCTTTTTCCAGTCATTACTGTCGGTCCCTTTACAAAGTGGGGTATTGATTATACTACTTGTAACCCGCCTTCGGCTAAAGGTCACAAGTACATTATTGTAGTAGTAGACTACTTTACAAAGTGGGTCGAGGCTATGCCTACTTTTGGGAATGATGGTGAGACAACAGCTCTTTTTCTTTTCAACCAGGTTATTGCTCATTTTGGTATTCCTAGAGAGATTTTCACTGATCATGGCAGTCATTTTCAGAATAGCATGATGGCTGAGTTGGCTCTAAAATTAGGTTTCCGGTAGGAGCATTCATCTCCGTATTATCCTCAGGCCAATGGGCAAGTGGAAGCTGTGAACAAATCCTTGAAGACTATTCTTCAAAGGACAATTAATAAAGCTCGATCCAACTGGCATATCATGTTGTATCCTGCACTTTGGGCATACAGGACGTCAGTGAAAACTGCAACTGGCTTTACTCCGTTTCAACTAGTTTACGGGCTGGAATCCATATTTCCCATTGAATGTGAGATTCCTTCTCTTAAGTTAGCTGTTGAGCTTCTTCCTGAAACTTCTAGTCTTGAAGAATGTCTCCTTCATTTGGAACATCTTGACGAGCAGCGGCGCGATGCCACCACGACGAATGAGGTGCATAAGCAACGAGTCAAAGTTCAGTACGATAAGGCGGTCAAACCTAGGGTTTTCTCGGAAGGCGACCTCGTTTTGGTCTATGCCCAAGAGAAGGATGCCCTGGGCGCAGGAAAGTTTAAGTCTATGTGGTATGGCCCCTTCATCGTTAAAAAAGTCCTTAAAAAAGGAGCATATACCTTGGTTGATTTTGAAGGAAATGAGTTGCCGGAGCCCAGAAATGGGCTCTATTTGAAAAAGTATTATGCCTAGGCTTCGGCCTGGCATTTTGCTTTTGTATATAGTAGTTTTTTGTTTTGTACATATCTTGTTTTTAGGTCTTTGATGTGATGGTGATGTTTTTGATCTGCTTTGGCAGGTTGTGTCGAATGTCATGAGTCATTATGGTTTCGCCGATGGTGCTAGTAGACACACTCGGAACTTGGCTTCCGCGGCTTGGGTGCTTCATCATCCATCCGGTCAGTTGTTAGTATCAAGAGGAGTCTGCATTGGTCCTGCTTCCAATAATATAGCAGAATACACTGCAGTTATTTATCTACTCTCGGAGGCAATATCTTTGGGTGATGATTCGTTGGTAGTTTTCTTGGACTCCCAGCTGGTGGTGTCGCAGTTGAACAATACTTATCGGGTTTGAGATCCATTTTTACTCCGGTTGTTTTTGAGGGTACGTTTGTTACAAAGATCATTTCAATTTTTAACATTCATTCATATTCCTCGAGCAAACAATTGGATGGAAGACTCATTAGATAATCAAGCGATTGATCGGCATATTAATCATTCCATACATTAAAATTTAATTATCAAAAACATCATGCAGTTTTTATACATTTGTCACATCACATCATAAATCGTTGTATATATATATCTCATTAGAGTGTTCAAAAAACTATACAAAATTTGGATCCATAAGTCATACAAAATTAGGGCTTATGCCCGATCATGTTTAGTATAAAAAAATATACAGTCATCCGGTAATCATATCTATCCACTCCTGTGGTCCCTACCCAAAATTCGTGTTCCTATAGAACACGATCGCAGTGGCGACTCGGCGGAATAATCACACCCAGTCACGTGGTACTCCCACTACCCATCTCTGGATGGCCTCAGGTAGATCTTCCACTGCAGCCATAGGCACTTGGCGAGTTAAACCCTCCAAGTTCCTTTGTACAGCATGGAGGGTCATGTTTGGGTCTACAGTATCCACCTCGCCTCTGCGGCGCTTATGCCATGGGTAGCCCTCAGGACGGACTGGTCCAATATCTGTATCATGATCATCATAATATTGTAATTCATTTTGAATACAATCAAAAACATGTTTTGTTTTCACATTTTTTTCACATATATTGAAAAAATCCAAAAAAAATCATATAATTAAAAAATTGCAATCTTATCGATTGTGCCCCATGCCGTGCCAGGTGGAAGGATGAGGTCTGGATCACCGCGGAAATCCATCCCATCATAGGGGTAGTCCTCCACGATGATGACTTGTTCTCCCCACCATTGGAAGAACTCGTCATCCCAGGTGGTTCGGGGAACTTCACTTCCCCCCAGTCTCTTCATCAGATCTGCCCATCGGGCAATTCTTGGGTCTCTTGGGCTGTTGATGGAAGAGGTCACTTTGGGTCGAAGCCTAGGAATCTTCTCAAAGAAGAATGTCATCAAGATGGTCCCATACCCGAAATGTTTTTTTTTTTCTTTCCGGATGGAATTCAGTTGTTGCTTCATGTTCATTAATAGAGTTGTACACCAATCATACAGGTGAGCTAGGCATTCCACAGCTATGCTCATCTGAGTCCTGGATGCTTGATGCAAGGAAGAAGATCCTGCTACCCTGCCAATGGTGAATAGGAGAATCTTCATGTGTAGATCTCTCAAATATTTTATAGCAATCTGAGTCCCTACTTTCTTGGACCCCTCTACACAATAGACGTGGACATAGTCATCCACAGTAAGCCCTCCCAAAGGCTTGCTATGAAAATCTACTGGGTCTCCCCTCCGTGAGAGTCCAGTAATGAAGTAGATGTCTTCTACCTCTATGTGTATGGGCATTTGATCTATTACGAAGCAATCTTCCTCCGGTTCCCAATAATTTACTAGCATTTCAAGCAACCGGACATTACTCTTCATATTTGGCATTTTGAAAAATTTGAGCAATCCACAATTTCGGAGAATATTGAGCGATAATTGATCTTGCATTACTTCATTATCGATTGCACTATGCTCACATTCCCTCCAGGTGATAGTCATCCTGAAAAAATTCATTCATTTGTCCATTAGAAATGCTTTTTTACATTTCGGGTTGCGCATACGCGACTTACCCTGTACACAGTCGCATATACGCAGCTTGGTCCATACGAACCCGCGTATGCGCAGAGCCCTAAATTAAAAAAAATATTTCTACGGTGAAATTTTTGAATTTTAACTCTATTAATGGACAAAATTGATAATAATGATGGATTAAGCGCTTACCTAACTGATTCGGCGAAGTTTGATCACTGATTTCTCCTATTTTGACGAAAGAGGGTTTTTCTCCAGAGCTCTTTTTCCCAAATCAGCAAGTAACAATGAACCAAATATGAGGTAACATGTGTATTTATGCCCAGAATTTGAAAATTTTTGCAAAAATTTGTTATGCCTATTTTTTCAATCTATCTTAAGCTGCATAACCCGGATGCTTGGAAGTGCCCAGATTGGTATATTTTCAGGTCCATTTTGACGAAGTTGAGATTTTTTCCGATTTTTGATTATCCATGACTGCTGACTTGTCATGGCAGGTATATGATCTTCACTGGCATATAGGTTAGGAAATCCACTTTCCGTTGCATTTTGCATACTAGCCTCCATTCTGATCACTTGCCATAGGGTCGATCCCATCAGGTCATGAGTATTTCACCCATTTCACTCGCCGATTATTTAATCATGACTTGGTGGTAGAGCCTTCTTTTACATGGGCTTCCTAGTTAGTTCCTCGCTATCACTTGTTGCCCATGCTGCGTTTTATGTAGGCTCGGGAGTCCTCTTTAGTCCCGCCATGACTTATGTGTTGAAGCTTCATTCTTCTTCTTCCTCACTATCATTTTTTTGGCTATTACCCTAGAGGCTCCCTGGTGTTGTTGAGTTGTATTACTGCATTGCATATTGGCTACTTGTTTATCCTGGCCTTTAGCCGGCTTCATTTGGACTCGATGTTTAAGCCATCTTTTGACCTTGACTGTCTGTACAAGTTAACCATTGCATGCACTTAGCTATCGTGACTTGACACCCTTTTTACCCATGGATGGAACATTCCTTTGAGTATCGCTTACCAGTTTCCACCACCTTGCATTGAGCATAGGATCGTTCCTATCCCAGGAACTAGTGCATCTTTTTCTTGATACTCGTTCTATCCATTGTACCATAGCATTCTTTTATTCCTTTTCAGGCTTATTATATGAAAAAGACAAAAAAATCAAATATAACAAAAAGAGCGGGAACGGGATGTTACTTCGTAATTTGATGGCAGTACAGTATCAGTTTGTCGCCCTTGAACAAAGCACATACACTTATATATTTCCTTCATTTGGGATGGTTTTAGTTTTGACCTAGGTTCAGCCTTTGCCTTGTTTCACTGGTCAGTCCTCCTCCGGTTGGTTATCTCTTCCAATCATATGGAGAGTTTGTTTTGCCTCCTGCATAACAGACTTATACAGTGTCACTTTTTACTGCCATGGTCATCACGAGTTGTGCTTTTGTTCAAGGGAAGTCTAACCAGAGTCGGCCATTCTACGGTGTCTCTTGACTCATTATTCAGTCGGCCTTCCTGGTCTTGTCAGTATCTTGTTCTATCACATCAGATGTTTTGGTCTTCTGCTCGTGCTGGTTTGAGAAGGTCTCCATTGACTTCTTGCTGGCGGGTTTGTCTCTTATCGACTACGACATATTTCTCTGAGAGCAAACCTAGAGCCGCACCCTGGCCCTATTTCCATCATTGATAGGTGACCTTGTGCTCAACATTTGATCATCATTATGGGTCTTTGACTGAGTGGTTTCCCCTATGTTCGACGTCAGCACACATTATCACACTTGGGATTCGTGCAGTACCTTGATTTCCATTTGACCCTATCGGTGGATTTCTCGCCTCTGTGTCAGCTTTCATTATTGGTTGGTTCAGAGGGTTTCTTCCGTGCGCTAGCTTCATCTTGTACATGTCGGAAACGTACTTCGGTTTTGGTTCCGTCACTCTACTTCGTCCGATTCCTTCCAAATCTTGGCCTGCGGGTTACACTCGCGCTGGACTGATGTGGGATGCCTTAATGCCTTCCTTCCAGCAGATCTTTTCCCATCGACTCCAACTCATTGCTCTGGGAATAAGGTCTAGAGTCTTTTGTCAGTACCTTAGGGTTTGCAGTCATCAGTGGCAGACTCTTCGCTATCGACAGTGGGGATTCATCATTGCCTCCTGAGTGGTAGATTCTTCCAAGTGTTCGACTTCAACTCATTCATTCGCACTTGTTAGATTGTACTGGGGCACCTTGACACTCATTTTCATTATCGGTGGGTTGTCTCGCGTTTGTTAACGGTATACATTATTGACCGGTAATCAAACGATTTCTCACATGGTCGACTTCAGCTCATTTATTCCCATTGTGTAGAATTGTGCCATCGAGATCGGTGAAGACCTCGGGTTGCATCAACATCTTTCGGTTCACTTTTGACAGTCCATTCAGTTTCTGCCAGTGATGCCATTCACCCTTATATGTTGCAGTGTCAGTACAACAGCATCCTATATGTTGGCTCCCGAGTTGCGTGATTGTACCATGTGTTCCACCCCTTATGATTTGGTACCTGGAGATTCAGTTACTTTTGTGATCAGACATCCATTTTCAGCACTATTGATTAGTTTGATATATGTGATACTTGGACATTGATTCCGACTTGTACTTCCGGGCCGTGCTCAGTTGATTCATTATGTACTTTCAGTTCAACTATACTTGTATACATTCTGGATCTATTCTGTACTTTCTATATGGATATATTTTTGACTGAGCATGGGTATGCCCGCCTCAGACATGAGCTGACTCTCTGTTTCCTTTCATTGGTTTTTGGTAGGCTGAAATCTGGTGAAGTCCTCTCTTGTCCTTGCGAAGTTATTTCTATGCACATAATACATTTCGGCCATCATGTACCCCTTCTGACCTCATATATTAGGGGGCATCTGTTATAGCATCATTTTTCACCCTCATGTGATTCATGATTGTCTCTTTGGCCTTGGGCACCCATTCCCACAGACTTGAATAAAGTTCATAAAAAATAGTGTTTAAAATCCCATACGCGGGTATGCCTAGAATTTTCCGCGTGTATACACGAGTCCAGAGATACTTTTCCGCATATGCCATTAAAATCATTAAAAATATATATATATATCCCTATTTTCGAGGCTGGGTTGATGGTTATTCCTGTAATTCAACCACCCCAGCCCGTGGCCAACTGTTTCCAACAGATTGAAACTACTTTGAGGGAGTATAAAAGCCCCTCATATGCATGGCCTAAGGGAGGGAGAAAATTATAGACATTATACTCTGTTGGAGCCCAATTCAAGTCTGATTTCCCGTGCCTCCTGCACTTCCCATATTTTTACAGGAAACCCTTGTTTCCTGGAGATGTTCATCAGCTTATATGTCATCTCGTGTGCACAAGTCTTGAAAGAATCCTAGTGAGGCAAGGGCGGGATGGATCCGGACGACGGTCTGTTCGAAGATCGTGGAAGGATTCAGGTGATCTCTCCACCTTTCTATTATTGTACATGATGTTCGTAATGAAGAAGAACCATCTTGTTCCCGAATTCACGTGTTAATATCTGCTTGCATATGTGAAAAGATTGTTAATTAAGAATTTATTATTGTTTATATGATGTTTCACATGGATTACACTGACATTTAGGAAAGATATATGTTGTACAACTAGATTTCCGTGCATGTCTCTTCTTGATTTCCAGGTTGAAGAGGAAGAAGGGTTTCTGGGGGTTTGGACCCCATAGGATCTACATCAAACGTAGGATCTATGGGTGAGTTCTAAAATCAATGTTATCTAGTTTTTAGCATACTAGTGTGGTTGTGTGAATCCTTCTTGAATAGCATGCCTTGATACGTAGATTTTGACAACGACCTCCCGAGGTTATTTCTGGCTGAGGTACTAGTTTTTGAATGCTTACCATGGAAAGTGTCCTTCTCCCAACTCTTGATTTTCCTCTTGAAATATGTATGCATAGGTGAATGCAATTAGTGATAGTTGAGAGATGTCTTTCTTCCCCATCATATTAAGAATATATATCCATTCATATTTAATGGCTTTCAAAAGAAGATATTTTAAAGTATCTTCATCCAAATTTTCCATCTTAGCTCTTTTTAGATTGTAACTAAATCTTTTAATTAGGTACTCTAAGTTTTTATCCTCTCTTTGAATCATTTTAAAAACTTCATCTTTTCGATTATCAAGTGTGCAGTAATCCTTGTATTTTTATAAGAATATACTTTTCATCTCCTCCCATGTCCCAATATAATGTGTTTTTAAGCCAATGAACCATTTTAATGTTGCATCCTTAAGTGTTGTACGAAACAATTTCAATTTTTGAGAATCTTGTAAGTAGTCATATGATCCATAAAACTTCAAATTCAAATATAAATGTTTAAGTATCTTCACTCCTTAATCCATGAAAATTGGGAAGGATGGAGGGTGAGATATTTTTCATTGTGATAGTTGTATTCTCATCCAATATAGGAAATCCAACAGGGTCTTCTTTATTGTCTTCACCCCTTCCTCTTCCTCATCCTCCATCTCATATGTTGTACCTTAACAGAAAATCCCTTAGCTGTGATAAGGAATCGGTGCTTAAGAAATTTATATGATTATGTGAAGAATATATATGTCTTTGTTTTATTAACCCTAAAGTATTTATGATTAAACTCTTAAATTTCAAATAAGATGAATGCTTCACAATTCTACCATCTGTTAATGTTGAATGAAGTGACTAGAAGAATATGAAGGAATAAGTCCAAAATGATATGTTGTTTTATACAAAAAATATCATTTCCAACCACAGAAGAAATATATGAAAGAAATTAACTTTTTTAACTCTTATGTACATAAGTAAAAAGAGACCCGTTGCTCATAACTTTGTTTTATTCATAGATAGAAAACACATAATGTAAACTTGGATACATTTCAACATAAACAGAATGCTAGAAACTTGCTTACTCATTCATTAATCTTTGAATTTCTGAGTACAAAAATAATTGTCTGAAGGTCCAAAACTTGGAACCTTTCCTTCCCTTGAAAATTACATTAAATACAGTAAAAAGTAGTTTGGAATTGTTGTAACCAATCCTAACTACCAAAACTACATTAAGAATTCGAAGGTTTTCTATTACATGCCTTGAAAATGTCTTGTTACAATTACATTGTCTTTAGAGAATAACATAAAATAACTATCCTAATCTATACCAATTGCTGATGATGTGAATTTTTTTCCTTGGTCAAATGATTTATCTTTCTTTGCTGCTGATCCTTTGGGCAGCTCTAATGTCCAAGCTCTGCACTTTTTCCATATAGCTACCTTCATCCTTGATGAATGTGTCAAATTGTGATATTCAAATCTAAATGCAATAATTCGATCCTAAGAAGGCATTTCTGTAAAAAGAGTCTTTACCATCCACAAGAGTTGAAAATGTCTTTGCAAGAAGTTGACCATTGTCTCTCCTTTAAGCACTTGAGTCTTTTCATGCATGTTATCAAATTTTCTTTTTGTCATCACCAGTAAGTTCTCATAAGAGCTCCATGGCAAAATATTTCCTTCAGCTCCCCAACATGATGGCAAGCCTACTCTTGTCATTTTATCAAAAGACTTATCAAACTTGCTTATTGCTTCCTTGATTTCCATTAGCTTCTTTTCTCTAGCCTTTTCTGAGATCATTTTTGAGAATAAATTTATTAATTTCTACTGCATACAACATTCTGTCCTTCATATCATTCTCCTCTAATTCCTGATCTGATTTGGAATTAATAAAATCAATAAATCTTCTAGACCAAATGGCTCTATTAATTCCTTTCTGCTTATCAGACACAATTGGTTCTTCACATTCTAAAATAAGGCTTTTCTCTTTTGTAATTATCATCGGGAAACACCAATTACATTTCATTTCTGAGATGATATTAGTCCAAATGATATATTTAGCTTGTATCAGTGAGAGATTTCCTTTTAAGCTATCACAATGAAAATGACCAGCTTCATTTTCCATGACTTTCATCAATTTTGTTGCAGTCTCTAGATTTGTTTTAGCCTTCTTTCGATCCCTTTCAGCCATATGAAAATCATTATTTAATTAAAAAATTTGTGCTTGAGGGTATTCATCACCTGTAGGAAAAACAAAAGTACAATTATGATTATCAATATGATTTTGCAATGAAATTGCAGTCTCCTTTATTTTGGAGAGTTCTTCATCTTTCTACATGAGTTGCTACAACAACTTTTCCTTTTCCTTCTCTACCTCTGCAACTTCTGTGGCCATTGAATATCTCTAGTAGGTAACTTTAACTTCTTCCTTAATGTGGATATTTCTACCTCAGCACTTTGCATGAATTTATGCACAGTAGTCTTATCACTAGGGTCTACTCCAATTTTTATAATAATTTTCATCAATTCCTCATTTTGAACTGTTAAGGCTCTTAAGTTAGCCTTCACTAAATTCAAATGTTTAATTAATTTACCCAACATATTCTCTACCTTTATTGCCATTGCATTAGTATTTGTGAGGTCATTTACGATCAATTGACCTATTTTCATATGCAAATTGATTTGATCCATCAGTGGAATTTTCTTTACATCCATAGTCACATTGACAATGTTGAAATTGCTGGAAGAACCAATTGACATATTTGTAGGATGTCATAGGGAAATTCTAAATTTATCTTTCTCAAGATCCATTATAGTTAACAATATTTTTTTCTCAGCGGTAACTTGATGCTTAGCTTGAGCCTCCATGCTCGCCTTCATCCTATGATTTCTTTCTTCAATTTGTGAAAACAATTGTTTGATAAAGGGCACCTATTCATGAGAAGCTTCATGATTCCTGGGTGAAGCAAGAGCATTTTTATCTTATCCCAAATGTAAAGAAAAACTAGGTGCATTAGATGTAGTCTCTTCAGTAAGTTTTGTTCTCTTCTTGGCTTCCTGCTTCTCATCATCTAGATCAATAACTACTTCCTTGGTTCTTTTAGTTGCTTTCTCTACTATGCTGGGAGTTTGAATGTTTGCATCTACTGAACTCATCACACCTTTACATGCTATCTTCTCTTGTTCTGGCCTACTTTCATGAATGAAAGTAGAACCCATTCTCAATTCTTCTATTTGAAATAACACTATATGGGTCATAAGCCCAACTTTCTCCTAGTAGCATATGCATGTCATCTAACATTTTTGTTACTTCATCAAATGCCTACCTCATATTTACTATGAAAGGGCCTACAACCATGTGTAATTTATACATGTGTCCTTTCTTCATAGGTAGGAAATGAACCTGATCAACATTTAGACTCTGTCTAATGAACTCTAAAGAAAAATGTCTCATTGGTACAAAAGTTGGGAGTCTGTAAGGCTCATCACTTGCTCCATATATCCTTATTTCAAAATATTCCTAAAAAACAAACCAATCTCCATATTTGCAATTGTTTCCTAAATGCAGAAACTCCCGTGCTTTAGGTAAGAAACAAGGAGGAGGACTTCCATTCAATATTTTTTATGCAGTTGGCATGTAATAGCTAGAAAAATCAAACAACCCAGCCTCATTTTACTCCCTTCCAACTACATCTGTGCAGAATATCACTGATTCCCTTCTTTTATTTACATCCATAATATTTATACCTAAATGCAAGAATTCTTCGACATTCCGATATAAGAACAAATATATAATCAGTGAAGGAAATTTGAAAGAATCCGTTAATGAAAGGCTAATCAGCTGTGAATTGGCTATTGCTTGCCAATATGATGGAATATCCAACACCATTCCTTGCTTCATCATCATGGAAAACATCCCTAGCACTGATTTATCCATTGCATTATCATTATCTTTACCCAAATTTTTTCAATATTACTCAGTACTGGACGAGTCTCAGCATCAAAAACCCCCATAGCAAACTCTTCGCAATCTGGATGAACTTGATTCATGTCAAGCTTCAAATAAAAAATGAACTAATTGAATTCTTCTCCTGCAAGATTATCATAATATTGTACCAGCAACTCGTCAGAAAATTTGATGGTTGACTCTGACTCAGGATAGCAAAGGGCTTGGCGAATTAACAGGGTAGACACCTGCAAAACATTCTCTCCTTGAGAATTCGTGACAAAACACTTCCCTATATACATGACAGATACCAACAAGTAGATAAATTCAGGGAAAAAATGGGTTTTTGGAATGCATGCATACAAAACTCCAAACTTGACCATGGCATAATACAGAAGGGAAGCATTATCAATCAATGTAACTTGTTGGTATAAAGGGAGGTGAATTATTGAAGATAGGGTATCTTGAATATCCCTCTCAGTGTCCATGACGGACATGGCTAGATGAACATGATAAGGACAACTATTCAGCCATGGTTGAAAATTTACGTGAGAACAGTTTACAGGGTGGTCAAATTTACAGGTGGCGGAAAGCTAAAACAGGGTGCAATGCAACAAATCACAAGTAATTTAAAAAACAGATAATTTTTTTCTTTAAATAGGTAGTGTGGGTTTTAAATTTAATGCTAAAAAGACGTGACAGCAAGCCGTTAACTCTACTTGACATGGAAGATATTTGTGACCAACTCAGGGTCTTACGTCACTGCAGGGGCTCTTAGGGTACGAAGGAAAACTTCAGCTGGTGCCCCCGCACTCAATCTCCACCGTTCATCTCTGTTGTGCCCACAGTCAACCCGATCAACTGCAGAGGCACCCATCATGGTATCCAATGTGCTAGTTGTGCCCACAGGTTGGGACTTTTGATAAGGATTTTAATAATCAACGCTTTCCGCCAATCAAACCAATCAATGTTTAACATCAAATACCGAACCCACTATTATAAATTTTAAATGTTTAAACTTTAACTCAGATTTTGGAAAACATATATATTTTTTTTTCATGCTAAAGTATAAGATTTTGATACTTTAACATATTTTCCAACAATTTCTTATTTTTATATTTTCAAATATTTGAAAAGTAAAAGGATATGTAGATGATCCACAACATCTGGCTCCACCCGGGGATAGTGTTTTTTGCCATGAAACACTAAGAACCTGTAGATCAGTGCTTTCACTTTGGGCATGGAGTCAAAAATTGCTTAATGAGAAATATACAGTGAGAGGAAATTGAATATGTACAATAATTAACTAATTTCCTTTAGTGCTGGAAATAATGTTTTAGATGCTGCCAATTTATAGGCAGTTCTACTGCTTCTCCATCAAGATCTTCATGCATGAAAGTATTATTTGATCTGGCTTCAGAGATTTTGTAAGGACCATACCATAAAGGATCAAATTTACCTTGTCTTCCTTTCTCTTCCCCTCTGGTATCCCATCTTAATACCAGATCTCCAGTCTAAAAAATGATTTATCTTGCCTTTCTGTCAAAAATATATTTCATTTCCTCCTGATAAGTGACCAAATTGTCTCTGACTTTATTTCTTCTTTCACTCTATTCTATCACCTTATTTAGTCTCTTGATCAAAGCATTGGGTTCCTCTCGAGAGTATTGAAGAAAATAGATCACTGGTCTTGCTAGCTGAGTGGGAAACAAAGCCTGAGCACCATATACCAATTCATAAGGAGACTTACTAGTGGATCTTTTAGTGGTCATCCTCACTACCCATAAAGCAAAAATCAACTTTGAATCCCAATCCTTCTGGTTCTCATTGATTGTTTTCTTGAAGATTTTCACCAATGTTTTATTAGATGATTCTACTAATCCATTTCCTTGAGGATGATATGTTATAGAGTGAGATAATATTACATTATAAGTCTGAAAAAAATTTATGAACCTAACTAAGTTGAAAACTTGAGCATTGTCTGTTATAATCTTTACTAGACATCCAAATCTGATAAAAATATTCTCTTCTAAAAACTTCATCACAACAAAATCATTTGCCTTTCTAGTAGGAATTTCCTCTACCCATTTTGTAAAATAGTCAGTAGCAGTTAGAATCCATTTAAACTACCCACTTGATGGTGGATTAATCTCTCCAATGAAATCCAATCCCCATTGTCTGAAAGGTTCTTCAATAAACACAGGAAGAAGAGGTAAAGGAGCTAACATTTTCTTTTCTGCAAACAATTGGCATTTCTAGCAACTTATAACATTTATGTATACATCAGAAAATAAAGAGGGCCGGTAAAAACCTGATTTAAGAATATTATGAGCAGTTAATTTCCAACTATAATGACCTCCACACAAGAATTCATGATATTCTTTAATCACCTCCATAGTTTCCTCTTGTGTCAAACATAACAGCAATACACCAGCAGGATCTTTCCAATACAACTTAGCTTCCATTATAACATAAGGTTGAGCTTTAAGTTTCATAGCTTTGTACTTAGCTCTTTTTATTGAAGGACGAAAAGAAAAGAAACATAGATAATGAATGATATCCTTATACCAGTCTGAAGAGAGAAATTTGTACTTAATTGGTGACTTTGTCTTAATCTGATCTGTTTCTTCAGTCACTTCATCTATAGGTGCAAGTAAGCTAATTCCCAAAGCACGGAAATTAGAGTCTGACAACAATTTGGCTAGTCCCTATCCTTTCAATAACTTTGTTCATTTGATATCCAAGTCATATTCTTGGATTTTGGCAATCCATTTTCCTCTTTTCCCTTCCACATCACTCTGTACTAGCACATCCTTTACAGCAGAATTAGGCACATATGGTGTTATTCTAGAATTAAGTACACAAGTTCTGAAATCCTTTAATGATTTAACTGAAGCATATACCTGCTTCTCCAAGATATTATACTTCAGCTCTGCATCTCTAAGGACTTTGCTAAAAAAGGCTATAGGTTGTTCACTTCCTTCTTCATTTTTTTGTAATAACACACCAACAATAGTAGAAGATGACGCGAATGAGAAGATTTGAAAAGGCTTTAAGTAATTTGGACTGATTAGGATAGGAGCTTCTGGGAGAGCTTCTTTAATTCTACTGAATGATTCCCTTGCATATTTTTCCTATTTTACTTCAACATTATTTTTTAACATATTTGTTATTCTCCTGAAAATCTCATCATAATTTGGAACAAATCTGCTCATAAATTTGATTTTTCCCAGAAACCTTTGGATATATTTTTTTCTTCTACGTAGTGGAATTGTCTGTATAGCTTCAACCCTTGCTGGGTCAATCTTCACTCCTTGTTTTGAAACTATGTGACCTAAAAACTTACCTTCCTCTAAAGCAAACAAATATTTCTTGGGATTTAATGATAATCCAAATTTTGTGCATTTCAAGAATTCTTTCCTCGGGTGTTCTAAGTGCTCATCATCAGAACCTAAAAAAATAGTAACATCATCAAGATAAATGACTACAAATTTATCACCCACAAAAGAAATATCCATTGCCCTTTGGAAAGTAGCTCCTGCATTCATGAGACCAAATGGCATCCTGGCATACATGAATGTTCCCCAAGGTGTGGTGAAAGTAGTTTTCTTTTGATATTCCTTCTCCACAGCCACCTGATTATACCTAGAAAAACCATCAACCATGGATAACCTGAATGCTCCAGTTACTTTCTGTAGAACAAAATCCATATTTGGTAAAGGATAGTTATCTTTTACGGAAGCACTGTTCAAATTTCTAAAATCCACACATAATATTGTCTCTCCATTTTTCTTCCTGACTGGTACCAGATTGGAAACCCAATCTGAATATCTTAGTGGAACTATAATTTTTTCTTGCAACAGTTTCTTCACCTCTTTTCAATTGGAGCCAAGAATAGTGGGTTAATTTGTCTGAGCTTCTGCTTCTATGGCTTAAACCCATCTTTCAGTGGTATTTTATGTTGAATAATATCTAGATCATAAGTTTTTAAATCTTCATATGACCATGCAAATACATCCATGAATTGTTTAAAAATATTTACATACCTTCCTTTGTACTCCTTAGGAACTCCTCTAAACTGTTTGACTATTTTAGGCTCATGTTGAGTTCCTAAATTAAAGTCTTCCATTTCTCCATCTCGGGATACTTTTTTCTGATTCATTGCCACATCATTAGCATTAAAAAATCTCTCAAGAGGTACTAAACCTTTTGGAAAAATATTATCCTTCAACTGAATTATCCTCTGATCACCAATTGAATGTTTCAGATTTTTAGACGTATCACTTTAACCACTTTCATCAACTTCTAAATCAATTTGACTGTCTTCAAAATTTCCAATCATTGTTAAAAACTGATTAATTTTCTCGTCATCCTCAAAAACCTGCCAATGTTTTACATTATCAGGGATTGAAGGCCTGTATCTCAGTTCAATTTCATATCTCAATCTTGGATTAATTGGTGGCTTAAATGTGCTGGCTGCAACTGCCAATGAATCTGCCATTCTATTCTCTTCTCTTGGAATAAACTGTAAATTAAAAGCTTCAAAATAATTTTCAACTAAATCCCACACCTCATTTCTATAAGACCTCAATCTGGGATGTTTATTCTGGCACCAATTCTTAATTTGTCTTATGATTAATTCAGAGTCACCAAAAACAGATATAGACTGAATTCCCATCTGTTTAGCTGTTTTCAGACTTAGAATCAATGCTTCATATTCAACTACATTATTAGTAGATTCAAATTCCAATTTGAAGGAAAAAGGTAAAAAGTTACCTTCAGGAGATATAAATATGAATCCAGCTCTAGTGCCCTCCTTGGAGAATGCACCATCAAAATAACACTTCCAAATTTTATTTTAACACAGCTCTTTATGTACATTGGCTGAAGAGAGCTACTTTTTTAAATCTTCAGCAAATTCTTCATCTTCATGTAGCATGAAACAAGAGAGATCCTCCTTCTCTTGACCATAAATGGGGGAATTACCTGCATCTTTCTTGGTAATAGTTTTCAAAAATCTAGTTTCCTTGTATAACCTCCTTTCCTCCCCATTAAAAACAGGAATAATAGCATATGTGAATCCAATTTCAAAACTCCCCCAAGATCTAGACAACAACATACCAAATTTGGCTAGAATATTTGCTACTACCACATCCATCATAATACTCTTAGCTGGAATTTGAGTTAAGGAAACAACCATATCTTTGATAAGACCTACACACTTCACCCTTTTTGAATCAAAGGAATAAAGGTCTCTATATGGTTTGGTGATTTGTAAATTTAACTCTTTCATCACAGACAGTGGCATTAGATTATGTGATGCACCAGAATCTAGCATACAATTATGTAAAATGAAATCATGCAACATAACTGATATCTAAAAAGGTGGAATAGAAGAATATACCTCTTCAACATGAGGTCCAAAATTAACCACTGGTTTCTCTTCTTGCAAATTCACTATATCACCCACCTCATCAGACTGAGAAAAATTAATAAACTTTGCAATTTCTTTCTTATAACTTGGTGTTTTAACCAACTCAAGAAGTGGTACTTTAATCTTTACTTTTTCTAATTCTTTAGACAAATTGAAAGTTTGATTTTGTTTTGTTAACTTTTCAGGTTCTTCTTGGTTTTTATTTGAATTTCATGTTGATCAGGAGTAGTAACAATTTTCTCCAAAATATTAGGGTCATTAGATTTTACTTGAGGAGCCTCAACTTGCTGCTTCTCTTTCTCTCTTTTCTTGATTCATGGGCTATTTCCCCTTATCTAATTTTTTAATAGGATTCTTCTGTAGTGGAGTCGCCATTGGAGTAGGTACTGATTCTGATTCCTCTCCTTCATCATCCTGAGTTCTCAACCTCTTTTTTGACCTCAAATCATATTTTTTATGCAACTGTGCTTGCTTAAAATCAGTAAATTGTTTACAATAATCATCCATTTCTTCCTGATCAAATGAGACATCAGTTTCTTTACATTCTTTTGCATATTCTTTCTCACTTTCTTCTCCTGTCTCACCATCTTCCATATACACAGCAGAAATTTGATCTTCATCTTCTTTCTGATCATTATCATCAGAATGTGATGGGGTTGCCTCTATATATAAAGGTGCTTGGACTTGGTCTTGATATTTTATTTCTCTCTATAGAATCTATAGGGGTTGTTTTCTGATTGGGGATTGAAAACCCCTCTATTTTTTTGTGCAAGTTTTTTGTTATCTAATTCCATCTTTACTAATTTGTTTGACAAATTTTTAATGACCTTAGTCATTTCATCTATCCTTTGATCTTGTGACGAATCTTCTTCTTTAGCCTTTCCTTTGTCTTGAACCTTTCCAGCAGCAGTCATGTTTGCCTCAATTTCTAAGGCATTAGTTTGAATCTGTTCAAGAGTGGAGGCTCTTCTTTCTCTCAAGGTAAAACTAAAATCTGATACAAATGCCCCAACAAAAACAACCCTTTCTCCAATAGGAGGAGGTTTCATTTCCACAGGAAAACTATTGTACAACTTATTAAATCTTTTGACAAAATCACTCATGCTTTCATTTGATTTTTTCTTTATAGCATTAAACTCTGTTAAATAATAACCATGGTATATTTTTTCACCCCGTCTCTGGATGAATTGTCTTTCTAATTCATCCCAATCATTGATTGAACCATTTGGTAATCCTTTGAACCATTTTCTTGCCTCTCCTCTCAAAGACTGCACAAAAAGTCTCATCACAACATCAAGATGCTCTACATTAAAGTTTTCAACAAAAATGAAAAACAAAGGAAAGTGTTGTTCTGCAGTTATTTCATCTTCACCAGTAAATCTAGGAAGCAACTTAAGATACTCCTGAGGCATTGCATTCATTGGTTGGGGTAGATTTAATGTTTCATATCTACTCATCAAGAAAGCAGGGGCTTTCATGTTTATGCCCTGATTGACTGCTCCTTGAGCGGGGGTAAAATGAATACCAGTTGTAGGTGGGGATAAAAGGGGTGGAACAACTGATATGGGAAGGGGTATATGAACAATAGCAGAATAACTAGCAACTGAATTAGGTTGAGATTCTATGAATGGAAATGATACAAACCCAAAATATAGTTCTTCTAATGTTGGTTCTTGGAAATGAATGGGTGAGGGTAAGGATTCTTTTTCCGAGAAAATGAGTTTTTGGGAAATTTCCTTGGATGGAAAGATATGAGAACTGCTGCCTAGTGCAAGCAGTGTGGCATCAGGGGTAGAATTTTTTTTTTTCTAGCCCTTCTTTGAAGCTAACTTTTCTAGATTAGATAAAATAGGGACTTTTTACTGAGAGGCATTTGACCTCGTGTGAGGTCTCTTAGGAGCCAATTTTTTTTTTAAATAAAGCACAACTTAGTATTTCCTCCTCTCTGAACAACCAGAGGAAATATGAACAAAACCTAGGGAAAAATTTGAATCTTTGTTCCCCGGCAACGACGCCAATTAATGTTGTACCTTAAGAGACAATCCCTTAGCTGTGGTAAGGAATCAATGCTTAAGACATTTATATGATTATGTCACAAATATTTATGTGTCTATTTTGTTAACCCTCAAGTATATATAATCAAACCCTTAAATATCAAATATGATGAATGCTTCACAATGCTACCATTTGTTGATGTTGAATGAAGTGACTAGAAGAAAGTGTAAGAAGAAGTCCAAACTAATATGTTGTTTTATACATAAAATATCATCCCAAACCCTAGAAGAAATATATGAAAGAAATATTTAAAACAAATGAGTGCTAATTAAGGTTTTTAACTCTTATATACAGAAGTAAAAAGAGACCTGCTACTCATAACCTTGTTTTATTCATAGATAGAAAATACATAATGTAAACTTGAATACATTTCAACATAAACAAAATGCCATAAACTTGCTTACTCATTCATTAATCTTTGAATCTCTGAGTACAAAAATATTTTTCTAAAGGTCCCAAAACTCAGAACCTTTCCTTTCCATGAAAATTAAATTAAATACAGTAAAAAGCAGTTTGGAACTATTGTAACCAATCCTAACTACAAAAACTTCTTTAAGACTTTGAAGGTTGTCTATTACATGCCTTGAAAATGTCTTGTTACAATTACATTATCTTCAGAAAATAACATAAAATAAATATCCTAATCTATAGGAATTTCTGATGATGTGGCATCTTTTCCTTGGTCAACTGATTTATCTTTCTTTGCTGCTGATCCTTTTGGCAGGTCTATTGTCCAAGCTCTACACTTTTTCCATATTTCTACATTCGTCCTAGATGAATGTGTGAGATTTTGATATTCCAATCTGAATGCAGTAATTTGATCATAAGAAGGCCTTTCTGTGAAAATATTCTTTACCATCCAAAAGAGTTGAAAATGTCTCTGCAAGAAGTTAACCATGGTATCTCCTTTAAGCACCTGAGCCTTTTCATGCCTGTTCTCAACTTTGCTTTTTCCCATCACTAGTAAGTTCTCATAAGAGTAAGTTCTCATAAGAGCTCCATGAAAAAATATTTCCTTCAGCTCCCCAACATGATGGCAAGCCTACTCTTGTCATTTTATCAAGATACTTATCAAACTAACTTGTTGCTTCCTTGATTTCCATTAATTTCATTTTTGCAGCCTTTCTGAGATCATTTATGACAATCACTTTATTAATTTCTACTGCATACAACATTTTGTCCTACATATCATTCTCCTCTAATTCTTGATCTGATTTAGAAGTAATAAAATCAATAAATCTTCTGGCCCAAATGACTCTATTAATTCCTTTTTGCTTATCAAACATGATTGGTTCTTCATATTCTAAAATAAGGCTTTTCTCTTTTGCAATTATCATCAGGAAGCACCAATTGGATTTCGTTTATGAAATGATATTAGTCCAAATGATATCTTTAGCTTGTATTAGTGAAATATTCCCTTTCATTCTTTCTTTGAGATTTTTAATCTCAGCTTCAACATTTTGGAAATCCATCTTGTATTTGTCAGCTTCATTTTCTATGACTTTCATCAATTTTGTTGCAGTCTCTAGAACTGTTTGAGCCTTCTTTCTATCTCTTTCAGCCATCTGCAACTCAGTATTTAATTGAACAATTTGTACTTGAGGGTCTTCATCACCTGTAGGAAAAACAAATTTCAGTTATGATTATCAATATGATTTTGCAATGAAATTGCAGTCTGCTTGATTTTGGATAGTTCTTCATCTTTCTGCATGAGTTGCTGCAACAAATTTTCTTTTTCTTTCTCTAGCTCTGCAACTTATGTAGCCATTGAATGTTCACTAGTAGGTAACTTCAACTTCTTCCTTAATGTAGATATATCTACCTCAGCACTTTGCATGAATTTCTGCACAACAGTCTTATCACTGGGGTCTACTCCAATTTTTATAATAATCTTCTTTAATTCTTCATTTTGAACTGTTAAGGCTCTTGAGTTAGCCTTCTCTAACTTCAACTGTTTAATTACTTTACCCAGCATATTCTATGCCTTTATTTCCATTGCATTAGTCTTTGTGAGGTCATTTACAATCAATTGACCTGTTTGCATATGCAAATTCATTTTATCCATTAGTGGAATTTTCTTTACATCCACAGTCACATTGACATTGTTGAAATTGCTGGAAGAACCAATTGACATATCTGTAGGATGTGAGAGGGAAATTCTAAACTGATCTTTCTCGAGATCCATTACAGTT
The DNA here is from genome assembly GCA_034641835.2 of Pinus albicaulis. Lineage (NCBI taxonomy): Eukaryota > Viridiplantae > Streptophyta > Pinopsida > Pinales > Pinaceae > Pinus > Pinus albicaulis. Next base: position 19,210,805 of record CM076582.1, on the reverse strand, counting down.
AACAATCTTGTTTGTTCAGCAGTGACTTGATGTTCAGCTTGGGCCTCCATGCTGGCCTTCATCCTCTGATTTCTTTCTTCAATTTGTGAAAACATCTGTTTAATCAAAGGCACCTGTTCATGAGAAGCTTCATGATTCCTAGGTGAGGCAGGAGCATTTTGTTCTTCTCCCAAATGTAAAGAAAAACCAGGAGCAGTAGATGCAGGCTCTTTGGTAAGTTTTTTTCTCTTCATGGCTCCCTGCTCCTCATCATCTAGATCAATAACCACTTCCTTGGTTCTTTTAGCTGTTTTCTTTGCTATGATAGGAGTTTGACTGTTTGCATCTACTGAACTCTTCACATCTTTACATGCTATATTCTCTTGTTCTGGCCTACTTTCATGAATGAAAGAAGAATATCCATTCTCAATTCTTCTATTTGAAATAACACTATATGGTTCAGAAGCCCAGCTTTCTCCTAGTAGCATATGCATGTCATATAACATTTTTGTTACTTCATCAAATGCCTACCTCATAATTAATATGAAAGGACCTACAACCATGGGTAATTTATACATGTCTCCTTTCTTCATAGGCACGAAATGAACCTAATAAACATTTAGAATCTGTCTAATGAACTCTAAAGCAAAAAGCCTCATTGGTACAAAAGTTGGGAGTCTGTAAGGCTCAAAACTTGCTCCATATAGCCTTATTTCAAAATATTCCTAAAAAACAAACCAATATCCATATTTACAATTGTTTCCTAAATGCAGAAACTCCTATGCTTTAGGTAAGAAATAGGGAGGAGGACTTCCATTCAATATTTTGTATGCATTTGGCATGTAATAGCTAGCAAAATCAAACAACCAGCCTTATTTTGCTCCCTTCTAACTACATCTGTCTAGAATATCACTGATTTCCTTCTTTTATTTACATCCATAATATTTAGACCTAAATGCATGAATTCTTCCACATTTTGATATAAGAACAAATATACAATCAATGAAGAAAATTTGAAAGAACCTGTTAATGAAAGGCTAGTCAGCTGTGAATTGACTATTTCTTGCCAATATGATGGAATATCCAGCACCATTCCTAGCTTCATCATCATGGTAAACATCCCTAGGACTGATTTACCCACTGCATTATCATCATATTTACCCAGAATTTTTGCAATATTACTCAATACTGGACGAGTCTCATCATCAAAAACCCCCATAGAAAACTCTTTGAAATCTGGATGAAACTGCTTCATGTCAGGCTTCAAATAAAATATGAACTGATTGAATTCTTCTCCTGCAAGATTATCATAATATTTTACTAGCGACTCGTCAGAAAATTGGATGGCTGACTCTGACTTAGGATAGCAAAGGGCTTGGAAAATTAACAGGGTAGACACCTGCAGAATGTTCTCTCCTTGAGAATTCATGACAAAACACTTCCCTGGATACATGAGAGATACCAACCAGTAGATAAATTTAGGGAAAGTTTTTGGAATGCATGCAGACAAAACTCCAGACTTGACCATGGAAGAATACACAGGGGAAGCATTATCATTCAAGATAACTTGCTGGTAGAAAGGGAGGTGAATTACTGAACAGAGGGTATCTTTAATATCCCTCTCAGTGTTCATGAGAGGGATATCGCTATATGAACTTGATAAGGAAGACCATTTAGCCATGGTTGAAAATTTAAGTGAGAACAGTTTAGAGGGTGGTCAAATTTGCAGGTGGCGGAAAGCTAAAACAGGGTGCAGCGTAACAAATCACAAGTAATTTGAAAAACAGATAAAAATATCTCTTTAAATAGGTGGCGCATGTTTTAAATTTAATGCTGACAATACGCGCCAACAAGCCGTTAACTCTACTCGACATGGAAGACAGTTGTGGCCAACTCAGCGTCTTACGTCACTATCGGGGCTCTCGTGGTATGGAGGAAAACTTTGGCTGGTGCCCCCGCATTCAATCTCTATCGTTCATCTCCACTGTCCCCACAGTCAACCCGGTCAACTGCGGAGGCACTCATCATGGTATCCAGTGTGCTAGTTGTGCCAGCAGGTTGGGCCTTTTGATAATGATTTTAGTAATCAATGCCTTCCGCTAATCAAACCAATCAATGTTTAACATGAAATACCGAACCCACTATTATAAATTTTAAATGTTTAAACTTTAACTCATATTTTGGCAAACATACATATTTGTTTTTCATGCTAAAGTATAAGATTTTGATACTTTAACATATTTTCCAACAATTTCTTATTTTTATATTTTCAAATATTTGAAAAGTAAAAGGATATGCAGATGATCCACAACATCATCCACCTATATTTCCTCCACCTCTTCTACCTCCTCCAATCCTAGGTATTCCTCCTCCTATTCTTAAGTATTCTCCATTCAAAATGTGTACTTATCCTTCTCCTTCTCCTTCTCCAGCCATTGTAGATTCCTCAGAAATGATATAAGGTTTGATTTTTGGAGATATTTTCTCCTCTTATGGTTCCTATATCAATGGTATATTGAATAAAATTGATTCCGCCTCCTCACTATGGATTTTTAATTCTTGAGCTAAGATTTTTTTCTCCTGCAGAGGTTAAAAATACTATTCCTTGTGTTGGGGATCTAGGATCTTATTCTTCTATAACTGCCTCAGTTGATGAAGTTGGAGAGTCTCTAGGATGTATTTCTAATCTTAAGACTTCGGGAAGCCTATGTCTTACTACTATGAATGGAATATGAGTTTGAGATGGTGGTGTGGCACTACGAGGTCTTGATGAAGTGAGTGGTGTTGTTGGAATCAAAATTCTACCTCTAGCTACAAATCTACCGCTAGAATCTCTTTCTCTACGCATGTCATTTTTTTTAGATTTAATAGTTAAGGCTTCTAATTACACTTCCCCGGAAACGGTGCCAAAATTTTTAGTCAATTTAATGTCTTAAATCTCTATCATAAATTATCGACCAGATTTAGTAATCTTATGAAGTGCAAGTGTGCTATATATGCTAGAAGCCTTTTCTTTCTTGATTCATTGTGTTTGGTTTTACATGTTTGTTTGGATTTTGTTTTTATCTTGAATGTTTAAATGAAATTAAGAAACTAAGAACTCAACTATGAAATGAAATCTAAGCTTAACTAACAAATCTTATGATAAGAATTCTAATTTTGGATTTTTAAAAATGAACAATTGATTTCAAGAAAACTAGAAATGAGAAGAAACATCAATCTTTTTGTATGTTTTAGAGATTTTATATAAATGAAATTAAGAGCAATAAAGTAATTACACCTAGAGAAGAATTTTAATGCTTGAAAAATAAACTTAAGAAGGAAGGAAAGGAAATGTTTAATATTAATCTAAGAAAGGAATTTGATTTATAAATTACTCTAAAGAAAATATTCTAATGACTGAAAGATGAAATTTACAAGAAGGAAGAAAAGGAAATGTTTATTTAAGAAAGAAAGTTTATTTATGATAAATATATATTGCATAAAAATAAATCAATCTAAGTGATAAATCTTAACTATGTTAGACTATTCTATGTCGACAACTATGATGAGGTTATCTATAAAACATCTATCCAAATTAATTCTTAACCTATTTAATTAAGGAATAGAACATCTGATTAAATCATCTCTTAATCTGATCAAAATATTCAATTTCCTATACCCAAGTCTTAGCTACTTATATCTCATAATTTTCTTTTATTTACCAAATGAAATGTTTGTCTAAATTAATCTTATGAAAAATAGGGTATTTATTTAACTCTAATATCGTTCAATGATGAAACAAATAATCTATTTTAATCTATGTTCTATGAATAGAAATATAAGAAAAAACAATATTAAATCTAAATGATTATGCTAAGTAAATTTAAAAACTAATTTAAGTGAAGAAAGAAAACAGAGTATTTACCTAGTGTGCAAAACTAAAATGCTTATCTGATCTACGAAACAAAGGATGAAATGTGTATTTAGTGTGCAAGAGAATGTGAGAAAAGTTTTATTCCGTGAAATATTAACAGAGTTATGATATCGATATATTTCAGGAAAGAAAAACAAATAAAGCATTCAACTATGCGAAAAACTTAGCGATTTACTATGCGGAAAGCAGAAGAATTAAACTAAGAAACAACAAAAGATTAAACTACTAAACCTCTTCTGTGCAGGGGCCCTCCACAACAGAAGGGTTCTAAATTCACTTGTGACTAATTACGCATCGATGATTCTGAACATGCCTTCTCTATGAATTGATAAAAATGGATTTTGAATGTGTAATAGTATTACAATAAAAAATCAAGCTTATCTCCAATTAAAACAGACGGTATTTATAACAGTGAATTTAACTGTTTGAGGTTATCTCGCCTAAAAAAAATTAGTTAAACTAGGAATATAATTCTAAGAAGAATTGTAGTCTTCATAGCTTTCATGATTTTCTACGTGGAGAGAAAATATTGAAGCTTTCAACTTCTCGTTCGCTTGTCTCAGCCCCATGCATGACTGATCCATTGACTGTGATTTTAGGTTTTATCCCTCTTGATCTTGGATAGGTAAGTAGGATAAAATTCATGAGTGGATAATTTCAAAACTACCAATGTGCTTCTCTCCTCTATTTCTTCTTCGGAACTTGTCAAACAATGTCGGTAGCTAGAGAAACAGAGATTAGCTATAGAATTGCATGAATTTTGTAGCTAAATAAAAATTTATTCAAATAATAAGAAACATTAAAATCTAAAAGAGAGATCATTCAAATACCTTCTCAGACTGAAAATGTACCAATTAAAATTGATTGATCTTATGGATTTTATCAAAAAGGAAGGAAAAGTAGTGAGATAGATGTCAAAAATAGAGACAGACTTAAGGCTCAACATACCCCCACTAGACTTTTAACTTTTAAGATAGGTGATGAAATGTTGGTGGAAGCTGGTGGTGGAAGAATGGTGAAAAACCCTAAAAATGGCGGAAGGCACAGGTAGGTTCTGCCCTGGTACAGGCTACAGTGACTATATGCATGAAGACTCTAGATGTGACAAGTGTTCGGGCTTGTCAGAATACCGAGGCCATTTGTGATTTTTGCAGAAGGACATGACTTGTACGGGACCTTATGGGATCACTACTGGTTAACGAGGTTAGGATGGTGATTTTAGCTTTCACAAACCCTAAAAAACCTGCTACACGACGTTGTGCGTGAATGAGTTCTATGCAGGTGAGGTTTCTACGCTGTCGGGGTGTTAGTTTAAGACCTAAAGATTTGTTTATCGATGGGGTTTGAATGGGATCACGTGAACGTTGAACTGGCACCGGAAGACCTACTAACTTCCTAGGGGCACGAGGTTTTGAAAAAAAACCTGGGTTTATACTTTCCTGTAATTGCAGAGACAGAGCAGAGGACCAAAGGTTCAGAAGGTGCTTGGGGTTTAACAAACGGGGTTGCACTGCTGGAAGAAAGTTTGCAGAGCACCTTCAACTATGTGTGGAAGGCTGGGGGCGCTAAAGGGTTAGTTTCTCTTGTAGATCTTCCAGAGTGGTTAGGAGGCGATCTTAAACAAACAAACCTGTAATCCCCTTGAATTTCATCATTGCCAGGTATTTCCTCAATTCTGTTTTTTACAGGGGGTTTAGAAGATATTGTAGCAAGTTGTGGATTTCAGGGATCTGTGGGTCTCAAGTATTTTATGGAAGATATTCATAGAATTCAGGAGTGGGATAGAGGAATACCTTGGGAAGATCCATTTCCGCAAAGAAACCCTATTCTGCGGCAGGGTTTCATTTTTTTAGAAAAATTCCTTCTCTCACAAGGAAGCGAAGCGACAAACTCAGGACCGGTGTTGGCAGAGGGTTTGTTTCGAAATTCTTCGAGGTTGAATCAGATGGGCAGGGGACAGGCAGGGGTTTTACTTTCCTCACTAGTAGGGGAAGAAGAAGGAAGGTCCTTGGATACTCTTAAAGGAATAAGTCAGGAGGAGTATATTGGACTTGAAGCAAGGCAGGAAGAAGCTAGTGGCTTGGACCGGGAGGGTAATCATCCTTCTAAGGGAAGGTGACCTAAGTTGCCTCTGCTAGGAGTACCAGATGCAATAGAAAGGCCGTTGGAAGGTGATGAAGGAGGAAGGAGTAGGGCTACAGGAACAAAAGGGAAAAATAATAAGCTTATCAGGAGAAAATATGAGTGCCCTTACTGTGTCTTTGGAGTAGAAATCCTCATCGACGAAGTTATGGAAGCAACAGAGACCATACTCATTGGCAGAGTCAGAAGCAGGAAATTCTCAACAAATTATATCACAGAATGGACTGGTTTGGAATGGTTGGAAGCCCCTAGAAAACCTTTGAAAATTCAAACTCTAGCACGGGGATGGTTTAGCATCAAATTTGAGAAGAAATAACATCTGGATTGGGTTCTTGAGAGGAACTCGAATTTTGGGAAGAGGCATGTCTCGTTCAGGAAATGGACGCTACTTTTCGATGCTCAGAAAGAAAAAATGGAAGAGTCCCCTATTTGGGTAATGCTACCTGGTTTCCCATTTCCCTTCTGGATGGACTTAGTTTTCCGTTCAATTGGTAACACCCTTGGAAAATTTCTAGAAGCGGACATGTCCTTCCAGCAGATGAGGGATTTAAGTGCGGCTAGAATTCTGGTAAATTTAAATCCTAAAGAAGGACTTGCAAAGGAAATGTGTCTAAAGTACAAGGATTATGAATTCACTCAAACATTGGATTATGAACATTTACCCTTTCATTGTCATCGCTACCACAAGTATGGTCACCTAACAAAGGATTTCCCTCTTGGGCATCGCAGAAGAAGGAAACGGAAAAGGACCATTCGAGAATCCATACAAACCACAGTCACAGAAGAGAATAGGGATCTGGAAGGGGATTTGATGGAAGGGGTCGAGGGACCGAGTGTAAACACGGACGAAATATTACCTTCTGAAAACATGGAAAATCAACCTAGTCCTCTAGCTATGGAATAAGAACAAGAGCTCCCCCCTGCACAGGATCTTCCTTCTCAAGCAGGAACAACAGCAACTTCTTTGGAGGATATGCCTCTAGTCTCTTCTCCCTCCCTTTTCACATCCTTATGTACATCTGTTTTTTCTTTTAAAAATATTGGTCCCTCCAGGCCTCCACAAATGGAATATTTTAAAATTCATGACGTCATTGAGTCCCTTGAAAATATCATTACTTCTATCCCGACATCCAGTAGATTCCCCTTTCTGAAGCTGAGGTTGTTCTTTCCCCTCCTCAGTATTGTATTCCTAAAAAAACCCCCTATAACCTAAGATCCCTAATGAAAAAACCTTGGAAAGGATAAGCTATAGGAGGGCTGGATTCTATTCCCATCTCAATTGGCCCAAGAAAGTTTAGAGGAAGGAAATCGAATCTCTCTAAGGCACAAGTCAAGGTGAAATTAAACATTATCGATGGGATGCAAAGACTTCTTTTCCGGGTGCTTAGAATAGCGCAACCACCCCTAGAGTTATCAATGATCATTCTCTCATACAATTGTGGGGTTTAGCTAGTCAGCCCAAAAAGCTAGCTTTGAGGGATGTGATGAAGTCCCACAACCCAGATGTTCTCCTGCTTCAAGAAACCTTGGGTTTGGGGGAGGAAGTGAAAGGTCTTTTGTTAAGGATGTTTTCGGGCTGGGTGTTCCAGGCTCTAGATGCTCGTGGTAGATCTGGGGATTTGGTGATGGGTATAAACTCTGGGAGATTGTAGGAGATGTCTTCCTGGGGCTTTGAAAACTCCCTGGCTATGGAAGTCTACTCAAATGAGCTCTGCCACCCTATCCTCCATCTTAATGACTATAGCCCTTGCACGGAGAGAGTGCAGTTTTGGAACAACCTCTTTTCCAAATCATGTTTGAATGACTCAAATCTCATCCTCAGAGGTGACCTGAATTTCTCTCTGGGGTATTTGAATCATAGGGACCCTCTGCGCGAGCAGACCCGCTCACTAATGTTTTCATCAATAAGCTAGCCTCCTCTCATCTTGTGGATGCAATTTTGATCAAGCCCAGACCTACTTGGAGGAACAGGAGAATGGAAGAGGATTGGGTGGCAAAGAAGCTGAATCATTTCCTTCTTAATGAAGATTTGGCAGCCAGATTCTCTGTCTTTAGGCATTGGGTCTGGGAAGGTGGTTTATCCGACCATCTTCCCATTCTCCTAAATAAAAGGGACTCAAAAAATCCGTGGAGCTCTGCTTGGTCAATTTAGTGTTTCCTAAATTGCTGCATTTAATTTGTGAATCCGGGAATCGTAAGCTGATGAAGTGCGGCGCACTATATGTGCAAGATAACCTATTTCTTAACTTTTGTCGTTTTTGGTTTTTCTAAGGTGAAATAGAAATTCTAAAATGAAAAGCAAGTTTGGTTATATTTGTTCAAGGAAGTGATATCCCCTATAATGATTTACCAACTTGAAACTTTAAAAGCAAATTGAGAATTACAATGACAAGACTTGAAAGAAAGTAAAAGTGTACTGCTGAAATGAAAAGGTGCTGCTAATCTAATGAATCAAAACAGTAAACTAGTGAACATGAAAACCAAACTATTCTTGCTGCCAACTAAACACAAAAGAAACTATGCTTAAGGAAATTCAAAATTGCAATAAAATAAATCTAAATCAGATTACATCAATTCATTTTCTGACCCTTCATCATTAGACCAGCTATGATTTTCGGAAGTAATCATAAACAACTTGTGTAACTGATATTTAATTTGCAGGAAGTAAACTAATACTAAACCATACACTCATGATTCAATCCCTCACCATCAGTCCAGCTGTGGCTTTCGGAGGCAACTGAAGATGTCATACATGATTTAATATATCTAAATTTGTAGAAAAGAAACTAATACTAAACTACACATTTCATAATGCAGTCCCTCACCATCAGTCCAGCTGTGGCTTTCGGAGGCAACTGAAGATGCTATGAGCAGCTTAATATATCTAAATTTAACTACTGAATCAGATAAGCAAAACTGAAATGTACAAAGCAAGACTGAAATTAAACAAAAGCTATGAAAAACAAACTAGTAGCAGAACAATGTTAGTTTCATGTCATTAGTCAAAATACTATGAAAATGCCCGGGCTGTCTACCTAAAACCTGCACAAGAAAACTGATCAGTGATTAACAATCATAAAAACATGAAAGACAGAAATGAAATGGAAATTATAGAAATATATGAACAGAAATGAAACAACTACAAAATATGAACATATGATGGATTATGATACAATGACTTTTTTTTAAAAGAAATGAAATGAGAAATATATACACTAATACACAGAACCTTAGCTGAGCAGGGGCCCTCTACACAGCTTTGGTAACGATCCTCAAACACGAATTAAGTTGAAAACAGAGTCTTCTCACATTAAAAAGCAGTTCATTACAGAATGATAGTGTTACGGCTCAAGGGCAGCGTAATCACTACAAAGCAAACATAACAGAGTACGAACTTCAACTATCAACTAACAACCAACAACTAACTTTATGTGCGTATGCAAACGCTCTATATATAACAATAAACTGTAACTGTCTCCTAAAGTTCATGAATACACAAAACCTTAGCTGAGCAGGGGCCCTCTACACAGCTTTGGTAACGATCCTCAAACACGAATTAAGTTGAAAAACAGAGTCTTCTCATATTAACAAGCAGTTCATTACATAATGGTAGTGTTACGGCTCAAGGGCAGCGTAATCACTACAAAGCAAACTAACAGATAACAGAGTTTATTCACGAACATCAACTATCAACTAACAACTAACTTTATGTGCGTATGCAAACGCTCTATATATAACAATAAACTGTAACTGTCTCCTAAAGTTCATGATGGCAGAGAGCACGTAGACCACTACGCACACGGATATAGAAGTATGGCCGTGTTGGAAAGCGAATCTACGGAAGGTGGATGCTTGAATTCAACTCCAGAGCTCTGCACAGATGTCGATTTAACCTCCGCAAGCTTAGAAACGGCCGTATGGATGTTTATGTGCCACGAAACAGAGTCCGACCGACATGAAACTCCATAG